>OW203771.1:17867711-18413211 GCA_934045905.1 Leuctra nigra
CGTCGTCAGACCTCTGTAATTGTACCACAGTACCTCTGTCCCACAACACCGAGCGTGTGGTGAAGTCGCTTGGTGTGTAGCCAGGCACCCACGTGACGTAACCTGTTGCATTCAGAGCTCCACCTGAAAGAAAACAAAAGATTAGGTACTTATCCTGACAATTTTAATAAATTTTGTTTGATCGATTTCCATTCGAATAAGTGAGCTTATAAACGCCCTGAAATTACATTACAGAGGTCGGGTCATTCGCGACTGCGAGTTTTGTTATTTTCCTCAGTCGTGAGACTGTTGGTAATGTTTAGGAAAAACGTCATTTCTTTCCTAGCACCAACTTTACATATTATCCTTTATATTCTCCCTAACACTACTACAATCATTCATATGCCGCCTAGTTGTAGAACAGTGCGACGTTAAACACATTTAAAATAAATTAGACAAGCACAGGATTTTTTAGTTTACCACCATTTAACAGGCTCTTAATTTTTTTTTTTTTTTTTTTTTTTTTTCCATTCATCATACATTTACATGTTGACAGTGACCCTCCTGGAGGACTCCAGTAATGAGGGTATAAGGAAAAGATTCCTTCCTATAAGGAAGGAATATTAATAAATATAATAGTTATATTAATAATAATAATAATAGTACATAGTAATATTTATAATAGTTATATTAGATAAGTGTTACCTATTCAGATAATAGAGAAACTAGGTTATAATTATTTATCATCTAAATTTATTTAATTTATTAATTTATTAATAAATTTATTATTAAATTTATTAATTAATTTATTTAGAGGGGTGAAACTGGTTACCCCCTTCCCCCCTCTCCATCCCCTTGTGTAAAGAATCTTTTGGAACATCTGCTCTAAATCAGCTGTGATTCTGCCAATCCCTTCAAGACCAATCATTGCGCTATATTGCTTAACACGAAATAGATTTATAAACCATTGAATTGATAAAATATCCCAAATACATTTGATTAAGCAACACTTGATTTAGATTTATTCTATTTTTCCGCTTCTGAGTGTACTTTTAGAATCAATGTTTTAATGATAATAGATTGAACACATTCATTCTATTGAAGAATGATTCACACTGTTGCCGAATGTAACACTCTTGATTGGCTGAAAGTTTCCAAGTCTCAAAAAGCGTAAATAGAGCCACTCTGAGTCTCCACATTCATTCGCAGCAGCTTCTTCGAGACTTCTCTTCGCAAGAACCCAGCAGCATCATGACCGGACGAGGCAAAGGAGGCAAGGGACTGGGAAAGGGAGGCGCCAAGCGTCATCGCAAAGTGTTGCGAGACAACATCCAAGGCATCACCAAGCCGGCCATCAGACGCTTGGCTCGCCGTGGAGGTGTGAAGCGTATCTCCGGACTCATCTACGAGGAGACCCGAGGCGTGCTGAAGGTGTTCCTTGAGAACGTGATCCGTGACGCCGTCACCTACACCGAGCACGCCAAGAGGAAGACCGTCACCGCCATGGACGTCGTCTACGCTCTCAAGCGACAGGGACGCACTCTCTACGGTTTCGGCGGCTAAACGAACTATCTACGACGACTACAGCAAAAAACAAAGGCCCTTTTCAGGGCCACAAAACTGCTAAAGAACAAAGAGTCTTTCATTGCAACTTAACATTAAAATTTGCCACACATCAGAACCGGCACTTACGACCTACACATTACAAAAAGTTCCACATACATATAAGTAGATCGACCATTGTTTAGCAGGCCACTGTTTATAAAACAATGCAAATCACACATACTTATAATGTGTTTAGTGAAGATGACGAGAATGAAACAAAAACTGTCGATATTAGAACGAGCCTCCTTCTTGAAAAAAAAAATATATTATTTTCTGAAATTACTTTAATGAATTACCTTTTTATTGTCTTCCGAGAATGAACAAACCTTCAACACAGGGGGTATAGGGAAATAATTTCGTTTTTGGTTAATATAACTTTTAAAATAGCACACGTTGGTATTGTTTTCAATTTTTTTCCTAATAGGATATCCATTTATCAACCAGAAAATATGTTGTTGTTTATAGTTGGAACTACATAAAAATTAGATCTAAATGTGTCACGATTTTACTTGTCTGTCATAAGATAACACGGGGAAGAAAACTGAGAAGTGTTTTCATGGATTGTGTATGGCTTAAATATCAAGAAGTAGACAAAAAATTATGAAGATCTGCGACCATGCCCCGATTGGCTGGTTCAAGCGTTCTTTTGCATAGGTACTTTACTCACAAACATCTTCTTTTGCTTTCTTGATTTTGCTTTCTGGGTTCGTGTACTTCAGTGACAATCGTCACTACTCACTGTCGGTATTTAGTACGGCGTTTGTTTTGAATGTTGATTTCTTAAGACGCAGACGGACGACGCGGACGGACGACGGAGACGGATACAATGTTAAAGTCGTCGTCCGTCCGCGTCCGATTGTGAACAGCCAGAGTGAATAATATGTCATACCTAAAAGTACTCAATGCAACAGACCCAAATGTAGCGGCCGAATCTCTAATAAGTATCCTTCAGTCAGAAATCAAAACGTGTACAGTTACATTGTGTACCAAAATTACTAGTAAGAACAAAAAACTGACTCCATGGATATCCTCTGGCGTTATCAAATCAATCAGAACTAGAGACAAGCTCCACAAAAAGACTCTACTCTACCCGGATAACCCAGATCATCAAATCAACTATAAAATTTACAGAAACAGACTAAACGCCATAATAAAAAAGACTAAAAATGAGTACTACAAAAATAAGATATTCCAAACTAACGGTAACAGTAGAGAAATGTGGAAGGTTATCAACGAAATCACACATAGACAGTCGAGCTCGAGCGAGATAAAAAAAATTACTTCTGAAAATGAAACAATTATAACAAAAGACAACCCTAAGTTAGTAGCCGACACGTTTGTAGATTTCTTCACCGACGTAGGCGCAGAAATGGCAAACAACATAGTTTCGAATGGCGTAGCCATTAGTGCCGACACGGAACAAGTCAGTGAGATCCGCTCTGAATCGATATTCATGAACCCAGTCGAGGATTCCGAGATCTATAGAATTATTGGGGGTATGAAATCAAACACGGCGGCAGGAGATGACAGAATAACAGTTGACACCCTCAAGACAACGAAACTCTATATTGCCCGCCCAATAGCCCATATAGTTAATCTTAGTTTTGAATCGGGTCAATACCCCTCCATATTTAAAAGGGCGATAATCAAACCAGTTTACAAGAAAGGGAAAAAAGATGTCATAGGCAATTACCGGCCTATTTCACTACTTACTTCCCTATCAAAAATTCATGAAAAATGTATTAAATCTAGACTATCTAAATTCTTCGAAAAATTTAATCTTATTTCATCCAACCAATTTGGGTTTTGTTCAAAGATGGGTACTGACGATGCATTGATGGAACTTACGTCCCACATATACTCTAATCTAGATAATAACAACAAAGCTCTTGCAGTTTTCCTTGATTTAGCCAAAGCTTTTGACTCAGTGTCCCACTCCCTCCTACTAAAAAAACATCGTATCCGTCTCCGTCGTCCGTCCGCGTCGTCCGTCTGCGTCAATTGTGCATCGGCCTTGAGATTAGTTCTTTGATTCGTGTTGATTAGTTCCATCATAGTTCCATTAAGACAAGCCAAGCCACAAGTGTGAACTGTGAGATGTACCATGGGATTACCCCCCCCCCCCCCCACCCCACCCCACCCCACCCCTCACATGACTACATGGATAACCAGTACACTGCTCCCCTTGCGCATGAGTTCTGCGCACGCGCGTAGTCAAGGGTGTGAGAACAGCTGCAGACAGAGCAGATGTGAAGATGAGGTAACATTAATTTTCATTGGCCCGCCTGGATTCAGAAAAGTTAACAACAAGGCGATGAATTGGTAAAATTTGTATCATCGACTGACTTAGTCGTTTCGTCTCTTCGAGATCTCTACTCAGCTCATCATGTCTGGACGCGGTAAAGGAGGCAAAGTGAAGGGAAAGGCAAAGTCCCGCTCGTCTCGTGCCGGACTTCAGTTCCCCGTCGGTCGTATCCACCGTCATCTGCGCAAGGGCAACTACGCCGAGCGTGTCGGCGCCGGAGCCCCCGTCTACCTGGCCGCCGTCATGGAGTACTTGGCCGCCGAGGTGTTGGAGTTGGCCGGCAACGCTGCTCGCGACAACAAGAAGACGCGCATCATCCCGCGTCACTTGCAGCTCGCCATCAGGAACGACGAGGAGCTCAACAAACTGCTCTCCGGCGTAACGATCGCCCAGGGAGGTGTTCTGCCTAACATCCAGGCCGTTCTCCTGCCCAAGAAGACCGAGAAGAAAGCTTAAACTCGTCCTGTCCCCTCCTAAACACAACGGCCCTTTTCAGGGCCACAATAACATTTGAAAGAGCAAAGAGTATTTACTTCATTTTGTCTGTAACTTTTTTCCCAAATAGTTTTTTTTTACAAATAGTGGCAGGTGTGGTACTTTTATTAAATTAGTAATCAAGATTTAAACCAATTGTATGTTTTATTTCTGTACTAACCTTTTGATGAATAAGATATTATCATCGCACTGAAGACGACTGGAGAACGTTGATGATGATGATGATGATGATGATGATGATGATGATGATGATGATGATGATGATGAAGGCATTCCGCGTACAGAAGCGTCATTATGTTCGATAAACGCCAGATAAAGCCATTTGTCGGTAAATGCTCTGTACAGGGCATTCAGCAAGCATCTTCAGGCTGTAGAGGCGAAGAGGTTACAGAGTAGGTAGTGCAATGCAATCTCTCTCCCAACAGTTGTCCGAACAGCTCGATGTTAGAGTTTCAGCAGTTAGTTTGATGTGATGACGATGAAGCAAGAGGAAAGGTAGGAAGAAGGTGGTTGTTTAATATTTTTATTTTAATTTTATTAATATCAATCTTCTGTTTCATAGATAATTATTAAAATTCTCATTAGAGTTCTATATTATATTTGTATAAATTATATCCTGGACCCTTTAATGTTCAGAACGTTGTGTTTCGTAACAGTGGCTGGTATGGAAGGGGCAGAGGGGAGGGGGTTCGAGGCAGCTGCTGTCTACCTGGCTCTGACGTCACAGTTCTGGCGGGAACTCCACGCAGCTGCTGTACCTGGGCTCTCCCCTCATTATCATATCAATGCCATTGTCATTCCCCCTCCTTACATAATATTGCATAGGCGGTTATTTAACAGTATTCTCATTGGAGGGCCTTGCTTTATTATTACGTAATATAATAAAACGGCTTTACTGCCAAAGTCATCATTCGAGCAGATTTGCACCGAAGAACTCATCATGCCACCGAAGACTAGCGGGAAAGCAGCGAAGAAAGCCGGCAAGGCTCAGAAGAACATCAGCAAGGGAGACAAGAAGAGGAAGCGCAAGCGCAAGGAGAGCTACGCCATCTACATCTACAAGGTGTTGAAGCAGGTCCACCCCGACACCGGCGTCTCGTCCAAGGCGATGAGCATCATGAACAGCTTCGTCAACGACATCTTCGAGCGCATCGCCGCCGAGGCTTCTCGTCTTGCGCACTACAACAAGCGCTCCACGATCACGAGTCGCGAGATTCAGACCGCCGTCCGTCTGCTTCTGCCCGGTGAACTCGCCAAGCACGCCGTGAGTGAAGGCACCAAGGCTGTCACCAAGTACACCAGCTCCAAGTAAATCGACCCTGCCATCCTTTCCCAAAAACAACGGCCCTTTTCAGGGCCACCACAACATCTAAGAGAACAAGTATTGATTGCCGACGCTTTGATGGAGACCCTTTGATGGAGATCCTTGAATTTGAAGGAGAAAGTGACTAGGTACAAAAATTTGAAACTGAGAGTTCTCACTTCCTTTTTATATTGCCAAATACTTTCTATGGTTTTCATAGAGTTTCAGATATCAAGAAGCCACTAAAAAATGACTTCTTGAGAAGAGTATGTCGATCTCGAAAAAGTCCAAGTGTGCCGCTAACTAAACTCGTGAGTGAAGTGAAGTGACCGTCTTCTCGCGAGTGTGTGACAAGTGCGCGCTTTGCCGCCTACTGGCAAATTACAGCCTTGAAAGCCGTGTCACGGACGCTCAGACCGTTCAAGGTCACAGTGCGCCCTGAACAGGGCATGAACATGCAGGCTTCACAGCAAGCCACCGGTGCCATCGCCAATGTCCCGCCGACGGGCACGAAACGCAAACAGCTCCTCTCACCGGAAGGGGCGAATGATCGGCGCAACCAAAAGACCACGCCTCGGAAGGAACAGCCGAACGAGCAGCCCTCGGGCTCTTCCAACAACCGCGCCGCCCATACCATCTCTCCGCATACCAGCGACGAGAGCGACGATGACGCTGGCTTCCTGCCAGTCAAAAACTTCAAGCGACGCACCGACTCGGACCAGACGCAACCGATGAAGCCGACTAGCGACATCCCGGTGGCCAACACCTTCGATGCGCTAAAGGATCTTGCAACTGACGGGGGGTCCACTACACATCACCAACAAGTGGTGGAGCCCCGTCAGTACAAGGTGCCGCCAGTGATTATCCAGCTCTTGGACTCGCATCAAGAGCTGGTAGCGCTTATCGACAGCTGCACAAAGCATCAATATGTGCTGAAACCGACCGGCTCGGCCGTCAAGGTGAGCTTGACGCATCCCGAAGACTACCGTGCACTGACTGACGCACTCGACGCCCGCGGAACTGAGTACCACACCTTCCCGGGCAAGCACGCGAAGCCCCAAGTCTTCGTTCTGCGGGGGCTTCCGATCAACGCAGTGACGGCGGACATCGCAGACGAGCTCACAGCACTTGGGATGAAAGTGCAGACCATCTCGCAACTCTCATCTCACGCCAACAAGAAAGAGCTGTTTCCCCTGTTCAAGGTAGTCCTGGCCACGGAGACAGGGAAGCCACGTGCCGACACCACGTCCATCAAGACCGTGATGCACTGCCGTGTGTCAGTCGAGACAGTGCGCAGCGCAGCTCGACCGATAATGTGCTTCGCCTGCCAGCGCCTGGGACACACTGCAGCTCTTTGCCATCAGAAGCTCCGCTGCGTCATCTGCGGCGGAGAACATGATGCAAAGAGGTGCGACCGAACTCGAGAAGAGCCGGCGACATGCGTCAACTGCTCTGGCGCACATCCCGCGAGCTACCGAGGATGCCCGTACCTCACGCAGAACAAGTTCGCCGCTCCGCAGAGGAATATCCAGCGTGAACATCAGACGCGAGAGAATGCCGACAACATCCGGCGGGACCAACGACCGACTCGGCCGCAGACAAACCAACGATCTGACTCCCGAACACGCAAGGGATGCAGCTACGCGGTAGCCACTGGCGCAGAACCAACACCAGAATCAACAACAGACCAGACCAACACCACCGCCTCTGACAAGACAGACCTCAGCAACATCATGGGCCAGCTGACCGCCCTGCTTGCTGACTTGAGCCCACTCATCCTTGCCTTGACGCAGCTTCTGCCGAGCCTCGTCACCATCGCCGCGACCCTCGCAACCGCAAATGCCAACAAATAAGCGGACGACGATCCTCGCCATGTGGAACGCCAACGGGCTGCCCACCCGCAGAGACGAGCTTGCCCACTTCATGGAGCAAGAAAACACTGCCGCTGTCATGGTCTCGGAAACACACTTCCAACCCAGACACCGCTTCCGCATGGCGAACTGCAAAGTATACAGGACTGACCGACCGCAACAGGGAGTCCATCCTTGTGGCGGCACCGCCATTGTCGTTAACACCCGACACCGACACCACGAGCTTGTGCTACCACCACTGCAGGCTCTGGAAGCGACGGGCGTCGAGATCCACACGGCGAGCGGTCCTACCAGACTCATCGCTGTGTACTCCGCTCCGAACACCCGCCTGCACATGGAGGACTTGGACGCTCTCCTCGACACCGACCAGCCGACGATCATCTGCGGCGATCTGAATGCGAAAAGCTCGGCATGGAATTCGCGACGTGGAAACGACAAAGGCGCCCGGCTGCTCGCGCACTCGAGACGATCGGATTTTATCGTGATCGGTCCGCGAGAGCCGACTCACTACATGGGAAACCAACGCCCAGACGTGCTGGACATCGTCATCATGAAGAACATCGCTCACTCGATCGAGTTGGAGACATTGACGGCTCTCTCCTCGGACCACAACCCGGTCCGAATCACCATCGGGGATGAGATTCCCGTCTTCTTACCAATACCGAGACGTTGCTACCGCAAGGCTGACTGGGAGACGTTTGCTGCTGAGGCCTCTAGACTCGTTCTAGAGTCACCTCCTCCGATTACCTCCAGAGAAGAGATCGACGAGGCCGCAAGCCACTTCACCAAGGCTGTTCAAGACGCAGTAGCTGCATCGGTTCCGCTTTCGACTCCAAAGCGCTGCTCCATCTATGATCTACCACCGGGTATCACAGCTTCCATCGCCGAGAAGAATCGGGCACGTCGTCTATGGCAGCAGCATAGGACTCCAGATCTTCGAGCACGATACAACCGCCTGGCGAAGTTGATCAAGCAATTGGTAGCCGAACATCGATCCGAGAAGTGGGAGAAAGCTGTGTCTCAGCTCAAGGAGGCGGACAACTCCATCTGGAGGATGACGCGTCGACTCACTAACCGACCAGAGCCCAGCCCACCCATCCAGGGCAAGACACACCTCGCGTGCAGCACGCAGGATAAAGCCGAGGTACTCTCCGAATCCTTGGAAGATCAATTTAAGCCGAATCCTGCCAACGCCTTCACTGCCCAGATCGAAACCATGGTAGCGTCCCACCTGGCAAGACACCTTCCAGAAGCAGAAGAGCGCAACGTCGAAGTCTGCACGATAGCCGAGGTTGCCGACTACGCCACCAAACTGGAGAGTGGCAAAGCGCCAGGAGCTGACGGCATCATGAATGTCGTTATCAAGAACCTGCCATCAGCCGCAGCTCGGCGTCTTGTCGACATATTCAACGCGTGCCTGCGCAAGCAACACTTTCCAGCCATCTGGAAGGAGGCCAAGGTTGTCGTTTTCCCCAAGCCCGGCAAACCACTGAAGAACCCAAGCAACTACAGGCCTATCAGCCTACTTTCATGCCTGTCCAAGTTGCTGGAGAAAGTGGTTCTGCGACGCCTTGAAGATCATGCTAGGTCACACAACACCTTCATCGACCAGCAGTTCGGCTTCCGAAGTGAACACTCAACCAACCATCAGCTTCTACGCGTAGTCGACAAGATAACCCATGGCTTTAACCACGGAAAGTCAACAGGAGTTGTCTTCCTAGACGTGGCTAAGGCTTTCGACAGAGTGTGGCACACGGGACTGCTGTGCAAGATGATTGCGCAGGGCTTCCCCAACTACCTGGTGAACTTCATCGCCAGGTACTTGACGAGAAGATCGTTCCACGTCAGTCTCCGAGAAGAGAGATCCACCACAAGACCGGTGACCGCCGGAGTGCCCCAGGGGTCCATCCTCGGGCCATTCCTCTTCAACACCTACCTGAACGACGTGCCGACTAACATCAAGAACATCGACCTAGCGTTCTACGCCGACGATGGAGCCATCATCGCGCAGTCCGGCAAAGGAGAGTTCCTCGAGAGGAGGCTTCAGAACGCCCTCAACGTGCTGTCCAAATGGTACTCGGCTTGGAGGATTGAGCTGAACGCGACTAAGACCACCGCCACTCTCTTCACTCGCCGCCGCCTCAAACACACACCGGAGCTGAAACTTGACGGGCAAGAGATCATCTGGCAGCCGAACAGCCTCTACCTTGGGGTAAAGCTAGACAGCAAGCTGAACTGGCGAGCCCACGTCGAGTTCGTTCAGCAGAAAGCGGCGCGCAAGATGGCCGGCCTCTACCCTCTCCTTCGCTCGAAGTCGATGAGTGTCGCGGTGAAGACGCGAGTCTACTCGGCAATCGTCCGTCCGACGATCACGTACGCCTGCCCCATCTGGAGCGGATGTGCCAAACTACTTCGGGACAAACTTCAGCGGGTCCAGAACAAGGCATTCCGTCTGGCTTTGGGATTGCCGATGTACGTCCGAACCGCAGACATACACCGCCAAGTTGACGCAGAACTACTCACACAACACATGTTGAGACTGAACATCAAGTTCTACGAGCAACTCGCCGACCACGACAACCCACTGATTGCCGCACTCAGCAAAATAACAACCAATCCCTGGGACAAGTATCCTCGACCAATAGATGCGCTGAACATCTAGACACGCCCCATCTGCAGCTGGCAGATTCACGAAGAACACCGTGCCGAATAAACTCACCAGCCGTTGAGGAATAGGCGCAAGCCTCAGTCTCAACCACCGTGGCACACAAGTGCCACCAGCCTGACGATCTTGAGAAGAGTATGTCATAGTTTTGGATGTTTGTATTTTTGAGTCTGGTGTATGAGAATGCCTTATGTATGTATTATGTATTGTTTATTGTGTATTAGTATTATCATTTGAAGAGTTCGCTGTGTTTTTGATTTTTAACAATATATGATTTCTGCCCCGCAGTCAAACCATTACGTGGCTTTGTGGGGCTTCAGTTTATTTTTAGTGCATAAATGTATCTATTTATAAACCCACCATGGTATAAACTAATAAAAAAGAGTACGTTTATAACACACAATTGGGGTTAATATTTATTAAAATATTCGTTTGTTCTTAATATCATTATCTACGTTCTGAGTTGAACACGCCGCATGTGGACTTGTACACTTTCAACGTTGTGATTGTGCTTGAACAGTTTCTCCTTTCAGAGTTCATGACATAACCACTTAATTAACGCACTTGATATAGCTGCACATTGATATTGTGGGTATTTGCGTACACACCCGGGACTTGTGTGTACACTTTACAGTTTACAGTGTACACTTTACAACACCTTTTCCCCTTAAAGAGCATTTATTTCTTTAAATTTACATGTTTTTGATTTATACTCCAAGCCCACGATATCGTCTTGAAATAATACAAGTAGTAAGTTGTACTTTCTTCCAACAAAAGTTATATTTGTGAACATTTCAATCATCAAACCTTAGTATGTGAAATTTTCAGCCTGATGTGTGCAGTAGTTTCGTCACAGCGATGTCTGTCCATTGTGCGTTGTGAATATTTAAGGGTATTCAAGTGATACCACGTGACCACGCATAAATATAAAATAGGATATTGGCCAAACATGAGACCCCAAAGTTGTTAGAACGTTTTTCCTCATTATAAAAGTAATTCTACAACTCACGTGACAATTTGCACCTCAAAAATTTTACTTTTTAATTTTTTTTTCGATATATTGCTGTTTGTTTCGTTATGAATAGGCGGAGAAATCAACAAAGCACATTTTTCAATAACTTTATTTATTATCTGGCCCCAACAAATGATGACCTCATCAAAGAAAAATCTGGTAAGTAAAGATTTTGTTTGTAGAACGGTTGTAATAAAAATTCATCAAAAATAAAAAATTATAGACTTTGTTGTTTTCTTTGAGAATGTTTGTTGATTTCTTGTTGAAACTCTATTTGCTGTCAGTTTGCAGAGGTCAGCTGCGTGAGGATGATGAGGTACGTCGTCAGCGCTCCAACCATCTGCAGAAGACAATAGAATTATAACTTAAGAGGCAAACGGAAGCGAACGGGAATCGCACGGTTCGTCGGAGCGTTTTTTTTTTTGAAATTTTGTGTTCCTACTAAATAATTTTTTTTAAAAATCAGAAAAACGACCCATAATTTACCACTTTGAGGTCGTACCAGAGGTCATAAAGTACTCCAGTGTGTGGCATTATTTTATCTATTGGGCTGTTATGGGTCGTTACTATATGATTTTTTAAAATTATTTAATGGAATAAAAAATTCAAAAAAACGCTCTGACGAACCGTGCGATACCCGTTCGCTTCCGTTACACGTCGTTTGCCACAATTTGCGATATCCTATCTCATCAGGATGATGTCTAAAAAGGTAGATTGTGGCATGATGTGGAGCAGAGATTAAAGGCGACATACAGAAAACTATAATCTTTGTCTGAGTTATTGTCCATTATTTCCAGAGGGTACAGGGAAAGAATGCTATAAGTCACATTCGGATGAAACTGAGATAATCAAAGTTTTATGTTGAAACTGGTATTGATCTTCCATAAAAATCGATATTTCTATTGAATTTTTAAAGATTTGTAGCAATATTTTCTAAAAAGCCAGGGATTAATCTGAAAGTTCATAGAATCACTTCAAGATGACACAATATTAAACTTCTTTTTTAAAGACTCATATCGTCCTTCGCTTGTACTTTTCCAGTTATACAAAATACTGTTTTTCTTGGATTTCATTATCATGTGTCGTCAATGTCAGATATAAAGAAGAATATACGATATGAATACGTTGATCACTTCATGAAGAGACAGAATATGATAGAAAGAAGAGGGACTTTTAAGGAACCAGTGAGAAAATTTAAATATACTCGTATTTAAAAAGTTGGCACATAATGAGCTTTATGTAGATCAGAGGCAGGCGCGTAGGAAGGGGGGGGGGCGGGGAGGAATAAAGGGAATGAATCATAGGGGAGGGGATTCCACCCCCCCCCCCCCCCCCCCCCCGGCATATATGATTCAATTCCCATCCTTTGTTCTTATTCTTATACATTTATTTTGTCAAAAGATTAGATTAGATTATTAGAGTTTAACGGCGCGTCAACGACGAGGTTATATTGCGCACATTAATTTGAACTTTGAACTTTGTTGAACTAAGTGGAGGACATCGGGAGGGGTCGACCTAACGGGCCCGATCTGGGGGAGTCTGAAACTGGTGGGAAAGCCAGGTCAGAATGGGGACAGACCGGGGGGTGGAGGAATGCTTCGGGCCGGTGGGACCCGATTTCAGGGGGATGACCATCTCGAGGGGGGAGGCCAGCCCGAGGGGCCCGCGAATTTGGGGAGGGCATGGGACTAGGTCGACCCTGGACTGCACTTGGTTGGGGCCAACTCGTATGTGAGCCGGCCCCTTAAGCCCCACCACCGCGTCAAGGTGGCAGTCCATTGGTGAGGTTATTTTGTCAAGGTAAATTGTTATTGTTATTGTTGTTTATTGTCCTTTAGATTACATGTTATAATATAAGAAAGTCAGTAAAATAGTTAACACTTGGGACATATGTATGTATGTATACCTACATACAAACATTTTCAACACTTTACATTTTAAATAATTCCTTCATTCATGAATTCGGTTACTGAATAAAAACTCTTCTTGATTAAAAACTCCTTGATTTTAAAGTTACTGGTAGTGAATTAAACAATTTGTAAAAATATGACCTGAAATGCCAAATTCAAAACTTTTCCGGGGCTGTACGCCCCGGACCCGCATTTTGCTGGGGGGCGCTCCCCCCAGACCCCCCATTGCCTTCGTATTCTCCAGCTCAAGTTATTTTACAATATTAATCCCCCCCTTGCAAATGTAGTTCCTACGCGTCTGTAAGATATAGTAGGACATAAATTGGGGAGATGTTTATTGAACATCAACACTTACAGAATAAGCGAGATTGAGATCTACTGAGAAGAATCCAGCGGCCGACATGCAGACTCGCTGATGGACCAACTGACTGGAGAAGATCATCAACTGTAGAACACAGGAGTGAAAGATAGAACATTCTTATCATCGTCAGAGTAAGTGTGGATACCCAATTTCATACCTCCTTCCTGACGGCCTTCTTTTCAGTCACTCGCAACATTTTGTGGACTGCAACACCGGTTTTCAGCGACTGAAAAAAGTTAAAACTAACTGATTTTTGTAGTTGCAATGTAGTAGGTCGCCTGGTTATCCCTACCAGTAACTGTAAAATTGCATTTTTATTTAGGGTAAATTTTCAGAGCAATGGAAATTTACGTGTACTGAATTCGACGTACTAAAAAATTAGATTAGATTAATATTGTTTAATGGGCGTCGACAACTAGGTCAACATAAAGTTTATATTATTTATTTTGTTGATCATAAATGGAGGTCACTCATGACCAAAGGGGGTACCGGTCCGGGGGAGTCCGTCACTGGTGGGAAGGCCAATCCGGAATGGGATTGGGGTTCGGGCCAGTGACGGACTCCCCCGGAAGTCCATTCCGAGGAAACCGCGAATTCGAGGCATGGGTAGATCGACCCTCTACTGACTGATATTACATCAATGGTTAGGAGAACGAAGTGAACCGTTAAACAGTATTTCAAATAGCATATTTAAGTAATTATGTTTTTCTTCTTGAAACATCCTCTCGTAAGTACCTCTTCAGTAGAAAGCTGACTCGAAAAGCAGATTACGAGGATGACAATAAAGTAGTATGCGATCGTGAACAGCAGTAACCAAAGCCGACTTGAATCCTGTGTATTACTAACAACATTCTTAAACGAAAAGAAAGCTAACAGTAAAATATTTATGAAATACGTGACGAAGAAAAAGAGAAGGGGTAGCGAGAAGATCTCGTTGGAGAGATTCGCCACGTCACAGACCGACGCATGAATAGACGCCGACGTCCGGACCAGAGCGACGTCCATGTGCCTCTGGGTGACTTCCATGAGGTGCGCGTTGAAGAGGTTCAGACGTTGACGCACGGCCCCCATGGCTGCGATGACGTAGCATGCAAATGACATGCTGAGCAGCCGAGGAACAGCGATTATAGTTTCATCCAAGAGAAATTGCCAATCGAATGGTGTGGATTTTGATGATATGAATGCAGCTGTCAGAGAAATTGACACAAGGTTTGCAAGCAAAACGGAGAAGAGTGTAAAGAGTTTGTTCTTGTTGTGCGGTACATTTATGTTTAATTCCCTTAGGGAAGTGTCAATACAGTGCCAAAAATCGAAACAAGAAACAATTTTATTTTGCCAAAGTCCTTTCAGAATGCAGATTAATGACAAAACAACATTAGCCCAAATGTCGAAAAGTCTCAACCCGTGGGCATAAGATGTAGAACTTTGATATTTCTCCGACAACAAATAATTCCCCCAGCTCTGGGAAGCAAGTGTAACTATCCCGACGAACACTGCCGCGCTGTAGACGGCTCCGACACGAGACACCTGGAACTGGACGCGTCTGCCGGTGTTGGTCGCCGTCATGCTGAAGAGTCCCAACGTCTTCATCACGTAGAACAACGGCAGCGCGCTGGCGGACACGTCCTTGTGTCGGAACATCGCCAGGAAGCCGGGCTTCACGTCGACATAGTCACAGATGCGGTCCACTGTCAGAGGACTACCGAATATCTTGTCAACTTGGCCAACAGACCTTGAGATCACAGTAATTGGTTCAATAGACATATTGCGATAGACTCTTCTTAACCTTGACCAAATTTTCTCTTTCTCCATCAGCAAAGCGAAGTATACATTATAAATCAATAATAAGGTGAAACTAATACCCTGTTCACACTGAGACTTCGATCATGGTCCAGTTCAATTACAATCGAAATCAAAATGGAGGCAAGATACAAGTTAAACTTTATAATGCTTGTTACATGAAATTAGAGCATGCATTTGTAAGTTTTCGTTCTTAAAATTCATGATTTCTTTTGTTGGACCTTTAGTTCGATCATGATTCAGATTTCGATTGCGTTCTTACAACTCAATCGAGATTTTGGATAATGATCGAATCCTCAGTGTGAACAGGGTATAAGAGACCAATTTTGCCTGAAGTCGAAACGATGACGATAGTAACTAAACTTTTGTGAAAAATGAGTTTGTTTTCAATGTAGACGCTGCTCGATTAAATACACAATATCTACTGAACTTGATGACTTAATGGAACTCAAACGTTTTAATATACTGCAATGCGTTACATCAATATTGATCTATATAAACATGCAAAAGTGGTTAAAGTGTTGACGTCCATACTGATATTTCTCTCCGATAAGATGTAATACCCATCGATTACCAACCACTTTGTAAATAAACACGTCAGCTGTATACATTGCTGTGAAACAATATTATTTCAAACGATGACTGCTTATAGAAAGATAGCGGTAAATAAATACATTTACTCATTTGTTCAAATAATCTCTGGGGGACGATCTTTCTGATGGGTTATCGGCCATCAGAAATACACCGTGTGGGGGTGGCTCGATGATTCCTCGCACTTGTTTAGAAAGTTTTGAAACTTTCAATATTAGTTCGTTATTGTATCATCCTCAATAATATCAAAAAGGGGGCGGAGAGAAGAGGCGGGGGGGGGAGGGGGAAGCCAACGAGGAAGAATTGTCAACACGTGACAGTATAGTATTTTATTTGTTTTTGTTTGTTAAACACATGATGCGGTGTCTGTCAAGTGATGCTTAGTACCGACAATTCGGCGAGTCCACGCGTCCTAAGGCAAATGAAATCGTGATAAACTGTACATTTGAAGGAAATCAACAAAATGATGACATATGATACAGTTAATGAAGAAGTGGTTAGAAACTTCCTTGAAAGTCAATGACCTTCTCTTTACATTCGATTGTGTAGATTACATCATAAATAATATATTTTGGGCATTGCAGAATATCATTAACGTATTGTGAAAATTGAATTAGCAGTTCACATACGAAATTCGCATAATCATTCTAGAGTCTATAATTAGGAAATACTTCATTTAACTGTTTATTATCTCCACAAACTACAAAATTAAAGTCTTAGTGGAAATAAAAAAGTACGTTTTAGAGAGGAACAAACTTTCATTGTACTTCCCTCTATGTGAACAAATATTAAATTTAGAGACTGTGATGTGTATTGAAAATTGAAATGGCGAATTTGGTTTGTTCGTTTATGCTGCTAAAACATGCTAAATCTTGCCACTTTCTACACATCATCCCGACATGGAATTATCTGTCACAAAATGCAGCTTGTTGCAGGTTTTTATTTTAGTTTTGTTTTTAATATACTGTATTTTATTCTCAGAACAAGTACCTAAGTAGTTTTTGCCGTAAACCCACTGTTTGAACTACATATCTATAGAACAGTAAAGAAAACCATAATAGAAAACTCTATTTTTGCTCTGTAGATTTCAAATAAAACTCAAAAGTACCCGTATAATTGTATAACCGACCCATTATATTAAATATGGTTAGGGCTCTATAAGGTTATTTCTTGTGATCATTAAGTTGTGAACATTTTCGACTATCCCGGCGTGCATCCAGAATCTTCGGGCAAGTCACAGACGTTCCTTCTGGGATTCCACCAGAGACCGTAGGGACATTCCTTCAACGTCGCCACCAAACCTCCGTCGCACTCGTAGTAGAGGGTGCAGTCGGTGGGGTGGGGGAAGTAGCGGGAGGGGCCGGAGCAGGCCGGCGCTTGTGCAGTGACAGAGCTGACCAGGAGGACAGCGATCACACAGATAAGGAGACCTGGAACGAAGATAATATACTAGAAGTTTCGAGGGCGTATCCAGGATTACATTTCGGAGGGGGGGGGGGGGGGCGGACATTACTAATATTTTGAAAAATCATAGTGGAAAACAAGGGGTTCGGGAGCATAGCCTCCGAGAAAATGTTGGATCAAGGTCATTCATGCTATTTGGAAATTTTAAATTACAAAATATCCAAAAATTAGAAATTTTTTGGAATTTTAACTCAATATTATCCATTTTGGAACGTTTTTGAGATGATCTGTCTATTAATAAGTTTTTTTCACAAATTATTTTAAATGTGCTTATTTTTTTAGATACAACCCTGATTTCGGGTAGGGGGGGGGGGGGGGCATGACCCCCTCGACCCTCCCCCCCCCCCTGAACACGTCCTTGAGTTTAGTAAACATAAATGTTTGAAAGGGAACTCCGGTGGTCGTTGGTTCGATTCCCTTCCCCGTGGCCGTCCGTCCTAAAGACCACGGCATCGTCATTCAATCATCATATCACAATCATCAATAGGTATTATCACAATCATCCGTCACTATTAAGTTGCAAAACAATGTGACTTTAAACAATATAAGAAAATTATGTACAAAAAATATTTTAAGAGAGTGTATATATTTGTGTATTTATTTAATCTTGCTTCTCAGTTTGGTAATAAACTAAATTCGAAAATTTACAAATGGTGACAGATGTAGGATACATGTTTTAACATTTCGAGTCATTGGCTTTTACTACGACGTTGCTGGTCCATGATTTTAATTCTTTATGCTATTACAACAAGCGCACTTCCTAAGCTTTATTTGTGTAGTATAAGGAAACCAAATAATAAACACTCCTTGTAAAAAAAAACCAAGCCTCCTTTCATAAACTATAAGTGAAATCAACAACTGATTTCTATATTATGCTTTCAAAATGTTTCATTTTGTCTAGAGTTCCTTATTGCAGAAGCAAATTAAGACTCAATGAAATTATAAATCAGAATAAAATTTAGTGAATCACTGTTTTAGAAACACGCAATGTGAAATGCGTTGAAAAGAGCGTTGTATTGCATGCTAATTAATGTGATCATTTAATTCTTGAATTGCTCTCAAATTTGTAAAATCTGTGATTAAGACCAGTAAAAACAGATTTTGAACGGAAATACGATTCTTTTACACTGTTCATTCAAACAGAGGACTTGAAATAATATCAACTTATCTTATCATATTTGATTGTTGGCAATACAATTGTATACATTGTATTGCCTGTATGTAGGTATTGTTATACTAATCATTATAATGATAAGTGTGTTGATAAGATTAAAACCATCTTTAAAACAAAAACAAATGCAGATTAATTCGGGCCAGAGATTGGTTATAATAATGAGAATGGGTTCATATCGTGGGTAAATAACCACTTTTGATACTTTTATTTCGAACGTTTTAAAACTTCTTGCTTTGTTAATCTTAAAGATTACTCTGGGCATTATGATATTTTTTCAAAGTATTATGTGAATGATTGGAGAAAAAAGAAGTATCGGTCTACACAAAACAGAACTAAAGTGTTTATTCAAGTCATTCTGGCCTGCAGAGCTATGAATACGGAATGTCTGTAAAAATGTTGTTTCTGTTTGTAAATATTTTGTTGGGGGAATTTGTTACATAGTAGTGTGTGTATATCAAGTGAAATTAGTATTGACAGTCAGAAAGCAATATGGGACCATTACATATCATCATTTTAAATAATATCGAACTGGTTCCTGGTATTTAGTTACAACAATCTTGTTGTTTTCATCTCGAAATTGGTTCATTATTCCATAGAAGGAATCAAAGCGTTTCCTGTTTAATAATGATACATTTGTAATACGTCCTGCTAAATACGGTGTATTTTATTCTGTATACTGATAACATATGTAACTTACCCGCTATTTTGGATGTGATTGCCATGTCAGTTTGCCAAGTGCTGATGACTCCTGGTACACACCTATTTCTCAACTAAACTAGCGAAAATTTGTGTAATATAAATGAACTATAATTAAATGATATCTCAAGTACTTAATAGATAATGATGAGATATTATTGATCTTAATGATCTCTCCTAATCATTGAACATAATATACTCGCTTATTGTTAGATCACCACTTGGCGAAATAATATTTCGGTTTATTTGTCTTATAAATAAGAGGCTCAATGGTAAAAAATCAATGTTCAGAAATATCCTCTCTCAAATGCCTTTGTGTTTCTGGTGATAATTTAAAAGCATGAAGTGTGTACTTCTCCTATTGACATCATGTCTTTTGGTTTTAAAGCCCAGAATTTTTAGTATTTCAATGTGCACTTATTTTAATGAGGACAATTATGAGTGTGACCACATTTAGAATTTTAAATAAAATATTGTTTTCCAAATTTCACTAGTATTTAAATGTGATATTGTAGAAGTATATGATTTTTCATTTCTAAACAAGGAATTTTTAAGAAATTACATTTGGTTTATTATAATGCATTTTTATCTTTGGAAAACATGATATAAAACTCAGTAGCTACAAACAATTACTGCAGTCTTTCTTTAGTCCCCTATAACCCGTATACCCTTACCCTATAATTTTAGGACCAGAACCGAACTTTTATTAAGGAAATAAAATTAATTTTTAGTTTAATCCGGTTATTAAGGCCATTGCATATCACGTGACTTTATTTCTCTACATCCGATCAAAAGAAATAGTTAGGTACCTATGAGTACATACCTTACATCGTTCATGTTGAGTAATCCAAGGTGATTTATGAAGTGAATTCACTGCATACTGGAGCTTAGCAATATTTTCAGTCAATATTATTTAATTTTGCAGTGATTTAATAATGAAAACAACACAAATCTCGTGTATAAGTACGCGTGTGAAGACGTCAAAACCAAGTGCTGTTCGTTTAAACATTACATTCATAAAAGTGGATATAATTAATATCTCAACATTTCGCTGGAAAGAGGAAGAAAGAGCGCATGTTATACATTAGACTTTGCGCCAGGTTTGTGCTGCATATGTGCCTTTTTATTAGAGTAATGTTTGCTGTTCTTGGCAACTCGTAGAATTACCTTCAACTTCAGGTCTTGATTTGAGAATATTTAGGTGCAAGGAAGTAAAATCATCTAATATGTTATTTTCGCAGTTCTTTTCTGCGTGGATTAGTTCCAACAGATGTGTCCTAACTTATCTGATGAGGGAGAAGTCTTTGCTAAACTGAACCCTTCCAAGTGAAAATGTGAAGCTTTTTGGTTGAATAGTCACGTGATACAGCCACATTAACAAAGTTAAATTGTGCCTTCTATAAGTATGGACAAAGGCAGCTTAATTATGAAGTACCAACAGTTTTTAATAATTTACGTCAATATTTAAGAAACTTCGATATAAAAAAAAATAAATTAGATGTGGCTATTTACTAGGAATGATTTTGGTTGAACGTATTAATCCAGTTACCTAATGCTGCCTAATTTGTGATTATGGACTGTTTCATTGTTTCATTGTGTCTACTTCTTTATTTCTTTCAATTTCTATTTATGCACTCCAAGAGTAATAGACCGATTTAAAAATTATCTATGTGGCTCTGCTTTTCAAAAAATTTCACATGCAGTTTGGTTTTCCATATATCTGTTGGTGTTTTTATCCATTGTTGTAAAACACCAATAGATATATGGAAAACCAAACTGCATGTGAAATTTTTTGAAAAGCAGAGCCACCTAGATAATTTTTAAATCGGTCTATAGGCAGCGTGTTTAGACAACAGATGGCACTGCAAAAAGTACAGACAGAGCCACCTAATCTGTGGGAAGGAAGCTTACCTTTGGCAAGGCGTCCAAGTCGCTGCAGTTATACGTTATGTTGCTGCACATATTACGCATTATCACTCCTTAAAATTTACACAAGTTTATCTAATGTTTATTCGCCTACAAAATATTAATAATAAAGTGTTCACAATTTCACTGAATCTGATCACAATATTAATTTGCGCGACTTAGTTCTGATTCCGAAATATTTTGAGTACATTTGTTGACATCTGATCGGTTGCTAGGTCACGGCCAATGAGAAATAAAACAGTTGACGATCTTCCCACAAAAGTTGCTAATTTCTCTCACTCGTGGCGAACTCTCGGTGCCTATTGACCAATGTAGATCTGACCAAACTACGACGTCATAAAACAAAAGTCAATGTTTGGTCACAACCAAAGAGCTTGTATACACAACAAATTGAACACATGATATTATTAGAATAATGTTGAATTCGTACAGAATTTAACAGTTTTACAATCAACAAATTGCCGTTAATAATAGTATTGCTTTAAGCTATCTACTTGAATATTGTTCAGTCTTAATTAACTTCTCATAAGAGAGGAAGGGCCTTTTTAAGTTGAAGAAACTATCCAGTGACAGACGCCATTAAAAAGTAAAACGCTTTGGCAACATACCTGGCAAAATATAATTTGTTTCGTTGTAGCATCTGTAATAATTGTCCAGCAAATCATCAAACATGATTTATATGATTTAAATATATTGATTGTACTATTTCAAGTGATAAATTAAACTAGATTAAACACGTGTGAGCTATTTCTTTGATCTTTCTAAATTTCATTTGTTTGAATGAAAAATTGTTTTTTCTAACAACCCTGGAGTTACCATGGTAATACTTTTGTCTTTCATAAGGCAACGCCCACCTACATTGGTCAATTAAATGGCGAGTTATCATATACTTCTTTTAATGGTGTAAACAAATATTTTTTCAGCTTTTCCATTTCTTTCGAATACCGTTTATGCAATTGATTTGTTTTGTGTACATAATTTGACACTCAAAATTATAAAAAATAAATTAGATTCGACTCTCAATCAATCAATTAAAATGTATTGACTAGTGAACATGTAATATTATGTTGATATCGGATCCAAGCGTAGGAAGAGCCCCATGGAAGTCTGTGGTGTCGGCTTGCGCTTGGCGGAGCTGGGAGTGACTGTCTTGTAGCTCAAACTCACACGACTGTTCAACAACAACATGATGATGGCGACCTTCGACTGTACAATGCCGAACCTCATCCCTGCAACATCAACGTCAACATTACACTTCCGTTAAAAAACCAGCAGAAAATGCAATAGAAAATCTTGTTTTACTAATATTGATATATTGATAGCCTCATTGAAATTTCGACAATAATTCTGGAGGGAAAAACTAAGAATGTCTATACATACCTGATGTTGATCAAAGTACATTACGATAAATAAATAATATAATATATAAAAACTATTTTTCTTCTACATACGCAAAGTTAATTTTCATAGAGACTTAAAATTTACAATTGGTGGCAGAAATTGGTAGTAAACTAGTAGTTTTTAGTCAAAAGGAATAAAACTCGTAAAAATTGAATTTCTTTGTATAAAAGCATATTCTACTCAACGTATTCAAGTACATACATTGTTTTTGTTGTAAATGATAATATTTCGCAGAGCTGTAGTGTCGATTTAGAATCCAAATCTCACAAAAGGTGTATGTTTTCTACGTACCAACACACATCATTGGTCCGTCACCGAATGGAAAGTAAGTGTAGGGCTTCCTCGCAGCTTTGGCCTCTGGCGTGAACCGTTCCGGATCGAACCGCTCCGGCTCTGGGTAGTAGATCGGATCGTGGTGAAGACCGATAACCGGAACGACCACCATCGCTCCTTCTCGGATCTTGAGATCTGGTCCTCTCAGCGTGTATGTGCTCGTACACTCTCGCGTGATCGCTGGGCCGACTGGGTGCTTTCGCAGAGTCTCTGAAACGAGGAATAAGTAAATTAGGATCTGGTGTAAAAAGCAGCTATGTCACTAATAACCATTACAATTCCTGTTCTATGTTATTAGTAAACTACGGGGTTTACTAAGTTTATTAGTAAACTTAGTAACTATGGGGTGCAATTCTAGCTCGCCTCCACGTGGTGCACCCTGGTTAACACTAAAGAGCTAGAGAAACAGGCGACCAGACTATTTACTTGTTAGATCTCCTGGTTACAATAGTACATCAATCAAAGAAAGTGGATAATTAAATTATATTTTAAGCGATAGAGAGAATTAAAGGATTAAATGGGTTCTGTTCAGAACCAATCGACACGGAATCTCGGATATTCTCTGAGAATTCTTCAAATTAATATTGAGAGTATAAGCAGAGCCAAGAGCGAATATCTCTCTAAACTTTTGCTTGACAACAAGATCGATGTTGTCACTGTACAAGAAACTCATTGCGATAGCGAAGCCAAACTGCTCTCACGAGGGAGAATATATGGATACACTTTACTAGCTGCTACGTACCACACATCGTATGGGACTGCGACGTACGCATTGACTTCACTGTCCAATATTCGAGTTCTCTCCACTACTGATGAGGGAGACATATTTACCATCTCGATCGAAATCAACAACAACAGAATTTGCAATGTCTATAAACCACCGTCAGTTCGTTGGACCGATGCGATTCTCCCGGTAATGGAGCACCCTGCCGTGTATGTAGGGGATTTTAACAGCCACCATACACAGTGGCAATATCGCGATGTTAATGAAGATGGAGAAAAGCTTGCAGATTGGGCAGATTTTAATGATATGGAGCTGATTTTCGATCCTAAAGATATTGGCACTTTTCAGTCTGGGAGATGGGGTACAGAAACAAATCCAGATCTGTGCTTTGTTACAAGGAACAATATGGGAAATGCTGTGCCCGCAGCAAGAAATGTTCTTCCGCACTTTCCTCACTCCCAGCATCGACCGGTTATCTTGGAAATTGGTTTATGTATTAAAGTCATTCACTCGTCGCCTCTACCTCGGTGGAACTTTCGCAAGGCTAAATGGGAAGGTTTTGCAGAGGAACTGGATAAGAACATCAGATGGATCCCACCTGTTGCAAACAATTACAACAGATTTGTTAAGATGATAATAGCGACCGCAAAGAAATATATTCCCCGAGGAGTTCGGATTGAGTATATACCAGGATGGAACAGATCGTGTGAAGAACTATATAAGGATTTTCAAGAGAATGGTGAAACAGATGTCGCCGATGAGTTGCTCCATGAACTGAATTTATCTAGAAGGGACAAGTGGAACGAAACAGTTTCAAATTTGAATTTTAGTCATTCTAGCCGTAAAGCGTGGAGCTTACTAAAAAAACTGGGCGGTGTTTCTCATCGACCGCAAACTATTGCTGAAGTATCACCAAACCAAATAGCAAATCGTCTTGTTGAAATGTCCAGAGCTAAGTCGGATCCTGAGCATACGAGATCAGTTCAGAGAGAAATGCGTGCCCTTCAAAGAGATACATCTGACTCCGAAGCGGTTTCCTCTCCATTCACCAAGCAAGAACTCTGTGTAGCTTTGAATGCAATGAAACAGGGCACAGCTCCAGGCTTTGATGGGATCCATCCCGAATTCCTCGTCCATTGTGGGAACAAAACAGTTTCATGGCTAGCAACTTTCTTCACTGACATATTAGATACCGGCACATTACCTGGAGCGTTCAAGAGGTCTAAAGTCATAGCCATTCTGAAACCGGGGAAATCTGCTAGCGCACCAGAGAGCTATCGGCCGATATCGCTGCTCAGTGTTTGTTACAAGCTAATGGAAAGAGTTATGTATAAAAGAGTCAGCGATATGATATTGGACGTTATTCCACCAGAACAAGCTGGCTTCAGACCTTCCCGAAATTGTGAGGATCAGGTTCTTGCTCTAACCACTTTCATTGAAGCAGGATTTGAGCAGCGCCTGAAGGTGGGAGCTGTGTTCGTGGATCTTACAGCTGCATACGACACAGTCTGGAGAAAAGGGCTTGTATGTAAATTCTTGAAGGTCGTTAAGTGCAAGAAGATGACCCATTTACTGAATATTATGCTTTCGGATAGATTGCTCCAGGTAGTGATGGGTGATAGTCGCAGTAAGTTGAGGAGATTAAATAATGGCCTCCCGCAGGGATCAGTCCTGGCGCCGCTATTATTCAATCTTTATATAGCGGACCTTCCGGAGACTTACTCGAGACGATTTGCATATGCCGATGATCTGGCCATTGCCACGCAGCACATGTGTACAGAGACCATCGAGAGTACCCTAAGTGCAGATATGGAGACGTTAAGCAAATATTTTAAGATGTGGAGACTAACTCCAAGCGTGACAAAGACGGAGAGCAGTTACTTTCATCTAACTAACCAGCTGGCTACAACCCAACTCAAAGTCTTCCTTAATGGCAAACTCTTGCCGTTCAATCCTATCCCGAAGTATCTTGGAGTGGTATTGGACAGAAGCTTGTCATATAACAAACACCTGACCAACGTCTCAGCGAAACTTAGGACTAGGAACAACATCATTTCCAGGCTTGCTGGTACATCCTGGGGTGCATCGGCTTCCGTATTGAGAACATCAGCCATGGCTTTGTATATTCCACAGCAGAATATTGTTCCTCGGTGTGGTTAAACAGCCATCACATCAAAAAGGTTGACACTGTTCTCAATCAAACAATGAGAATTATAAGCGGCACGATTAAATCAACTCCACTATATTGGTTGCCAGTGTTAAGCCACATAGAGCCACCACACGTCAGAAGGACCATAAATCTGCTTAGGGAGTATGACAAAATTAAAACAAATCTGAGTCTTCCAATACATCAAGATTTATCACTCGGATACCACCGTCTCAAATCAAGACACCCACCCACGGAACTTGCAAGGAAACTGGATTCTGATGGCTACAGCGGCATGGAGATGTGGGAAAGGGAGTTCAGTACCAAGGCCCCCGAAGCTTGGAAATCTATTTTTAAAGATCGTGGCCGGGATGAACTTGAGCTTCCCCGCAGAATCTGGACATCTCTCAACAGAATACGGACCGGTCACGGTCGTTGCAACTATTTCCTGCATTTATGGGGCATGAGATCGTCGCCGGAGTGTGATTGTGGGGAAGAGGTACAAACCATGCTCCACATCAGAAGCGAGTGTCCTTTAAGAGCTTATGGTGGGAGTCAAGAAGATTTTATTCAACCATCAGAAGATGTGTTTCAGTGGCTACAAAATCTTGATATACAATTATAGAATTAATATATAATTAGGTTATGAGCTTTATTTTAGTTTATGTTCATATTTTATATCTTGACAACCATCTTCGTTATGTTGGACTATTAGCTTTTACTGTTTAAACTTTCTTTTAACTTTGATGTACTGCCATAAGCTAAATAAATAAATAGTAAACTACGTACAAAAATAAGTATATTCCAGCGTCGGACTTGGTTCTGATTTGGTTCTTATGTTTCTCATAAAAAAAGTTAATATTTACTTCTAAAATCTTTGGTTTTGCATTTGCTAGTACCTTTGAGCCAGTATAATTTATAATATTAGTTTGTAAGCATACAAATTGTTTTATGGTCCGATTTTCAATGGTCTGGTAAAACAGTATAGTTAAATTTAAACGATACAAGGAATACAGAATGTTCGTAATTTATCAAGAGAGCACATTTTTTCGATAGAGGTGAAAAACGAATAGAAAAATGGTAAATCAAACTATGTCACTCAAACTGGTGTATATTTTTTTTAAACTCTACTGTATAATTAACTGTTACTGTTACTGTTTGTTTACTGTTAGCCCAACGGCTGGTATGTTGGATACCTCGGTTCTCGTTAGATCACCGAGGTTAAGCAACATTGAGCGCGGTCAGCGATTGGATGGGTGACCATTCAACTCTGCCTTGCCAGGTTGCTGCCGTTGGGCCAGAGAGACTGGGGTGTTTGGGGGTTAGTCTGATGACCTCCCTCCACTTGTTATCAGTCTCTCGACGGCGCGGGTTGTGGAGGCTCGTGCTGTGAATGTTACACCGTCCTTCGGAAGGGACGTTAAGCCGTTGGTCCCCTTGGTATCTTTCGTCAGGAGTAGGCTTTATGCCGGTACCGGGTTTCCTCTCCTCCCTTCTCTATATTACATTCTCACTAGTGGAGCCTGGCTCTGTTGAGAATATAGACTTACTAATAATAATAAGCTAATAATAATAAGCTAGTAATAGTGGCTAGTCCCGTGCTGACCACTAAGGCAGGTAAACAAAGAGAGCGCATGAAATGGACTTCTGAAATGAATTACTTCATAATGCGCCAGTACTACCACCTCACCAACAACGAATCCAACCTTGTCACCTACAGGCAGGAGCTGCATACTGCCTTCTGTCGCCAATGCCTTCTGTGCCTTCTGTTTAACCCAACGGCTGGTGTGTTGGATACCTCGGTTCTCGTTAGATCACCGAGGTTAAGCAACATTGAGCGCGGTCAGCGATTGGATGGGTGACCATTCAACTCTGCCTTGCCAGGTTGCTGCCGTTGGGCCAGAGAGACTGGGGTGTTTGGGGGTTAGTGTGACGACCTCCCTCCACCTGTTATCAGTCTCTCGACGGCGCGGGTTGTGGAGGCTCGTGCTGTGAATGTTACACCGTCCTTCGGAAGGGACGTTAAGCCGTTGGTCCCCTTGGTATCTTTCGTCAGGAGTAGGCTACATGCCGGTACCGGGTTTCCTCTCCTCCCTTCTCTATATTACATTCTCACTAGTGGAGCCTCGGTTCTGTTGAGAATATAGACTTAATAATAATTAATAATAATAATACCCACACCTTAAAGTGACAGAACAGAGGATAGCTGACCAACGGAGAGCAATAGTTAAAAATAACTATATTTCACAACCGCTACTAGATGAACTAAAGGCAGAAGTAACCGCTGCAATAAAGAACGTCGTGGTAGATCTAAGACCAGAGCCTGAAGCCCCAGTAAGTGACGCTGACCTCAATGCTTCCAGAGAGTCCCTTGCGCATAGTGATGGCGGCCTCGGCGGTGAAGAGGAAGTGATGTTTGTAAAGGAGGATGATCAGCCGACCAATGAACTTGCAAATGAGCTGCAGCGAGCAATGCTCGAGTTTGCCTACGTTGATCCTGCATTACGGCCCCGAATCCCGAAGCAAAGCAACTCAAGGAAGCTCGCATTAAGTTTAAAACTTATCCTTCCATCCAGACTCCATCCTTCCAGAACATTTAGATGCTGCCAGTAGTTTCCAGGGCCTTCATGCTCTCATCTATTCTGCTGCAGTAGCTATTGTTAGAGTAACTGGAGGGAAAGTTGAACATCCCATTGAGAGATTGTACAAACCAAGATGCAAGCAACCTTGGGAGCGACGCTTGGAAGCAGAGATAGATCATCTTCGAGGTAACATTGCTAGAATCTATCAATACAATGCTGGAAACAGGAGTAGAAAGATCGAAAGGAAGGTAGCCAGGATAAGGGAGGTTACAACTAAGCATGCGGAGAGAAACCCAGACAATATGTCATTGCTGGAGATTCTGGACACCCTTAAACAGAAGCTTACTGCCAAATCGAGCAGACTGAGGAGATATCGAGAATCTAAACTGAGGAAGAATCAAAACTGGCTATTCGATACAAACCAGAAGTTGTATTACCGGGGTTTGAGAGCTAGCCAAGAGAAAACAACAACAGACGAGCTACCAACAAGAGAAGATGTCGAGAACTTCTGGTCATCAATTTGGTCCCAGCCCGTCCAACATAATAACGATGCGCCGTGGATCTCCAGCGAAGAACAGCTTTTGGAGGGGAAGTTAGCAATGGTCCCATGTATAATAAGTGCAGAACTTGTAACTGAGGCTATAAAGTGTACCCAAAATTGGAAGGCAACTGGCCCGGATCAGATCCACAATTTTTGGCTCAAGAGACTTTCGAGTACCCACTCTCATATCGCGCATTACTTCAGGTGCTTTGTTGATGATCCGGCGACCACTCCAGACTTTCTAACACGAGGAGTGACGTACCTGTTGCCAAAAGGTGGGAATCTAAGTGATCCATCTAAGTACAGGCCCATCACTTGTTTGTGTACTCTTTACAAAGTACTGACGTCGTGTCTGTCAAGGGCTATTTCCCGTCATCTTGAGGAAACAGGTACATTGGCAGAAGAACAGAAGGGCTGCACTAAGAACTCGCAAGGGTGTACAGAGCAATTAGTTATAGACTCAGTAGTCATGGAGCAGGCAGCGAACAATCGAAGGAACATCTACACTGCCTTCATTGACTATAAGAAGGCATTTGATTCGATCCCTCACTCGTGGTTACTACAGGTATTGGAGCTCTATAAGGTCGATGATAGAGTGATTACACTGCTTCGGCATTTGATGACAACTTGGAGTACGGTTTTGAGGGTCAAACACAATAATCAAGGTATAGTCTCCCAACCCATTAACATCAGAAGGGGTATTTTTCAAGGAGACAGTTTGAGCCCATTATGGTTTTGCCTGGCCCTGAACCCACTGTCTTCACTTCTCAACAGATCTGGGAATGGATTCAAGCTTAAGTACGGCACGTCAATTCAGATCATTAGTCACCTATTGTATATGGACGATATCAAGCTGTACGCCGCTAATGAGAAGCAGTTAAATCGGCTACTCCAGATTACCGAGAAATTCTCCAATGATATACAAATGTCTTTTGGCTTGGATAAATGCAAGACTCTTAGCTTTAACCAGGGAAGAATTGTTTCGAATGGCTTTGAAATGGAAGATGGTGGTGTCATAGAACCTATGTTGAGCACCGACACATATAAGTACCTTGGCCTACTGCAAGCTAAGCGTCTCCAGCGTAAGGAAATAAAGGACAGTGTCTTGGCAGAGTATTGCAAGCGGCTGACTGAGATCCTGAAGTCAAAGTTGAATGGCAAGAATACTTTCAAGGCCATAAATGCATACGCCATTCCAGTGTTAACCTACACGTTTGGGACGGTAAAGTGGACGAAGACTGATTTGGTGAATGTCCAAATTAAGACAAGGACTATTTTGACTAAGTTCAGAGCACACCACCCAAAGTCTGCTGTGGAAAGGGTGACTTTACGACGCCAGGAAGGTGGGCGAGGTTTAATAGACATAGGGAGACTCCACCAGAAGCAGATTAAGAATTTACGTCTCTATTTTTGGAGTAAGGGAACGCCACTTCATGTAGCAGTCAAGATGGCAGACAACAACTACACACCTCTTGATCTACTTCACGATGATGAATGTGCATTCCCTTCAGATACTACTTACGAGCAGGATAAGACTCGGGCCTGGGCAGAAAAAGCTTTACACGGTCGTCATCCAGCAGAACTCAGCCACAATTTTGTCGATCGAGAAGCGTCGAACAAGTGGTTGACTCAGGCGGATATATTTGTAGAGACCGAGGGTTTCATGATAGCAATCCAGGACCAGGTCATTGCAACCAAGAATTATCGCAAATTTATTTTGAAGGAAGCAAATATCACCGATACTTGCAGGAGGTGTAATAGTGCAGCTGAGACAATCCAGCATATTACTGGCGGTTGCAGTGTATTAGCGCCCACAGGTTATTTGCAGAGGCACGATCAGGTGGCCAGTATAGTGCATCACAAACTTGCAACAATGCATAAGCTAACTAATGATGTATCTCCTTACTACAATTACCAGCCAGCCAATGTACTTGAAAGTGGCACTCATAAGCTGTACTGGAATCGCAGCATCATTACAGATCACACCATTGCTTGTAACCGCCCAGACATCACCCTCATGGATAAGATTTCGGATGTCACCTACCTTATAGATATCACTATCCCTAATTCCCACAATCTTCAGGCTTCGTGGAATGAGAAACTGAATAAGTAAAGGCCCCTTGCGAATGAAATTAAGAACATGTGGAAGCAAAAGGAGGTGAACATCATTCCAATAGTTATATCGACGACGGCCATCATCCCGCGGAAACTCCATGAAAGTCTATTGAAATTGCAGCTCCACCCTCTTACCTACATCCAACTCCAAAAATCAGTTGTTCTCAACACAACATCAATAGTCCGGTCTCACCTAAATCTCCCGTAATAGAATTGGTAACTACTTGTTTGCAAGAACCGTAGCTATCATTTGCCGTCTGGAAAGACGTGTTAGGCCAAAATAAAAAAATAATAATAATAATAATAATAATTATGTATATTTAAAACAGGTTTCTGTATCTCTTCCATCCAGATAATGCGTTCATATCGGCTCAATTTTATTGACATATTGTGATTTAAAACTATGCTTTATGTAGACATATTGGATTACACTTTATTACATTTTTAACAAAAGACGAAACATTTTATCCACCCACTCTAAGAATGTACAAAGAAGACAAACTTTCTCTTCACCTGAACTCACCTGAAAACACCTTGTCGAGATATTCCATCTCCTGAATGCTCTCGTACGTGACTTGTCCGCCATGTTTGCTCAGCACCATCTTGATCTCAGTCCTGAGCTTGTCCTGGATTTCCTGACGATGTGCGAGCTCGTACAGACAATAGCTGACCACGTTGGACGAGGGTTCGAACCCCGCCTCGAAGAAGGCGAAAGCTTGGGAAGCCACTTCATTGAGAGACAGCTTCCGAGTGTCTGGAGCTAGAAGTTAGAGAGAGAATGTGGAATAGTCTTTATTGTAAATGTGGCGAAGTTAAGGAAAAAGCAGGGACTGGAACCGGAACTGAAAAGAACCGGTATTTTTGGGAACCGGAACCCATAATAATTATTACAATTATTTGGGTTCCATAACGGTTCCATAAAGGTTCTTTAAATGGGCTCGATGATTTCGATGAAAACATTAATCTCTAAACAAGTAAATGCTGAAATGTGTGGAGTGTTTAGTTCGAATTTTGAAATTTGCAAAGTTTTGTAGATATAGTTAATGTTGAAATAATGTTAGTGATGTTTGTCAAGAAAATACAATTAATTTTGAAAGTCAGTGTTTTGTCTGTGAACAATATATTTGCATGGCTCTAAAGGGAATATCGGAAAAGTAATGAATGGGGAAAAATAGACTGTCTCTTTTAATCCACTTCCAATATTAAAGTGACATCAGTTAAACTTCAACTGTTTATATCTCAGACTTTAGTTCAGGGACCCCATCTAATTATTCGATATTATTGAGGATGATACAATGACGAACGAATATTGGAAGTTTCAAAACTTTGTAGACAAGTGCGAGAAATCATCAATCATCGAGCCATCTAAATTTGAACTTCTCCAATATTAAATTATCAATAACAAATTACCTAGAGTCTTTCAAAATAAATAATCACTGATCAATTAATGTTAAACATTTCTTCTCTTAGTTTGCAATCTACTTCCTGTAAGTTCCCAAAAGTCGTATTAAAAATATAGTCTGAATTTTAAGGAACTTGGAACCGCATTGGAACAGCAACCGGAATCGGAACCGTTATTTTTAAAAAGTTAGAACCGGAACCTGCCCCTGAATAAAACATTCATTCCCATTCACTATATTTTATTTTCCCCAAAAAATCTTTTGATCACGTTAGTATCCATTTTTGGTTTGAAGTTGTATTTAGTTTTGGGTAATTTCCGTCTTGAAATGCAATAAGGATTGGTATTCTGGTAGCATTGCGTAGGTAGACGATATATTACTAGTATTTATACTTTTTCCGATCGTATATGGTGTTGTATTTTCCCCCTCAATGACTCTATCTGTGGTAAATGCTTTTCCTCATACGATGTGATGAGGCAATGTTTTTACTTCTTCATTAAACTTCATTTCTGATGTGGTTTCCACATAGCTACCTACGTTTTCCTGGTATTAGATTCTTCTGAACGTTTCTCCTTCAGTTACGTGTATTCCATTTGTACCGTCACAATACGCATGCAACCAGAAATGTCCTATTTCACATTTTGAGTATTCCAGATAATGTTTTCCAGATGGTTTTTAATAGTAGGTATTATAATTTATAATGTTCAATCCTTAATAAAACATATTTGACAATTATTTCAAACTGAGTTTGAAATGCAATAAATCTGGAAGAACTTTACATCTTCGACTGATAATTTATAAGATTCTAATATAAAATATTTAAACTTAACTGCCAGTTGGCACTCACTCACAAAGTCACAACGTATGTCTTGTATAACAGTACCAAATTAATGCAAAAATAATTCATTCGAGAAGATTCTTAGAGATGTAGTTTTAACAAAGGCCAGGAATGTAATTAACTTTTGACTTATACCTACGAAATATTTATTATGATAAAGAGTATGTGTCGGTTTTTTCCGAAATTAATTACAATTGTATACAAGCACCATATTCCGAACATCTGGCAATTCACTCCGCGATCTTGTAGTCTTATAGACTGAATGATATATTTCCTAGAGTTCTTTTTTTGCGCTGTTCTGCAGCGAGGCTAATGGCGACGGATGAATGATTATGAGGATGATTGGGAGATGATGGTGAAGAGTAGGTTAGGATGGAAGGTGGGAAGGAGGCGGTCGTGGCCTATTATAAGGTACCTTCCCAGCATTTGCCTGTCAACTGAGGGAATACCACGAAAAAAACCCAGTCAGGAAGGACGGCGCGGGAATCGAACCCGGGCCTCCGGATTCAAGTTCAGAGCGTTACCACTCAGCCAACCTGTTCCGTTTCTAGAGTTCTATAGAGATGTTTGTTTCACTTACCATCCTCGTCCGCCTGCAAACTGCTCTTGTCTGTCAGATCCTTGTCTTCATCCAAAACTCCATTTCTCTTCAACTGCATCAACAAATCCATGAAATCATTCCTCTTCACGTCATTCTTCTCGCGATACTCAACTGTCTCTTTCACTAAATTCAAAAAGAACTTGGTCACAAACTTCGGCAAGGCTATGGACCTGTATTTCGGAAGTATCTGAGTACCCAAATAGCTAGATTCTAGACTTTTATAGAACGCAAGTCCCATGAAAAGCACCTCAGAATTTGGATTTCGAAGCGTATTCGATTCAACACCGAAAGCACATGTCATAGTAACGTCAGTTAAGAAGCGTCCTACTAGATTAACAACGTTGACCAATTCACCACGACTCGCCAGTTCTTTTGTGTGTTCTTGTAACTCAAGTCCGCAATCTATGACACTCTTAAACATCATCTTCATCTTTCCGGACGAAAATGTCGGAGAGATTTTCTTCCTCATCTTCCTCTTCTCCGGTCCAGACATCGTGAAGAGGTTTGTGGCGAGGATTTCGTCTGAATGTTGGTTGTCGAAACCGCGCCCTGAGAAGTGGGAACTGTCTTTCACAAGGACAAGTTTGATAGCTTCCGGATCTCTCAAGACGACAGTGTCAAAATTAGTCTGAAATATCTCGATATAACGATATCCTGTGAATTTCTTGTATAATGAAGCAATGAATTCGGAATATGATTTCGTTTCCATGTAGCAATTGCCGACGATTCCGAATGGGAATGAAGCGGCGATTCGCGGGATGCCATTTTTCTTTCCTGTGTTGAATTTTGTCAGGAAGTACGCGAAATATCCAACGAAAAGAGCCAAAACTGTCCCGGAGAGATATAGAAACAACAAACTAATATCGAGTACCATTGCAAAAAACCAACGAAAATGTTCAAACAATGAGAAAAGAAAAGAAATTCAATTACGAATAAATTAACCTACGTTAAAATTAACAAGCGATCACAAATTTTGAACAGAACTGAAGAACAGTCCGTCAACAAAGACGTTAATTCAATGACAATCTGTGATTGAATGATACCTTAGATTTGTTATAGATCCTTTTAATACAATCTGTAGCAGGATAAGTGAGTGTAAAATCATGACCACGTTGTGGCAACGACCACATTACTGTTTCCATAGAAACATGATTGCGTCATGCCATGCATGCAATAGGAAATACTAGTGAGGTAAAATGAATGATAAACTATATGAATGAAAATTTACACGCAGGAATATTGGATGTGGGAATCTCCCCTCCCCCCACTCCCCGTATTCATTTCCCCTCCCTATGTTCTACTTTTGACAAAGTGAGGGTTTTAAATACTTGTAGGTTCTGCATAGATTTTGAATATGCATGATTTTATTACATTCCATGAAAATTAAAAGTTAATTACATTAATAATTTTAATGGGTACAAATTTAAGATTTTTTGTAGAAAGAATGCATTCTACTAAGCTGGAAAAATTGTATAGAAAAGTAGGGAGATAACATTTTTGAAATGTGTGGCTTTCAGCGTAAATGATGGTTAACATGGTGAAATAGTTGTAACTCAAGTTTAACTCAAAAACAATTTTCCTTCTATTTTTAGTTTATTTATTTTATTTTTCTTAATAAGTCAACAATTATCGTAAATATGTTGAATAATGTTGTATTATAAAATATAAAATAATTAAAGTGCATTATAAAGAGGTAATAATTTATAAGTAACAGGTTGTAAACAAAGCTAGTTTAATTAAATATATTCTTTTCCCGAAATGATTCAAAAGTTAAACAGGCAATATGCATAACTTCAATCTGATTTATTCTGTCGTCATGTGTTAACATGTACAATAAGACATTTTAAAATCATTTACAGAAGAAACATAGCACGTTTTCAAAGATAACATCGTCATTAATATTTAAAAAGGTCATACTTTACATACCAATGAAATAACGAATACAATACTCAATAATACTAAAACTGTTTTATGGTTTTCCATTATCTAAACGATTTCAATAACATAATACCTTGAGAAGATAAAGACTGGCACACAATACGTTCAATACAAACGACATCGGTGCCATTGAATTGGCCTGATTCTTCCCACCATGCTTTGCATCATGTGATTTACTAGTGTTCTGTTGATGCACATGATCAATGCGGAGATTATGTTGATGATCGTGCATGAAGGGATTCTCAGCATGATCAACCTTGATCGGCGTATCAGTCTTATTCTGTGACGTCACAGTCGACTGATGTTCGGTCGAGGCTTGGACCACATTTCCTGAAACAATGGGAATACATATTGATCGGGAAATGTTTTAGCTAAGAAAAGTTTGTTGAAGCTCCCCAATCCCTCATACTAAAAATGTTTCAGAAACATTGATGATAAAGACAAAAGAATAATATTGAAATCCAGGAAAATTACAAAAGCGAGGACAACGGTGAAAATCCTAAATTCTACAATAAGAGTGCAATGGTTATGACATTTTCAGGGTTTACTAAAGCCGGAAAAAGGAATTATTTTAATTTTTTCATTTAAAAAAAATCAAAATTTTATTTCCAAGTTTTTTGTGATAACTACATTCAAAAATTGTTTTAGGGTATACATACAATCATAATTAACAATCTAGTAAGAGGAATTTTTGAAATAAAATTATTTGTCTGCACAAAAATTATCAAAAATAACAATAAATTATATTGAAGCTACACTATTGGTTACAAATTTATTGTAGAAAAATGAAGAACAATATAGCAAAAAGGCTCTGTCTAAACCTTCATACATTATTCATGGACATACACAAAAAAATGAAGACAATAGCACAAGAACTTTTTGAGATAAATTCGCATCATCAAGTTAAATTGATGTATACTTCATTGTATATAATAGCATAATATATGAAATATTGTACTCCCATTATAAATCATTGCGTTATCACAGGAAAAACAATTAAATACAATATCTTATCAAGGAAAATACTATTGAAAAGATTTAATTTCTATTTTATAATTGTTCTATATAGAAAATTTTGATTTTTTTAAAGATAATTTTTTTGTAGAAATTTCACCATTGTCCTCCTAATTGTCCAAAATGCAAAGGAACACTTTGAGATCCAAATATTAATATCAATGTATAGTAAATAGATTATTCATCTTTGATGGGACACGATTTTAGCTCCATTTTCTACTCTCTTTTCAGGTGAAATACTTGACGATAGAAAACATTTTTAAACAAAACTTTTGCATATTAAGTTTCCCTTTGTAGGTACACTCGACAATGATAAAACGGTATTTGAAAGAAAACGATTGTCTGAAAAAAAATGTGATGGCATCATCCGATGAAGTCTATGCTACGTCCGTCATACACCTCTAGTAGTTGAGCTCTGATTTCATTGATAAGAACAAAGATTGATTGTTAAGGAACCCGTTTCGCTCAAATACCGTATAACTAACCAAATTTCATGTAAGTATTCAAATAAATAATTCCCTTACCATGGAAAGCCAAAGCAGCTAAAATCAGCACGAAGAAAACTCTGGCCAACATCTTGATCGTCTTGCAAATGTACTCTAACTGTAAGCTGCAAGCTGCAAGTACTCATTACCCATTCCGAATGCAATCAGCCTTTGTTACCTGTGACGTCACGAATGTTTATTACCCTAGCCGAGACGGTAAATTCCACTCAAGTGAAGTCATTTATTTTCCAGAGCGGGGTTTCCATTTCAGAGAAATTTGATTCAACAATCCATGGTCAACTCATGTTGTGATCTTACCCCTATCTCGACTAGCCGTCGTCTACACAAATGTAGTAGAAGTTGCCTAGATTGATTGATATTTGTTTACAGAGGGATGATTTGCAAGACTGGTTTTATCGCTGGCAAGGGGCTTTTATCACAATTTAACGAGTCAGCTGTACACCCACGGACGCAAAATACTAAATAGTGCGATCGAGATAAAATTTAAATAATATGACACTGTATCTACCCTAAGGTTTGGTACTTTTCGTGAAAATGTACCAATCTATTTAGCATCAAAGGGGCATTTTGTCATCTTGTGGGGCATTTTGTGTGTTATAACTTATAAGTACTGGAATTTAAAGACAATTTTCCATCTATATTATTCTCTTAAGGTGATACTAGCTCGGTGGTTTTAGAAAATTGAGGGAGAAAAATTGTTTCATACGTGAGTGTAACTTTACATGATGTTCACATAATCAGTCTGATTGTATATTAGTAGCACTTTTTCATTTTAGCTTATAGCATCGTTAATTAGGCGCCGGTTATTCAACAAAACCGCTCAAAACTATGAAATTTGCGATACGATTGGAGACCAAATCAATTTACCAATTGATCTCAAATTGTAATCATGATTAGATGAAAGACAAACTTAGGGTTATCACATGGCACATTTTTAAAATTTAATTTTATACGGCGCCCAGGGAGACAAGAAAATAGCAAAATTTTCACCAAAAATCCACTAATTAACGAAATAAAAAATTAAAAATGTACCAAGGGATAACCCTAAGTTTGTCTTTTATCTAATCACGATTAAAATTTCAAATAATTTGGTCTACCCATTTCGTCTCCAATCGTATCGCAAAAGTGTCTACAAAAAGCATCAAAATCGCTCGCGCTTGCAGCACCTTAACAGTTACGTAAGAATTGCAAGTCAACTTGTATACGTTTTGATTATTAAAAAAAAGAAAATCGTTTAAGGGTGTTTCCTGGTTGGTATGATAGTAGCTAACACCATTTTCAAACTTATGCTGTGAAAATAAACAGTACAAAAGAAATACAAATATTAACCCTGACCATTAAGTTTCCGCAGAACTTTAAATAAATTTAAAAATTAATTTGACCAATAAACAAAGTATTATGCTCAAAAATAAGTATACCTACCTTTGGTACAAAGTAAATCACACCATATTATTCATATTATAACTCTGCAGTGTTTGATTTAATATACCAAATTTTTTCAACATTTTAGATTAGCACGCATTTAGTTAATTTTAATGATTAGCCCAGCAGTTCACTCGACCAACCCATAATCTTCAGCAAAATGATGTGTTTTAGAGTCTAAAATGAGACACAATGTAAACATAGATTTAAATATAAAAACACAAAATAAACATTAATAGGCACCATACTCTGCTTACAAATGTCACAATGTGACAAGATTGTTATCACAATGTCAATTCACAATTAAAACATTGCATTAGCTAGTTAACAAATAAATTTAGCTGAAATATAATTCAATTTATACAGTAGTAATGAGATTACTTATAACACTGCTGCTACTATTGAATATTTTCATGAAAAAATTCAGATTTTGCAGCAATTGAGAAAATTTCCTACTATACAATAAAAATATCAGTCCAAATTTCAATGCATTTCTTCATGTCCTATTTCGTGTTCATTTTGTGATAACTAAATAACGTTTGTACCAGAATCAATGAATATTTTTTTTTAGAATGAAGATTTTGAATGTTCAATTAGGTATGGCCAACACTCAACAGGTTGTTTCCTACCAACAACAATGGCAGCTGGAGCTACCCCTGATCCCGTGCGCAGAATGATCTGAAACGTGTCAGTTACGCGCATTGTTGGCGGGATATTTCAAATATGATGAAATTGTTTGTTTATTGTACTTCATCAGTGTTCAATTATAGCAAAGATTTAATGAGACATATCTAATGCATCCTAGTAGTAAGAAAATTTATTTTACCGAATAAAAGTAGGTGAATTACTGTATTAAAATATTAATTTGGTCGATAGGTAGGTATACCTATACCAGTGCTGAAAGCCCTTTACCAATGCTGCTGCTAATGAATGAATATACCTAACCTAACTGCACAATAAATTTTTATTAATATATATTATCTGCAAAATATTTTCAATAATTGGAAATGGTGATGACAATTAACTATAATTTTCATAGATCTCCGGACTTGAGACCAGATATCTGTCTAATCTTAACACTGAATGTAAAGAACATTCAACAACGCAAGAGTGTGGTTTATGATTGATTGAGAATGATTATTGTATTGCAGAATCGGGAAAATGTATAGATTGTATTTTTATGTACACACTGAAGTACAACATTTGTATTTTCCAGTTCGCATCCAAAAAGAATTAGTTGTATCTTGAAGACACCGTTAATACTTGCATAAACCATCCATGCATAAACAGATAACATTTGCACACTTATAACATCAAATAATATCGAAGATTCAAAATTAAAGTTCGGACTTCACTACACCTACTACTTTAGTGGATGCATACATTTCAACATATTTCCTGTCGTTAATCAGTTAACAATCTCCAACTTCATATAATATCAGATAATTTCAGGTTTATTTCACAATTATCTTGAAAATATTATGGTTTTCAAATTACATCAGAATTCTGGATACATCAGTTTTAAAATTGTAGACAGACAATTTTAATATCAACATTTCCAATCATTGTAAATGTCATCAAAAATATCGTAAAATATGTAAAATATGTTTTGATAATATATAATTATTAATCCGTACCTCAGAGATAGAAGGTCCGAAGTCCATTTCAATAATTAATTTTGATTGGATTTTTACAAAACCAGTAGGATTATGCCTTCGTTCAATCATAATTTAGTAATGTGCCAGAGTCATTTTAGTAAGGGATTACTTCAATAACCGTATTTGTTGACATCAGTCAGATAGAGCTTGACAAAAGTAGAGATAATGGACATAGTGCCTTCTGCGTCTTATATACAGAATGTATTGCACAGTAGGGTATTAATTATTAATTAACAACATTGATAAAGGACTATGTAAGGGCTATATTATATCATGAATATATTTATCAACCATATTAATAATTTTTTTACAATTGTTTGTATTTTTTGTATTAAGAGACACACATAAAAATACAGTGTACATCATCGTTTGTCCACGAAACACCTACCTATGAGGTGCTTGTCCCTGGTATAAAACACAAAATATAAATTAGTAATTTACTAGGAAAACGCTCAGTGTAACGCGTTGATGAGCGAGCACAGAACATGCAGCATCCCCAGTTACGATACACGATACGGCACAAGACGATTTTCTCTGCAACTTTTCCAATCTCTATATAAATGCTCTCGATGAATATCAGATCCATTGTGTCGTGACTTTCCTACATACTTTTTTCAGCTTTTGACAACCCATAAAATCGTAAAATGACAAATAATAAAAAAAAATCGTAAAATGACAATTAATAATTGACTGATTGGGCTTACAATGTGTAAAATTCTAGATTATGTTGGTCTTGATCACAATGCAAAATTTGAACTTAATCGGAATACTTTGATTGTCGACCAATCAGAAGTTATTATTTAAACTTAAACCAATTGGAGTATGTGGCCTTCGAACTGCATCAGATTTTATAAGCGCTAGTTTTATTGTAAATTGTGGACTGCTTGGCTGCTCTACAGGCCTTGGTGGAGCAGAAGCTTAAAGAAGGCAGGGATGAAAATGTAGTATACGTTTTACAAAAATTTCTAGATTATGGAATAAAATGACCCTAAAATGACAAACTTTTGAAAATAACGACAGATTAGACTAAAAATTGGCAAAAATACCTTATTTAATGTTAGTCCCAATGACCATGCAAAGTTTTAAGTTGATCGGTCAATCGGTTCTAGTTTAAATTTCAAAAATCACCGGAAAAATGGTTTCAAATACGAACCAATGGGAGGATTTAGCTGAAAATTTTTATGATTGGGTTAAATGTTGGCTGAAATGACTATGCTAAATTTCAAATTGATTGGACCAACCAATCGAAAGATAATTTTTCTAAAATTTGAACCAATCACAGGATCCCGTTCAAAAACGATCCCAGAGACCGCATAGATTACGTTAGTATGTGTGCAAAATTTCAGATCGATTGCTTGAGCGGTTTAACCTGGGCAGTGCAGAAAAAAAAACACAGAGAAAGTGCCATAAGAGTACCGTGGTGACGCTCGCTACGCTCGCTCAATAACATTAACATAACAGAACATAACAAAATAATACATCATCGAAAGAAACAATAATCTAATTCATATTATTGATTAATTTATTGAAAACAACTCACAGAATAATTTATAAACAGAGGAAGATGCATCAAAACATATCGTATGAGAAAAAAACATGGTATAACATGGTATTATTATAAATAATAATGATACAAAAGAAAATGACAGCACAGTAGCTAGTCCAAGTAACGTAATAGGGTGAATTTTTTATTTTATATTTAATAAGGAATTTTATATAAAATATTAATATAAAATTTAGTTATTATCTACTTTTATTCCATAAAAGATATTTTCTTACTCTTAGAATGCATGAAATTTGTTCAACTAAAATTTTAACTTAATTTAACATTGAATAAACAAACGATCTAATCATATTTGAAATATCCCGCCAACAATGCGCGTAACAGACACGTTTCAGGCCATTCTGCGCACCGGATCAGGGGTAGCTCCAGCTGCCAGTCCAACAACATACCACCCACAGGTTGTTCATGTTTTTGTTGGACTCTCAGCATGCGCCATCTATTGGGAACTAGGTACATCCAATGCGTACTTATTTCATTTGAAGATAAAAGAAGAACGTTATCTTTAACACAAATAACATTTAATTCAAATTTATTGAAACTTATATTTGTTTAATTATTATTTATTTATTTTCTCCATTATCGAATTATTTATTATTGATCACTTTTATGACTGTTTCCGCTCTCTATTTCTGCGCAGTGCGTTGACTTCCGGAATCATTCTGAAAACAAACATGGTTGTCATTATCTTACTCATGTCTTTTGAGTGCGTCTGAATTCTCTGGGTATTTAGCAACACTTCGAAGGGATCTCGCACTTTGTAAGTTAGCCTTTATTATTATTTTGATATTGATCAACAATAAATCGGATAATATTATGGTAAACAACTTAATGGACTTCATCGCGTTGCCTTTATAGCATGGAAGCCACCAATAAAAAGAAGGCTCATGAGTTACGTTTAAAAGGTAATGCGTTCTTCAAAAACGGTGATTACAATAATGCCGTTGTTAATTATACCACTGCGCTTAAATACGACTCAAATAACCCCACACTCTATAGTAATTTATCTCAGGCACATTTGTCTCAAAATCGTTTTGCTGACGCCGAGAAGCAAGCATGCAAAGCCATTGAACTGGATGGAGACTTGTTGAAGGTAAGACCTAAAAAGACTTGCTTTTTATTATGCTAGGTACATCGTTTTGTGTGTTGGGGCTGCGTATCATTGTGCTAACTTGCTAACTGGCATGGGCATCCTTTTTCTTCACTCTGGCAAGTGCATCGGTTACTGGCGGGGAATGGGACTGACGAGCTATGAACGGTGGACGCTATGGTACCTACCTATGAAGCAAGCCGAGACATCTACGCAGGATCTAGTGGAGTAGTAGGTGCTTCATCAGTCTCCTTCTTTCGCTTAATGGAGAGTTTCTACTTTGCTAATGACCTAAACCTACCTACTTATCTATGCACTTCCTAATGCAACCAATAGGTACAATTATGCCATCTTCCTTGATTAATATTGTGGCATAATATACTAGGTTACTTGTTGTTCACAGCTCAAGTCTGGCAGGCATTTCAAAAGTTATACCAATTTACGATTTATTTGCTGTTCCTAGGTTTCCAACTTGTTTTCCGATACTAACAATTTTGTATGAATGATAAATTGTTCAAAATTTTGTTAAGATCCTATGGTATTGCAACATCTTGCATCATTTTCTGGCAATAATAGGTAGGTAGGTAGGTAGGTATTATATTGTCAAGATTTATCATTAGAGTAGGTGGTCTACCTAACCATGCCATTGCCAGAACGCTGCTTTGAAAGTAGGTTAGGTACCAAATTTAGCTTAGGTGATGGAAAATATATTTCGACTTTTTTTTAAAAAGTAATGTTGACTTCGTCTTTATTATCAGTTATCACCGATTTTCAATTTACTTCTCAAAACATCTCGTTTCGTTTTAAAATGTACCTATACCTAGGTACCTACCTACCGAGTTTTGTTGTGATTCTGATGTACGGGGAGAGGATCACGACGAAGAGGCCGGTGGTGGTACCTAGTAGGATTTTTGGAGGTAGTAGGTACTAGTAGGTAGAGTAGGCAGGTGCAGGTCGTATCTCTGTGGAGAAATTAGCTACACCGGCCCAACATTCAATAGTCTGCAATTGGTCACGAAACACAAACTCGTGCAGTCAGGTTAGTTACACTTGATTGTCAATCTAAGCGAAATATCGGCCGCTAAGCCACAAACTGTGATCTGAAGATAATCTCTGTAGTACACTTTCATGAGTGGGAATGTGTACTATTATAATTTGTAAACTAGGAAAACGCTCGGTGTAACGCTTTGATGAGCAAGCACAAACGTGCAACATCCGAGCCAATCCAAATACGTGTAGGTACAATATGATTTTCTTTGCAACTTTCCAATCTACATAAACTCTAGCTAATAACAGATCCATTGTATCATGACTTTCCTACCTAGGTATGTACTTTTTCCAGAAATCTCTTTAGACAACCCATCCATACTAAACTCTTATGACATAAAATACTTTACTGATTGGTCTTAAAATGTGCAAAAGTTTAGACAATTTTGGTCTTGATCGCCATGCAAAATTTGAACTTAATCGGAACATTTTCCTTTTCAACCAATCAGAAGATATTATTTAAATTTTAAACTTTAACTAATTGGAGGATTTGGAACTTTGTAGGATTTGAGCCATTGTTGGTAGCAATGACTTGACAAATTTCAAATTGATTGGACCAACCAATTGGAAGATAAATTTTTAAATTTTGAACCAATCAGCGAATTTCAAAAAAATTAGGGTCTGCAACGCCCAGAGATGGTCCAAACATGTGTGCAAAATTTCAGCTCGATCGATGAAAAACTGTGACCTGTATAGCCAGCAGTATGAGAAAAAAACAGAGGTCCGTGCCAAAGGAGCCAAAAGGAGTCGCTCGCTCAATTAACAAGTTTTCTTGATTTAAATGCAATGTTACCTTTAATCAGCAATTGTTTATAATTTTTTTTCTTAACCCTTAGAAGAACTTGGAGGGACGAAGTCTTCTTGCAAGAGCATTGTTATGGGGTGGGTTTGGATTTGAGTTTTCCTTGATATTGAGCATGGGTTTTGGAAAGTTCTTTGAGGTAGTTTTTTTTACGACTAGGTATTTAATGTCTTCGTTTGGTATTTTGCGTGTTTCCAAGTTTTTATTTTGTTACCTTGGGTAAACAACCTAGTAGGCTTACCTACCTAGATGTAATTGTAGAATTTGTGCTAAATCTAATTGCATGGACAGGCTGTCAAGTCTTTTTGAAATCGGCGAGTCAGCATTCACTAAGCCTCGCTACATGATTGAATATTTTGGCAAGTAGGTAGCCAATCTTGTTGCTTTCACCTTGACTGACAGTCTGTCTGTAGAAGTAGGAGGTAGTACTACACTTATTTTTTTCATACAGCTCCTGTCACAATTCATAAAACAAGAAACAAAAAAAATGTCGCCCTTCCCCTTCCCCCAGCTTCAGAATAGGGGTAGCTTTATACCCTGTTGAAAAATCTAGCATCTACCTATGAAGTAGGTTAACTATATAGAAACCTTGGACCTAGATGATTCAAATCCAAAATCAAACGTTTAAAAATTTGGATCCAATTCCATGACCTAGCCTGCCAAGATTTTTTTGACTGTTCTTCATTAGGATCACATTGCTGATTTGTGTGGGGTTTGATGCTAACTAATTACTTACTGCCTGGTGCTTTTGCTTGTCTTTTCTAAGTACAACCTATAGCTACACTAGTGCACAATAACCCTTTGAGTCTCAACTTCACATAGCTCAGATTATTTGTCCACAGGTGTAGCCTACACAGCTTCTGCTTTTGACACTGCTTTTTTGCAATAGAGAGTGTTTCTGTTCCAACATTTGTCGTTCACAGTTTATATTGCTGAGGCAATCAGAAAAGTCACAATTGCTTTCAATTGTTTAACTTAGTGTATTGGCAAATAAAATGTGTGCTAAATTAAGCTTAAACCTGTACGATGGTCTCTAAAAACATATTTCAATGTTTATTGCACAGTGCACCTCTTGTAATCGTTCATTGTTCGTGGTCTTTCCATGCCTATCTCATTTCATTACCATTACCTAGCATCACTCATAATAATAAAATTAGATATTTATTTCACATTGTTTTTATACACAGTTAAAAGTGGTGGTTGGGTGGAGATTTTATGTCGTGTGATGTTGGTCCAAACTAGTCGGTTTGTGTAAAATGATGTGGAAAGACACAATTTATTTCATTTAGGTACGATAAAATTTAAATGATTGTTGCCAAATCACTAAAGTTATGAATATTAGCTATAGCCAATATTGAACCAACCAACCAAAACCATATTTTTACCAACTCACTTTACCACGTACCTACTTCAAGTTTACATTTCAAATTCTTGTTTTTAAGGGTTACTACCGTGCTGCAAAAGCTGCTGAAAATTTGGGCCAAATCGAACGAGCTAAAAAGTATTTGAACGATGGCATGAACAGACCGCGAATCACCAGCTGCGATGATTTATTAGGACTGTATTGTCAACTCGTTAAGTGTGAAGTACCGTCCGATATAAGTTCAAAATTTTTCGAGCCTCTTTCGAAGAGAGCGAAGAAGAGGTTGAGGATGACACGAACGGATGCCGATGATCAATTTTTGAAAATGCTCGAGACTCTTCGCAATGAGAACCCGTCCGAATATTACCGGGAGCAATTGTCGATCAAGAGGAAGCGTGTCGATCTTGAGGTGTCCTTGAAAGATGGATCGGAATCGCTGCTCATGAAGAAAATGCCGAGGACGGCTGCAATGAAATATAAAGTGGCTTTGGACATAATCGCTGATGTCCATCCAGAGGTAAGTGTGTGCACACGAGTGTTTATTTACATCCGAGCATGAAGGTATTCTTGAATTCTGCTGTTTTGTCTGAAGGAAAAACTAAATAGACAGCGAGCAAGTTACCTCTAGGTATTGCCTTCTGAACAAAATACCTACCTACCTACTTGAGCTGCTTAATCTCATAGAAATTAAATGTCTTTAGGTTTTGAGTAGAGATGGGCCGATACCGATACTCGCGATACCACCGAGACCCATGGTATCGGTGGTATCGGTATCGGTCAATTTTAATGCCATATTTTCGATACTTCGATACTTATTACTTTTTTAGTTGAAATTTTGAATTGTGGCCGTTTTCCCGCCATTGGTGCTCATTGGCATCACGTCAGTGAGCTGTATCACCATTGGCAGATGCCTCAACCAATCAGAGCCAAGGTTGCAAGTGACATAATCTCCAAAAAAATCTCTAGTTTTGTGAATTTTGATTGAATTAAAACTTTGGTGGGCAGGAACTACAGAAATATAAAGAAACAAAAGTATCGGCGATACTATCGGTATCGCTAATCATAAAGTAAGTATCGGTATCGGTGAAAAAGTGGTATCGACCCATCTCTAGTTTTGAGGCATAAAATTTAAACGGATGGGCTGCTTGTCAGGTTCCATGACAATTGATCCTTGTTCTTATCAATGAAATCAGAGCTCGCCTTCTAGAGGTAGATGATTAGTAAACATAGACTTCTTGGGATGAGAGACTTCTTGAAACATAGACTTCTTGGGATGATGCCATCAAATTCTTTTCAGCCATTCCATTTCTTTTATACCGTTTTATCATTTGTTGAGTGTACCTACTAATATGTTCGTTCACTTTAAGAATAATGATCTGTAATGGCGGCTGTGTACTACTGTAGTCCAGCGAACAATTGTATACCAACTACCAAAACATGACCTGTATTTCCCATAATGTATACAATTTCAATAATACAATGAAGAAAGTCTTGCCATTGACAGGGCAGTGTTCATGTGAACGACCAATGAACGGTGACGTGATGGACTTAAACGTCAGAAATATTCTTAACGTGAACGAACTTAACTAGGTAGTGAAATATAGTGTACTTCAACTAAGCTCCACCATGGTTTTTCTACCAAGTCATGCAATAAACTTTGATGATGTTTTATTAGCAACGTAGTGTTTACCTAAGTATGTAAAAAGTCAATTTTACAGTTATAAACGTGATTCGTTGAACTTTTTTCCTATTTAGTCTTTTTGTTTTTGATTAAGTTCCCATTATCCATAAGAGAGCCTCACAATGTCGGGACAACACCCGTAGTGTTGCTACTTTTTTTTTTTTTCCAGGAGCTTCTGGAGATCAGTCTCATGGATAAAGTAGTATTGAAATACGCATTCAGTATTTGTTGTATGCTCCAAGACTCCAAAGATATTACTAAGGCCGTGGAACACTTGAGTGACATAAGGAACATGGTCGACGACTCAACTTTTCCCGCTGTTTTATATCCTTTGAGCAAAATATATATTCAAATCAACAGGTGAGTTAATGTAGGTAGTAGGTAACATGTTTCCTACTCATGGCCATGGCTAGTTATGGAAATTCATTTTTTTAACATTTTCATGATATTTTTCAATGTTTAGAATCCAATTAATTTTCACCCAAAAGCATGCCTCATTTTTTAATTATAAAAGTCATGCACTTCAGTGACTTACTGATAGTGCTGATAGTTGATAGTAGAATGGAAATGTACCGACACAAAAAAAAATACATGTTAAGTCGGTGTACACAAATTTTGCAAATTTTAAACATTACATGATAACGCGGTCACAACAGATTACACTTCAAACGGGAATGTTATCCGAAAAGAATTGTAACCTTTTAAAAAACAGAAAAAAATACTAGTTGGTGTAGTACAAAAGAATCAGACTTTCAAAGTGATTATTTGAAAGTCTTATCACTGAAAATCACTGTGGCTCATAAAATTTCAACTAATGTCAATCTTATTGGAAGGAAGTGTGTTGTTGCTAACAAGAGCTGTTTTTGCTCTCTTCTAGATATCCCCAGGCCTTGGAGTTAGTTGAGCAAGGACTCGGTATTATAGCATCAGGGAGACTCTTTGCCGAGCTCAATTGGCCAGGCTCCGATGTGGTCATCCCGGAAACTACGGCAGAAGGACTACAGGTAAATGATCTACGATCGGTGACGGGCAAAGATGAACCCGCTCTAGCATGGGCTGGCCTATACCTGGCCATGTTAAACTGGGTTCATCTTCGCCTGGTTCCCGACTGTAGATGCAAATTCAAGAGATCACTGAATGCCCGATTCTCAAAACAAACCTGGCGGAGATATTTAGAGTGTCACTTAAACAGGAATAATGTTTTCATTTCTCTGTATTTTGAGATCAAATTAAAGCAAAGTACAAGCATTTTTGTTTTTTCAGAACACACTGACACTCTTGAAACCGGACTGCCAGGGATACCATAAACCGGATGCAATTTGCAAACATATCGAGGAGCGATGCGAGTCTCTTAATCAACAAATATTGCCCTCGCGGCTGATATTTTTCAGGTGAGTTAGCACGTAAAGATAACCAAGCCACCAAGCCATCATCACGTCTACAGTAGTACCGTAATGATGTCTGTTTTAAAATTAAAAAAATATTTGGGTTATCTGTCTGTACTTAGTGCTTTTATGATTGATTTTGGTTTTGTTTTGTTTGACTTGCAGCGATCCTGATTTTAATGGTTTTATGGTGGTTCATTGTCAGTCTAAATGCCTAATCGAGTATCATTTGGTCTGCTGGAAGGATTTCAAAGAAAGCTGCAGTATTTCTATGTTCAGTAATAAACTAAGTGACAAAGTAAGTTGAGATATATTTTTTATTTTCTTATTTTACTTTAAATGTACATGTTTTATATTGTATTTGGAAACTACAATTGCATCATTTTAGTGAGTTGGTTGGTACCTACAACTCTTCTACATAATATTCCCTTGTGACAATAAGCCCTTGCTTTAAAGAATCTCTGTAATGTCTCCTTAATAAGTACAGAATGTTAAATACAAATGTAGGACATCATTCTACAACACTGTTGTAATCGGTTCTGGGGTAAGTGAGTATTTTGTCAGCCATAGACACAGTTAACCCGTGTTATTTTGTTTCCATTTTACTTCAGAGGTAGAATATCATTGTTCAAGATGTATTTACTTAGTCCCTTACGGAGTACCTAGTAGGTAATGGTGTTACGTGATTTGTATTAGTTGTTGATTAATGGTTACTATCGAGAGTAGGGGCATAGTATTGGTAGGTTATATGGGCTTTGAAACTTAAAAGCTGTTTATTTTATAAACTCCAATAAATCAGACTTTTTATCTAAATACTAGATCATTCTAATCTCCCCAATATTAGGTAAGTGCCTAGAACTAATGGTGTAATTATGCCAGTGAGGGATCTAAATTCTGCAATCTCTTAAATTTAAATCCAACTTCATTTTATGGATAATTTCATTGAATAAAATATGTGATGGCTAGCTTATTGTTAGTTACTTCAAAATGTAGGATGTGACTGATTGCAACTTGTTTCTCTCTAGGACATGCTCGGTAAACGGTGCCCCACGGACGGATGCAAGACGTTGGCCGGCGATGTCTCTGTGATTGTTCGCATCGAATTAATAGTGAACAATCGAGAGGTTAAGTTTCATTGCGAACGAGAGCCAGTGCTTGTCGTCAAGGATCCCAAGCAAACCAAGTAAGAAAGATGGCTAATGATTATTTCAGCTGCTAACTTTTTAGTTGTCCCAGTGAATTAAATTAATTGCAAGCAGTGTGTGGCAAGTTAATGCTCCCTATTGAAGAAGATCAAATTTGAATTCTTGTATCATTGCTATTACAACATTTAAATGTTTTTATTTTGTTTAGACTGGAGCAAAAATTATTAATGCAAAAATTTGAATTTGCATGACATTTCTGAAGACATTTTATTTAAATAAACTGTGTGAAGAATGCTTTGCACTGATTTTTGATGAACTTGTTTTTGCTTCTTCGGTTCTGTTTTTATTTTTTTATTTGTTTTAACTTCACTACCTACTCCTATTTTACATAGGTAATGAATTCACATTGTAATAATAAAATTTAATCGTTTATAGAACAGTTTTAATAGGTATTGGCATTGACTTGAAGATATTTAAAATTAATTAATTGGAAGTACACAATTGACAGTCATGTCGGATTTTGTCTATCTAGTATCTACTAGTGGAAAACTGCCTCTTCCAGTTAGATCTTGAAAGATGAGGGTCCAGTTAGCTAGACAGTAACCCACTGTTACTAATTATTTTTTTCTTCTGTTGTAGGAAAAAAACAGAATTTATTAAACCTACTTCAATGGACAAAGAAAAGGTAGAGCCTACGAACACAACATTATTTTTAGTTGCATTTTACATGTAGTGTGCTTGCTGTTATTGTGCTTAAAGGATAATTCGGTTGAGTTGCACTGTAGGTAGTCGAGTAGAGAAACAAAATCGTTCTGTTAGCTCAATCCGAACTTGGTTCTGCATAGGGATGTGAGCCGGAAATATTTTCACGGAAATATTTCCGGAAATGGAAATATTTCCGGAAATTTTCCGAACTTTATTTTTCCAATTTTTCCGAAAAAAATAGTTTTTAAAATGCATACTTTGTAAGAACCAAAAACAGTTTTTAAACCTACCGTGGTAGGGTGGGAAAGGTATCTTTTGGCTAGTTGTGGAATATAATGCAAAAACCTAGTACTATTTTTACACTATACCGCATAGCTTCCATAGCGTACAAGTTACCACTCCATAACTTTGCGAGGATGTTATATACAATTAGGATACACATTTTTTTTTTACAAAATATCACAAATACTTTTTAGGGGGGTCGTTTTAAGGACAATTTGGGCGTCCACCCACCTTTTTTCATTTTTGGGCCCACATAAAATTATAATCAAATTAATAATTTTAAGATCTTCCTTTCTTTAAACAAAAATTAAGTCTATCATTAACGGAAATAAAAATAAAATTGTTTTAAGAAAGCAAGGCCAACCAGACAATGACTTTTTAAGGGGCCCTTTTCTCGGACCCCGTTCAAAATATGGGAAAAACGCTGAAAGAGTCATGTGTTTATTTCGGCTTCCATCGGTGTATTTCGAACATGTATACCAAATTATGAACAAAATCAGAGTCATACCCTACATAAGTATTTAAAATTTCTTTTCAATGCTTTGGCGTGGAATTGCCCTAGAATTACTTGAGCTTTTGCAATCAAGGGGTGTACTGTGAGGTTTGTACTGCGAGGTTCGTATCATCGTTTTTAAATCTTGTTACTGCCATGTTATCAGAATCGGAATGTATTTTTGGAAAAATACAGTGAATGTCTAAGTGCCTTCCGTAACATTTTGAGAACCGTGAGGTTTCATTGCTTTTGGTTTCTCACTCCGAAAACAGTATTAACTGCTAAATTGTAGCATTGGTTTAAAAGAAAAATTTTCTTTACACTTTGCACATTTCCTCTTGCATACAAACTCTCAAATGTGTTGTCTAGTGAACGTAACGCCTGTTATAGCTTATGGAAGTATTTCCGGAAAATTTCGGAAAATATTTCCGGAAATTTTCAAAATTTTATTTTTCCGGAAATTTTACATCCCTAGTTCTGCACGTGTAGAGTCATTAGGGGATTGTAATATGACACTGTACATCACCAAAGTGACGGCACACGAGCTGAACCAAGTTGCTTGTCTGAATTGCCCTTCAAATGCAGTTTGTATTTCATATTAATGTACACCATGCACTTATTATTAGATGAAACACTCTTTCAAATACACCAGCAAACATTCACCACATGCGACTGAACATTTCTCTGCAACGCTTCTCGCACTTGTAACTCGACTGTACGATCCAATGTCTCTGCCCAGTCTTGTATTGTTATGCATCTTTCAAAATTAATATTTGTTGATCGTATTTTATTTGTCAACTTCATTGTGGAGAAATATCACCGGTAGATCCGGTGCGGTCTTTGCTTTGTGTTGTTGTGCTTGTGTTAGCCTTGAAACAGGACCGGGACCACTGACGCACAGTCGTGCCAAAGCCTGAGTAGACCGCTGGCAAGTTAACCCCCCCCCCCTCCATCCCCACTCTCTTTTTTCCCATTGGCTGGCCTACTTGCGACGGTAGGCGATAATAGGCCGGCTTTTCCATCCAAGCCATCCTGAGGGTAGGGACAGCCACAAAATGGACCCTTTTCAGGGCCAATACAAGCACAACAATAAGAAGTAAAGACTGCACCGGACCTACTATCATCAATCAAGAGCTCTGATCTAATTCATCATTTCAATCAATATCTGTAGTCTTGATTCAAAGAAACTACGGAGGTACCATTATTTGTGATAAAGTGTTGTAAAATTACATTTACCAACGAGATAGGTCAACGGTTATGGTCATCACTAGCCAATGAAGGCTCGAAATTGCCCTGTCTGGCATATGCATAGAGACTATAGCCGACGATACCTAATGGTTGACTATTTAGTATTTACCTTCTAGATCTAGACGTTTTAGCTAACAAATTGATCAACACCTGGGCACAGAAATTGGATCCAAAGTGTATATTTTATAGTTTGTATCGCTTTCTATCGCATATCTTTTCACCTCGAATTCATTCATGAAATTACGGTGCAAGTTGGCTTGGTAACACTGTGGACCTGCACCCAGATGTCCCGGGTTCAATAACCTCAGCTCAGTTGGAAGGATTTATTTATTTATTTTTAAACCATTGTTTAAATTATTTGTAAGCAATGTAAGAGTAATTGTCCGAGACAGTTGTTAATATAGTTCCTGGATTGTGGAATGCTCGTGTAGGGTCATTGATTATGCTAATTTTTTTCCGGAAAAGGGTGTCCGTAACTTTTTCTTTATCGACTGAAATGTGTGTGCTGTAGGTATACCTACTAGAGTCATACGTGTATTGCCGATTGTTGATAAAGTTGTGGAATTCTGTGGGCCTATTCTCGAGTTGGTTGTAAATGTTCATGCGGAGTTATGCCTGAACTGAATTGCATCCAAGTTAAAGTTGAAGAACAATTTTACTTGATTTAGATGTCGAATATTTCGTTTACAGTTCCGATTCGAGAATGGGCACCCTGGTGCCTTTGTTTTCGTAACTCTGTTGCTGCTTAATAGTAAGGATGTTACATATTGAATAAATTGTTCTGTAATTAAAACGAGCTTTATTCTGTCGGTCGTTACTCTTGTATTTTGTGGAATAATCGTATGTTGTCTTTTCTTTGTGACAGATTGCGCCCTCTTTGTAGTGCCATGAAAAGTGACAAGATTTTGTGAACAAATGTGCTTGAGCTAAATTCAAGGGGCTATTTCAGTGCGTTCAGATTGCCCATATTTTACTAATTCACGTAATTTAAGCGATATTGGCCAGGCCAGATTACTACAACCAAATAATTATAAAATGGCTTCAATTGTTATTGTTTCGTTTTAAAACTTTCACCTAAAATGACTGGCTAGCTCTGCAATTACTCGACTTAAAACATTAAGAGAGCTTAGGCCGGTTAGGATCAACTTTGGATTAAGTTAACTATCGATGTTGAGTGGAAAAGAGTGAATCCTATTGGGTGTGATATTCGCGACAACTGGATTAATTGGCTAACCATCGATAGATTAATCCAAAGTTTGTCGTACCCGGCCTAATTTGTGACTTGTTGGCATGATCTTAAAGAGTTTTTTTCCTTTTTGTAAGTAATTTTGTATCTGTGCATTTGGTACGTTAAATATCTATGTTCTTTAAAATACATTTCATTTCATGTATTTAACATCACGTCAGTAGTACGAATAATGGCATAAGCTATTAAAGTTTGTGACTTAATTTCTTTAAATCGTGGTCAATAGCCTTATACCTAGTCATGATATTGATAACTTATTAAACACATCATATTACAATCGGTACAAAGATTCTTTAATGCCATGTTCTCTTCTAGCACATTACCTGTTTGTTTCATATTGCCCTATACTTGCAGCCTAAGCCGAAGCTCCGCCCCAGACCGCCGCCCGAGCCAATTGTTTCTAAACGTCAATTTCGATTTAGAGGCATGGACTCTGGAGATCCCGACGGGTCGGGTGACGAGGATGTCTATGAGTAAGTAAATATGACTACTTGACGATCGTTGATACTTAGTTGTTACTGTCAGGGAGTAAATTGTCGGAGCATCTATTCTTTGATGGATGCTAGTAAATCAAAGAGATTTGATCTCTCAAAACTCTCAAACACTCTTTGATGGATGATTAGGTAGGTATCGTGTTCTGCAAATATTTTATTCTCAACAAATTGTGCCAATCAAAACTTAATATTACAAATTGCATCAACTATTTACTGACAATATACTAGTATGAGTACTTCCTGCACATTCAGCATAACTGATTACATTACAAAAATGTATTGTATGACAAAACCGAATATCGAAGCAAAATGAGGAGAGTGACAAATGTTTTGTCTGCACATCTTGTGACACTTTCGCCTGATGTCTTTTGTTTTGTTTTTACAGCAAAGAACGTCTGATCGATCACTTTAGAGAATTGAGGGAGAAGAATAATAATTATGCAGCTGATAAATGTGTAAGTATTTAAAATTTTTTCGTTGTTTGTAATTAGGCAGCTAAAACTAAGAGATCTTGTTGTGTGAAGCAACCTTTTCCAACTTAGCTTTAGTAATATTTTTTCGTATAAAGTTATAACGTGACTCGTAAGTGTAGCTACCTAATTACGATGAATAATAATAGTGGAAACAAATAGTTATTATGTATAAAGGTGGATTCACACGGCCGTTCCAAACTTCGAGTTTGAAACTCAAGTTTGCCGAAGTTCCAAATCACCGTTCCAAAAACCTTCGTGTGAACTATGAAAGTTTGAAACTCAATCCTCACAGTTCGAATCTTTTCATAGTTCACACGGGAGTTTTTGGAACGGCGATTCGGAACTTTGACAAACTTGAGTTTCAAACTCGAAGTTTGGAACGGCCGTGTGAATCCACCTTAATGGCGTTTTCCACTGGCTGCACTGGGCTGCACTAGTTTTGCTCTCTGGTTGAAATTTGCATTGAATGTTGTATGGTGACGTCATTTCAGTGCAGCCCAGTGGAAAACGCCATAAGATTGTAATTTTGTAATAAAATATAATATGCCATCGTTTTAATTTGTGGTCAAAATAATCCAAATCATGAGCTTAGTTATGTTTTTAAAGGTTGATGGGGAGGTGAGGGTAATTGACCTTGCGGATGTTGAGGGGGGTTGAAGAAGGTTAAAGGATGGAACTAATGAATGCCCTCATGTAGCATCTCTAGTTTGCTTCCTATTTGTATTGTGAATGGAATAACACTAACGACATTCTGTGATGTCCGTGCAGTGGTATCTGAACAAACCATTCTACGGGCGCGCGGACTTGCCGCCCGACCGCTGGCTGCTGACCAAGGACGCGACGCACACCAAGGAGTTCATCGCGTCGTACTTCTTCGAGCTGCTCACGAGTCGCGAACCCATGTCCATCGACGACCTGCTCGACAACTGGGAGGAGGCAATCGACAACTATCCCGAGTTCCGAGAGATCACCATGAAGCCAGGATTCCCAGGTAATAAAACTAATCATCGCTGCTCGACTGATCAACATTTCTATTGGAAATCGCTGTAAATGAGCGACTTATGATCTACGTCCCCTTTGAAATCTGAATTGCCTAGACCGACGAGACAAAAACTTACGACTGTGGCATGTATGGCCACCCACCACAAGGGCTAGAGTGTTGGATACCATGGTTCTCTGACATCTGAACTGCATAGACCGACGAGACAAAAACTTACGACCGTGGCATGTATGGCCACCCACCACAAGGGCTAGCTAGAGTGTTGGATACCATGGTTCTCGTCCGATCACCGAGGTTAAACCACATCTTCTGGGGCCTTCTCAAATCTGGCTCACTAGTTGCTGTCGTTGGGCAAGAGATATTGGGGTGTAAGGAGATGGCATAGTGTAACGATCTCCATCCATTAGTTATCATTCTCTCGATGATGCTAGTTGTTTATACCCTTGTTGCAAGTCCCCCTTTGGCCCCCTTTGTCTGTTAAATTGTCTACATGCCGTTAGCAGGTTTCCTCTACTCTTTTTCTTTATTAAGTACGTTCCTACTAGTGGAAATTTGTTGATTAATGTCAATGATAAAAGGTTGTCTATGCAGACTTAACATCACCAGTGTAGTTTTCTAACTGTATTGTCATTTCCAGGAATTGTGAAATACCTGATCGAGTCCTACCGCTTCGTCCTGATCAACGACTACATAACCGTCGCCCGGAAAGTGCCCGTGCTCGAGGCTGCTCAGCTGGAGGAGACCATCGAGTGCGTGGAGTTCTATCTGGCCGAGTCGGCCAGCCTCGTGGTCAACTACGCCCACCCGGAGCCACCCGAGGACCGGCCCGGTTCCAGCCGGTCGTCTGGGTGTGCCAGCGGTGCCGGCGACGGCACGCCTTTTGATGACATTTATATTAGGAACGCGAAGACTTTTGAAGAGAAAGCGAAGCCGGCTGTCAGCGAGAACAGGGTGAAGACACCGGTTCCGGATAGTAGTGGTACATTTGAGAAATTTAAACAGCCGACAACCCCAGTAAAGGTGAAACCAGTAAAGCAAGAACCCCTCTCCCCTGTATCAAAGAATTTAGGAAATATTCAAGCAGGCATTGATACTAATAAAGGAGGGACTAATTCTTTGCTAAAAATTAATTCTAAAACTGAGTCTACGCCTTTTATATGGACAAATATTCCTAATGCTACTATTGAGAAGAGTAAACATGGTGCTCTAGACCTCACAACGCTTTCGATTCCATTTGACGTTACGAAAAAGAATTTTAAGGAGAGCACGAGCGAAGAGAAGCAGACCGAGAATAAAGAGACCGATTCTTATTCTCAAGTCGACAATAATTTGAAAGAGTACCTCTCGTTGTACTGCGACCCGAAGAACAAGCTGGATGAGGACAACAAACTGGCCAACTTCGACAAAGCCACGGTCGAGGATAAGAAATTTGAAACTGAGGTGAAGGCGGCAAAAGTGGTGAAGGAGAAGAAGGTGGGGAAACCCGTGGTAGAGGAGAGTAAGGCGGTGAAAGTGACAACGGACGAGAAGGTGGTGAAACCCTTGGTGGAAGATAAGAAATTGGTTAAACTGACGGTGGATGATAAGAAAGTGGTGAAGCAAGAGGTGGAGGTGAAGAAGCCGACTGTCGCTGCGAAGAAGACTGTGAAATCTACGGTCATCGAGAAAGAGACGGGAACTACTAAGGTATGTCCTGTTAATTTACTTCGTCTACTAGATTAAATAAATTGTTTTAAAAAGAAAACAGGCCAGGCACGTCATGGAGCAAATTTACGTTAATTGCCTAATCATTAGGCCAGTCTACAATTTGAAAGCCACTTGATGGATACTTAGGGCCAGTCATTCAATACTCTGCTAACTTTTGAACGGTTGATTAGGACTGTATTTTCATGGCAACAAACAATGACTCTGATAAGTTAATTACTTGTTTTAACAGAGAATTGAAAAACTGGACAGTACAATATTATTTATTACTAGGAAAACGCTCAGTGTAACGCGTTGATGAGCGAGCACGTGTACGTGCAAATTCTCGAACCGGAAATGCGTACACAACGCACAGAAAACGTATACAACCATATTGAATTGATTATGATCAGTGCTCGAAGTAGGAATTAAATAGTGGCGGTATGGTAACATAAGAATACCACGTGCTGGGGGGGGGGGGGGGGAGGGGGGTGTATGATATTAGATGAGGGTCCAGATTCCAGAATTACACTGACAACCATTGTCATGTCATTAGTTAGATTAGTCTTTAACCTTGATGAAACAACTAAATTAAATAATGCATTTTACTTTATCTTGTAGTGCATGTTCATAGTTCATAGTTATGCTTGAAATTTGCAGTCATTAGATAAACATGAAATACGAGTAAATTAGAATCTAAAATTACGTAAATTTTCAAGAATATGTGATTTTAAGCATTCCGTTTTTTCTGAGAAGTAACGATATGAAATCAAATGTGTAAAGAAGTACCGGTAGGTATACCATACCGTCCCATACCGGCCCACTTCGAGCACTGATTATGATATCAACTTAAAAGTAGGTATATGCTTTTCATCGAAACTTTAAAATAGCATCTAAGCACCTGGTTCATAAAGCAAATCAGAATCAATTCAATTGGCACTGGAAAACATTCATTTCGATACTTCATTACTGACAGATATTAAAAATGTCAATAAGTTCATACGTTCTTAACTGATTGGGATGAAATTTTGTAAAATAAGAGACAATATTGGTCTTAATGATCATGCAAAATATGAGTTTGATCAGAATTATCGAAGACCGTTTTCATTTTTCAGCCTATCAGGAGATATTTTTTTAAATTTTAACCAATGAATGGATTTCAAAAAAAATTATGGTGTGCAAACAGAGAAGGTTGGTTTTACATGTGTGCAAAATTTCAGCTCGATCAAAGAAAAACTCTGACCTGTATAGCCAAAATATGATTTTGATCAGATTTATCGAAGACCAGTTTCATTTTTCAACCTACCATCAGGAGATGTTTATTTAAATTTTAGCCAATTAATAAATTTCAAAAAAATTTGGGGTCTGTAAACAGAAAAGTTTGTCTCTACATGTGTGCAAAATTTCAGCTCGATCGAGGCAAAACTCTAGACATGTATATCCAAAATATGAGTTTGATCAGATTTGTCGAAGACCATTTTTACTTTTCAACCTATCAGGAGATGTTTATTTAAATTTTTACCAATCAGTAGATTTCAAAAAAATTAGGGTCTGCAACGCCCAGAGAATGTCCAAACACGTGTGCAAAATTTCAGCTCGATCGCAGAAAAACTATGACCTGTATATCGTCAGTAACAGAAAAAAACAAAAACAAAAACAAAAAAAAAAGAAAACAGAGGTCCGTGCCAAATAAGCCAAAAAGAGACGCTCGCTTCGCTCGCTCAATAATACTAATAAGCCTTCCATGGTTTCATCATCACGGAACAGGTTGGCTGAGTGGTAACGCTCTGAACTTGTATTCCGGAGGCCCGGGTTCGATTCTTGCGGCCGTCCTTCCTGACTGGGTTTTTTTCGAGGTTTTCCCTCAGTCCAGTCGACAGGCAAATGCTGGGAAGGTACCCTACTAATAGGCCACGACCGCCTCCTTCCCACCTTCCATCCTTACCTACTCTTCACCATCATCTCCCAATCATCATCATAATTATTCATCCGTCGCCATTAGCCTCGCTGCAGAACAGTGCGACGTTAAGCCCCAGACAAAAAAAATATAAAAATCGTCACATTGTGTGAGGGTGCTCCTACAGGGTCTCGGACTTATAGGCTTGTAGTAACCGGCTGACCACGCTAGGCATTTTCTCCTCATTTTAATCCACTTCCTTGGCAAAGGCATGCTTGGAACTTCCCCTGTACTAATAGACCGCAACCAACCATTTTTTCCCCCTATTCTTCGTCATCATCTCTTAACTCTTAGCACATGTACCGAGAATGTAATGAATGACTAATGTGTGACTGATACGCCTGCAGATGGAGCCGAAGGGCGTGCAGACGGACGTGTCGGGCGACCACTACGAGATGCTGGAGATCAAGCTGGACGGTGTCGCCGAGGAGAACCGGCTCATGCAGAAGAGAGTGGAGGTGAGGCGGCCGCGCTCGGCACTGTTCATTAAGAGGGCTGAGTAGTGAGCGTGGCCTTGAAGAGTTTTTTAATCGATTTTTATCAAAAGCTTTTACCAATGTAATTGTTACCAAAATAAGGCTTTGTACGCGTCTTCAGAATTGTTCAATGAAAATAACTTTATAGCTTGGAATAAGTTATTAGTTTTATTTTGTCCAACAGATGTTTAGTGCCGTAATTTTACTAATTTTCAGGCACTAAACATCTGTAGGACAAAGTAAATCTAATACCTAAACCATTCCAACCTATGAAATTATTTTCATTGAACAGTTCTGATGACGCGTACAAAGCCTTATTTTGTTAACAATTACATTGGTAAAAGATATTGATAAAGTTCGTTCACGATAAGAATATCACTGACGTTTTAGTCGATCACGTCGTTCATTGGTCAGTCACTTGAACACTGCCCTGTCAATGGCATGACTTTCTTCTTTGTATTATTGAAATTGTATAAATTATGTCAAATACACAATTTTTAAAGTAGTAAATATTATAAAAATTCAATAAAATTGATTTATTTTTATCTACAGCCGTATTATACACATTTTTTGATTATTATATTGATATTTACATGTTTAGGTATACGTTCACTTGACTAAGGTAGTACACGCCGCCATTACGGCTTGCAATTCTAATCGTGAATGAACTTTAAAAACCAATTAAAAAACTCTTCAAGGTCAAGTTCACTACCCAGCCGTCTTAACTACTTGTCTAGAGATGCGAGGGTATTCGACCTTGAAATCCACTACCAAGCCAGAATTGTTTAACACAATTTTGAGTATGATTTTTAAAAAAATATCTGTCGCCCGTTTCCAACACAATGTCGGGTCCGGGGATGGAATCCCACCAAGCTTCACTTCAGTGATGTCGGGTGGCCGGTCCTGACACATCACACTCTTCTTCCTCCTCTACGTCTTCTGGCTGATGCCTCTCCACTATGTCTCTCCACCTCTCTCTGTCCTCCCACAATCTTCCTCCAGTCACTGTTTTCCACTCTTCACCTCTTTCCTCTACATCCCATTTCACCTGGTCCTTCCACTTCGCTCTCGGTTTGCTCCTTCTGCTTTCCCGCTCTCTCGGTCTTTCAAATTCCCTCTTCGGTATTCTCTTGGGATACATTCTTCTAAGATGACCATAATGTCTGTAAAATATCTTTAATGATACTTTTAATGTTAATACATGGTGTAATAGTTTGCTGGATGGCAATCTAGTAAATGGCTTGACTATTGATTTCAAGGTCGAGGATTCCAGCTTGGAATGGAGGAACTATACTGCCCATAGTGACCTACCGAGCTTAGTTATTATCTAGTTTCCTTAGTATTTACTTGTAAAGTGACCAACAGGCGATCTGTGGATTGGAAAAGGGTGTATTTTTTACCCCTTACTTTACCTCCATTGCTATACCGAGCCCTCTCTAAGGTTGAGCGAGCTCACGAAAAAGTTCTCAAGTTACTGGTTTAAAAGTCCGATCTACACAGAGGGGTGTGCGTTTTGGTCACTTAATGCTGGCTGTATAACAAGAGAAAATAGGAATCATATGAAATTGAGAATTCACACAAAATGTATCAATTTCTTGAGAAAATTATGCATTTTTACAACACTTCAATTGTCAAAAATCTTGTTTAAAGTTGGGTACAACCTCTATTTTGCTTTCTAGAGGACTTTTGCCAATTAATTTGTTGTTTCTTTCAAACAGTATGGAGGGAAATTATAGTACCTTGGTAATCTGCAATTTGAAACCATACTGTGGGTTCTTATTTACTTTCCATTGTTTAAAACTTGAAAAGTTAGGTCTATGCCTTCTTGTTACAACTTGTATAAGTTTTGATTTTGAAACAATAATACTAATGAAATACCTACTATGTTAACCTACTGGGCCCTATTCTCGAAACAGTTATCACGTCATAAGTTATGAATCATAAAAAAGTCATAATATTAACATGGTGTGAGATGGGACAAACCTCCTTGAATCATAATTTGGGAGCTATGATGTGATAACTGTTTCGAGAATAGACCCCCAGGTTTCAAGAATTGGCCTCCTGGCCAACCAAATTGGAACTCTTAGGTAACCTGTGTGAACGTGTAGAGATTGAGAAACGAGCTGTTTACTGATCGTGTGCGGTGTTCAGAACGCGGACGAGATAACGATGGTGCTCCTGGACAACCGCAAGAAGGCGCAGGTGCAGCTGGAGGCGCTGATGCAGGAGAAGCAGGAGGCGGTGCGTGAGCGCGACGACGTGGCCAAGGAGCGGGACGAGTCGGTGCGCGAGCGCGATGAAGCGGTCCACGCAGCGGAGGAGGCGATACAAGCGGCAGAGGTGGCCAAGCGGGAGAGTCAGGAGCTCAAGTGAGTATAGCGTACAGAAAACTTGACAACTCAATAATGTGAACTGATAGTAGGAATTACATTTTGGGAAAAAAGGTTTAAGCCCGATTCCTGAACTACGCTGTGCAGGACAATTTCTTACATACAACTTTCATAACACTTTGTCATGGAAAATAAAATGTAGGGGGTGGAATTTCACCTTCACTTCAAGCCTTCACTTCAGTGTTGCCGGCTAGCCGTTCCTGACAAATCACACTCTTGTTCATCTTCCTCAATCTCTTCCTTTCCCAACTCTCTCGGTCCTCCCACAATCTTCCTGCTGTTACTCTTCTCCAATCCTTACCTCTTTCCTCTACATCCCACTTCACCTGGTCCTCCTATTTTGCTCTTTAGTAATCTAATAAAATATTAGTTCATTCTATTTTCTAAATTTTTAATGGTGACTCATAGCCAACTGACATATCGTGGATGAAAACACCACATCAGCCTTCTCCAAAGAACCCATTTCCAATGGTACAGCAGGATCCCGAGGGCGCCACCTACCGTCCTTTTGTTGGGTGGGCAAAATATAGACGTTGAGAAAATTATTTTGTATACGTTCATTGCCACTTTTACCAACGTGCATTTATTGTCATGTTTAACCTTACCTTATAAAACAATCCAAACTTGCTTTTGACGGGCGCAAACTCATAATTGCAGCTTAATATTGATGATACTTGCATTAATTGCATATCAATAATGTTTCATAACAGATAATTTAAACTAAACAAATCATTTATACAGAGATTACTCTTCAAAAATAACTACAAAAACAAATCGCTTTTCTGATCACGGCACACTTGAAACGTGATTTTCTAGCTGTGCGTTTTGTTTCCATCATCAACTGTCAAACAAAGTTCTGACTGTCAAAGTGAATAAATAAATGATTACAAACGTGTGTAGACAAAAACATTTGTTATTAAATATATTATTTATTATATGTATACGACTCGGTATGTAGAGGTGCATCTATAACATGATTTATTTGCTTAATATTACTAGATTTTCACTGCCAAACAAATCATTCCACTTGCCGTCCATTGCATTGATTATTATCTAGTGGAGCGGTCGCTCCACGCCAGCCAAGTCGTACGGCGCGCGCACACACTCATTTAAAAAGGCTGGAGCAAACCCACTTTTACTGTAAGCATCAAAGTGGCATTTTCGGCCTACTGGATCTTAAAATTGGAAAATCTCACATTGTTGCGATGTGTTGCGATGCCCACCCTACAACATATACCAAATTTGGGAACAATAGGTTACGCCCTTTGCGCGCTAGAGGGCAGTGAAAACAGTGTTTTAGGGCGGTTTTCATAATAATAATAATCTCAGTAGTAGTAGTAGTAGTAGTCTCCTGGAATTTAAATCCGGTAAACAGGCCACAGCCTAAACGGCTGAATCGATTGATCCCACATTTTTACCACGTGTGCACTTTTGGCGTCTGATTTAACCTTCACCCCATGAATTTTTTGTGCCGCCATTTTGAAACCGGAAGTGACGTCATATCTCGTCAACGGCTGGACCGATTGGAACGAAAATTGCGCCAAACGATCCAGACGGTCATCTATATGCATGATAAGTAGCAAAAGACTAAACATTATGTTAAAGAAACCGGAAATGACGTAATGAAATTTGAAATACATCGATTGGCTTTTTGGCAACAAAGGTTGATCCGATTATTTTGATATTTATGTAACGTATGTACTTTTGACGTCTCATGTGACTTGTTATAAAACCAACCGGAAGCCGCCATTTTGAAACCGGAAGTGACATCATATCTCAATAACGGCTAAATAGATTTCAACGAAACCAGCGCAAAACAATTTAGACGGTCAACTTTATGTATTATCATCAATAATATTTGCAGTTTCCCATACCTTAACCGGAAATGACGTCACACATTTTAATAATCTCACAAATTTTTATTTTGATGCAATAAATATACTATTTGAGACAGCTTATAAAATTGTAATCATGTTTCAAATATACTTCAAGGGGTCAGAGATTTCAGCCGCCATTTTTAAACCGGAAGTAACGTCATATCTCAAAAACTGGTAGACAAATCGGTATGAAACTAGCGCCAAACGATTCGGATGGCTATCTCTATGGAATATGAACAGTACAAATAGAATTGTCCTATTTATGAGACCGGAAATGACGTCATTTAAATGTATAAATTATTATAATTCCCTCCTATACAATAAATACATATTCAGAAAGCTTAAAATGATACACATCATTTATAGAAATAAATTCTATGTGGCATTGCAGAAAGTTCAGCAGCCATTTTGAAAACCGAAGTGTTTCCATATCTCGGAACTGGGTTGACTGATTGGAATGAAACCTTTGCTATTCTTCGTGAAAGATCATTTAAAGCAATTATTTAGGACCATACGCTGCTATTCATTAGTGGTAACGAAATTGTAAAGGGTGATGATTTTTTAAAAGAATTTAGTAATTGTTCATTTCATATGTGTCACAAGTTGTTAGAATAAACTAAAAAAAGGAGTGATATCCCCATAAAAAACACTTCGTGTAAAAATACCAGCCAAGTCTCTTCTACTAAAAAAAAAATATATGAAATCTAAAAATTCTGCACTGAAAAGTAATGATATCAAAAAATTTGCCAAGTCAAAACTTTATTTGAAAATCAAAAAATACTTGGCGCATCGATTTTTTAGGGCATTTTAGGTATACTATATGTTTGTATATTTTATGTATATTAATATTTTATATCTGGCCTATACTTCTAAGCTATTAATATACACGATGCGCCAAGTATTTTTTGATTTTCAAATAAAGTTTTGACTTGGCAAATTTTTTGATATCATTACTTTTCAGTGCAGAATTTTTAGATTTCATATATTTTTTTTTTAGTAGAAGAGACTTGGCTGGTATTTTTACACGAAGTGTTTTTTATGGGGATTATTAATACATAAGATGAAACTTCAGGACCAATCAACTTTGATGATGCCATCTGTTGGTAAAAAACGGCGGCGTCGGTAGCTAGCGCTATTTGCGGAAAAATCCAAACACTAATACAAAAATTGAATCCTAGAAAATACGCGATTGGAGAAGGCTGATGTGGTGTTTTCATCCACGAAATGTCAGTTGGCTATGGGTGACTGCAGCTCATTCATAACTTCTCTCATACAGAGTTTCCAATGATACAGTTTGTCCCCAGTTCCCCAGTTCTAATACCATGTGACCTGATTATGTAATCTAGCTAATCTGCCAGTATAATAGAAGTTTACTAACTATTTGCTTTTATGCAGACTTGAGCCAGCAATGGGAAGGTAAACTAGTAGAATCAGGCTCCTATTAAAATTTGAAGATTTGTAATCATTATCTAATCTGTATTTGGTAAGAAACAGGCTGTCTCCTGCTTCTATCTCAGATGTGATGTCTAGCAACTGTATGTTTCCAGGGCCGAGTTGGAGAAGTATAAGAATCAGCCCCCCGATACGGCGGCCTTGAAGAATGAGCCCGGCGATACGACGGCCTTGAAGAATGAGCCCGGCGATACGACGGCCTTGAAGAATCCGCCCGGCGATAAGGCGGCCTTCGACAGAATGAAGCGAGCGTATTTCCTCTCACAGCGAGAGCTCGTGACCATCCGACGAGATCTGTGAGTTGTCATCCGTAACGTTTCCGTGTGTTCAGGCAAACTGAAAGTTAATGAGGGGGCCCATCTCCTTTTGGCTCGGCTCTCTATTTTTTCTGATTTTTGTTGCGTTATAGGCCATAGTACTGTTTCTTGAATCTAGCTGAAATTTTGCTTAAATGTGAATGACTACTTACACTAGTTTCCTGGATAGTCTTGAAAAAATTCTCCGATAGGTTGAACAGTTGAATTGTTCCGTTTAAGTGGAAATTTGCTAGGTCACCAAAACCTAAGTTTTATCAGATTTTACAGATTTTCAGCAACACCTGTTCAGAACATTCTGTTTAGGTATTTGTGTCTCATTGTTAGATGTGTTTTATGCATCAAAGGATGTAAATAATTCTTTACGTATTCCAGGTCACTAGGATAGAAATTCACACAGCATATTTAATTTGCATGGTTTGTAATACAGATTTTTTGTCATCATTATTGATGCATTATTTATTATACAGAGTGTTTACCTAGTTCAATCAAAAACCATATCAACAACCAGCTGCTCTGTGTGTATTGTATAACTCTATCCCAGAAAAAACACTCCGTGTAAAAATACCAGCCAAGTCTCTTTAACTATAAAAAAAAAATAGAAGAAATCTAAAAATTCAGCACTGAAAAGGAGTGATATCAAAAAAGGAGCCAAGTCAACGAATTTTCCAAATTTTAATCGTACCATTGAAATAAAAATATCAACCCCCGAGAAATACTTAAAAAAAGGACTTGGCGCATCGTTTTTTTAAAGACACTTTTCTATCCTAAAAGTATAGGAAGAACTCTACAAGTATATTTTCCTGAGTATATCACATTCATTATCGACGAATCATACTACGTTTTAATATAACTAGTACTCTTACCTACTGGCAGTTTTGGTATTTTGTCAATATTCAGAGGAAATAAACGGATAAACGAATAACGAATAAACGGAAGCGGCCTAGTCTATTCGTTATTGCCACTATTTCTAGGGTCATATTAATCAATCATACTTCTCAATATCGTGACTGAGGGAAATAGCGAAAGCGCTCATTACAAGAAGGCCGTCAATGAGATTTGTATAAGTGACTAGTGCACTGAGCCATGCTGCTCAAATAATTACTGACTAGATTTTTATCTAAAGTAATACGTTATGTAATTTATGAATTTTTTTGGTATAAAATGTTAATTAATAGCAATTAATTACACGGCGAGAAGGTTCAAAGTATAATGCTGTAGTAGGTATGTTGATGTACCCACAAAACTATAGGTACCTACCAATCACAAACACAACTGTTCTGTATTTATTGCTTGTAAGACAATGCTATGTTTCTTTGCGTACTTATATTTAAATTTAAAATATTTTACAGAATGTTCAATATTTAATTTGAAAGTTTTGTCCCAATTTTTCTAGGCATTTCTGAACTACGTAGTATGTGAGTGGCATAAGCTTAAGAATAGAAAAATGTCTTTAAAAAAACGATGCGCCAAGTCCTTTTTTTAAGTATTTCTCGGGGGTTGATATTTTTATTTCAATGGTACGATTAAAATTTTGAAAATTCGTTGACTTGGCTCCTTTTTTGATATCACTCCTTTTCAGTGCTGAATTTTTAGATTTCTTCTATTTTTTTTTTATAGTTAAAGAGACTTGGCTGGTATTTTTACACGGAGTGTTTTTTCTGGGATATCACTTCTTTTGTTAGTTTATTCATACAGCTTGTAGCACATGTCCGAGCAGGGACTAATTTCTTTAAAAAAATACGCCTCAACCGATTTGGTTACTATGAAAAGTTGCGTTTGGTATAAGATGAAAATGATTATCCAAGAAGAATAGCTTCAGTTTCGTTATAATCGATCCAGCCGTTTTCGATACATGACGTCACTTCCGGTTTTGAAATAGCGGCCGAATTCCGGTATAGGTAATAAGAAAACAATCTAGTTTTATCTAGTTGATACCTTCATGAACGACCATCTGAATTCCTAATCCCTATATTTCCGTAAAATCGGTCATGCCGTTTGTAATATATGACGTCACTTCCGGTTTCATTTAGTGGTTCCTGCCGCCATTTCCGGTACCATTAATTTATTTATTCATTTTTCACAATTGATTTTTCAAATAAATAGCAGAATGAATACGCAGGAGCTAGTTCAGTTGCAATCGTTACAGGCGTTTTAGATATATGACGTCACTTCCGGTTTCAGGAATGGCGGCCGAGAACACTGCTACCTTGAATATATAAATTGTATTGTCTATGTTACAATGTAAGTTAATTATGTACGTATTTTAAGTATAATTTGTTGAAATAAGTTAAATATTGCGTATTTATGACGTCACTTCCGGTTTAGAAAATAAGAAAATAATATTTTTTTTATTGATACTTCATATAGATGACCATCTAAATCGAATGGCGCTAATTTCGTTCTAATCGGTCCAGACGTTTTTGAGTTATGACGTCACTTCCGGTTTAAAAATGGCGGCACAAAAAATCACAAGAGGCAAGGTATCATCAGACGCCAAAAGTGCATATGTGGTAAAAGTTTCAGGTCGATCGGTTTAGCCGTTTAGGCTGTGGCGCTGTCAACAGGGTTTCCTGATATCATCAGAATCATCATCTTCAGAATCAGAAAGTGGTGTAATTTCACTGTTTTCACGGCCTTCTAGCGCGCAAATGGCATAACCTATTGTTCCCAAATTTGGTATATGTAGTGGGGTGGGCCATAGCTCGAAATTAAGACATTTCACAACAATGTGAGATTTTCCAATTTTAAGATCCAGTAGGCCGAAAATGCCATGTTGTTGCTTACAGTAAAAGTGTTTGGTCTGCTCCTCAGTTTATTAGGCATTTACGGTATGTTGAGTGACTGTGAGTGTATAGTACGACTTGGCTGGGTGGAGCGACCGCTCCACTAGATCCCATACTTATCAATAAGAAACAATATTTAGCTTATATTCAAATGATTTTATTTCCCGGAAGTGAATATCTGCCTCGATGTCACCAGGTGCCACCTGACCTACGAGGAGACGATGAACCAGCTGCAGGTGGCGCTGTCGTACCCACGGCTGCCGCCTCCAAAGCGCGAGCAGCTGCGCGCCATGCGCGACGACCTCAGCAGGCTGCAGCGCACCGCAAACGAGACCAACGCCGATGTGATCAAGAAGTACGACAGCGTGCAGGACCACCTCGATGACATTGACATCGCGGAGCTGCCCAAGGTCGGGACCAACTCGACTCAGATGTCGTGATTAGGGCTGTGCGGGACAACTTTTTGATTCGGGACGGGATTCACACATTTAGTTTTACTTCAATCACGAAAATTACAATTTTAAAAACCCCATTAATTACCTAATTAGTAATTACAATTAGCAACTTACTAGGTATTTCAAAGAATTTTTTGAAAGAAGAAGTCTTTTAAAGAATGACTATTTAGAAGAATTTTAAGCTAGCAACCGAGTAGTTGACCTCTGCCTGCTCGTGCCAACCAGTCTTGTAACGTGAAGCATGTTCCCAGGTGGTCTCGGTGGAGGTGCCGGCGCACGTGTTGACAGCGCTGCTCGAAGTGCAGAACCACTGTACGCGCCCCGAGCAGCAGCCCGCGCCGCTCCCCGCCGCGCACAACTCGTTCTACCCGCGCATGCCGCCCGTGGTGCACTACAAGGTAAGCGGCGCCAGCTATCGGTATCGGTGATTGTGGCGTAGTTTAATCTGGCGGTGTCAAGGAGGTAGAAGGCCCGAAGTCTATTTTCTCGATTTTGCATTGCACACTTTTGGAATTATGTCATTAAGCTCTATCAATTAAAATTTTTGACTAATGTCAACAAATACTCGTTATATTGAAGTAGGTATTCTCTTACACAATGACTCATGTCACCGTTACAAGTATGATTGGATTGAGGCAGAATACAATATCTTCAGTTGATCAATTTTTACTGGAAAATGGTACAATTTGCCAACATCGTAACGTACAATGTTTTAATAATAATAAATAAATATCGCGACCCTGCTTCCAACTACTGTCGGGTCAGGGGGTGGGATGATCCCACCAATGTTCTAGGGCACTTGTGTTCTCAGAGCCGACTTGCCAAGTCCGACACTCCACACTTCTTCAATCTCTTCTTCCAGTTCTTCAGCCTCCTCTCTTTCCACCAGCTCCCTCCATCTCTCTCTGTCTTCCCACCACTTCTCTGTTGTAATTACTCCCCAACACTCTCCTCTTTCTTCTGCAGCTGCCTCTATTCCGTTGATCCATTTAGTTCTAGGTCTTCCTGCCTTTCTTCTGCCACCCATGGCTGCACGCTCTGCCTCTCTACATGGTATCCTCTCTTTTCCCATCCTCTTCATATGTCCGTACCATCTTAGCCTCTCTTTTCCAAGTTTAAATCTAAAGGTGGATTCACACGGCCGTTCCAAACTTCGAGTTTGGAACTCAAGTTTGCCAAAGTTTCGAATCGCCGTTCCAAAAACTCCCGTGTGAACTATGAAAGTTTGAAACTCAATCCTCACAGTTCGAATCTTTTCATAGTTCACACGAAGGTTTTTGGAACGGTGATTCGGAACTTCGGCAAACTTGAGTTTCAAACTCGAAGTTTGGAACGGCCGTGTGAATCCACCTTAAGAGATTCCACTTCTAGGTCTTTTCTAATCTTTGCACTCCTCACCTTGTCCATCTTCGTCACTCCTGCCTAGTGTTGGGAAATTACCGGTAATTTATAATTTGGTAAATTACGCTGTAAATTACCGGGTAAATTACCAATGTGCGGTAATTTAAAAATAAAAAATTGCACCTGATATTAGAGCAGTTATCCTTCCAAGGAAAAATGGTAATTAAAATCAGTGACAAGAATTAGTAGGTAGGTACTTTTAAATGCAATATTTAGTTGAATAAGATAGCATTAGCAGATACAGGCGCTTAGGAACTTTACTTTGAGTTGGGGGTCAAAATTACTGGTGATTAATTAATGTGAGGACAAGGTAATTCGCCGATACAAGTGGGTCTGGGGGGCCCGCACCCAGTTTGCCGCACAGGGCCTTTTTTGAATTTTTGATACAAAAGAATCGAATTTGAAGCAATTTTGGCATTCTTTTCAAAGAAATGTACAATGTGTCATATTATGCAATATTTATTATGTGGAAACTTAAGACCCAAATATAATATAATAACAATTTGTTTTTTTAGAATCCCCATAAGCCCGCAGGGAATTTTTTGAGTTATTCAATCAAAAGAATCCAATTGGAAGCTATTTTGGCATACTTTTCAATGCAAATTAAAAATGTTATTATAAGCAATATTTGCAATAATATGCAATAATATTTATATATGCAATATAATCTGTAAATGTGATACTATTTGATAAAATCTCTATGTCCCCGCAGGGAATTTTGTGAATTTCTAGAAAAAGAGAATTGATTATAAATCGATTTTGGAATTTCTTTGAAAACGGTTGCAATAAAGCAACACCACAATAAGCAATGAAAAACATCTGTAGGTAATTTTGTTTTGGTATTGACGTATTATTAAATTTTAATCATGAGGATGATCATGTTAGACAAAATGCTGCGATAATATCTCTGTTCCATTAGTTTTGCAAAACTTAGGAAAATTTTGAGTATTCAACCTCATTATGGAGCAAATCTGTGAATTTTGGATCTCTTTATCAACATTTGTGTATATCTGGGCACAGACTAGTTATATAGCCTTCTAGTCTGTGATCTGGGGGTGTTATTTGTAATTGTCAAGAGGAAAAGTTCCTTCCTACGTGCATGAGTTTGTGTAATTTACGGTATTTTATAGAAAATTACGCGTAATTTACAATTGTAAATTACGCCTTAAATTACGTAATTTAAGAAAGTTGTAAATTACGACAAATTTGTAATTTACCAGATAATTTACGGCCCGTAATTTACGGATTTACATCACTTCTCCTGCCACACTTCTCAGGAACTTCATTTCTGCAGCCTGCATCTTCATTTCTTCTTTCCCTCCCATTGGCCAAGTTACTGCTGCATATATTAAGATTGGTACAAAGTAGGTTTTGTACAGTAATATCTTACACCTCTGTGGTACATCTTCATTCCATAGTAGCTTCCTTACACTCTGGTAAAACACTTCTGCTGCTCTCACCCTCCTCTCGATCTCCCTGTCCACCTTTCCATCCTTTGCCAATACACTGCCTAGATATTTAAACTCGTCTTTTTCTGTAAGTTCCTCTCCTCGCATCTGCATCCGGCACCGTGTCTTCTGTTGCCTTTCCATAACCATGGTTTCGCTTTTTTCTCTACTGATTTCTAGTCCATATTTTGCTGTCACTTCTTCCCACCTGTTGAGTTTCTCTTGCAACTCTTCCTCGGTCTCTGCCCACACAAGAACGTCGTCTGCATATATGAGTGTGCGGGTGTCCTCTTGGTCCTCCGGCTCAACCTCTCTCAGCATCTCATCCATTACTACTGTAAATAATGTTGGTGACAATACACTCCCTTGCTTCAGTCCCTCCCTCACTTCAAACCAGTCCGTTTTTCCCACTCCCGTCTGCACGCAACTACTGTTCTTCTTATACATACTTTGAATTCTTTGTATCACTCCACTGTCCACACCCTTCTTCTCTAGGCACCGCCACACTTCTTCTCTTGGCATTCTGTCGTACGCCTTTACCAGGTCCAGAAATATCATTCTCATCCCGTTCCCTTTCTCCCATCGGTCTTCCATGATTTGTCTCACTGCAAAGATGAGGTCAATCGTTGACCGTCCTCTTCTAAAACCGTATTGTTCTTCTCTTAGTTTACTCTCAATACTCTCAGCCACCCTCCTTTCGATTAATAATAATAATGTAATTTATTGAGCACATAAAATAGGTACCTACATAATTGGTCTGTATTCAACAATCAAATCGTTGATCTTCCATACATCCATCTCTTCTCTTCAGCTGCTTCACCTCTTCACCGTTTACCTACTTCTTCTTAATTCATAATAGTCATTAAAATTGTGCTTCAATATCAGTGGTAATATTGGAAGAACATCCAAGCATTTGCTTTTTAGCTGAGGGAAAACCACTGAAAAAACATTCTCAGCAGGATGTAATCTTGATTCTTGTCTTCCAATATCATTACTTCACGATATCTTAGTATCACGATATCACGACATCTTAAGCCCCATTTACACGGTAAAATTTCCTGTAAAATCTTTTATAAAATCTTTTCGTAAAAGAAATTTTACCGTGTAAACAAGCCAATTTGATGGTAAAATCTTCGTAAAATGTTTGTAAAAGGGTTGTGTAAAACCTTTTATGATTTAAAACATGTTCTATTTCTGTAAAAGATTTTACGAAAAGATTTTACGAAAAGATTTGATAAAATATTTTAGAGTTTATAATTTCTTGTACAACTAATCGCTCAAAAGCTCTTAAAATAATGCTTCTGTCAGCTTTGTTCATCCATCAGTTTGTTTCAATGAGTTGTTGGGTAAGATGAAACTATTGTAGGTAGGATTTTTTTTAAAAATCTAATTTAATTATTTAAGGTTTATTGAGTGTTAATTTTTGTATTGTTTTTAAGTAGTGCAGCTGCAATTTTATTAATATTTTTATAAGTGCCTGGTATTTCATTCTTCTGTGGTTTGTCTTACTAGGTTCTGAAGGTTTTTTCCACATTAACAATTTTCTTCTTAAAATCTTGAGATATGTAAAGATAAGCTAAAGCTGGTATCTCACTCGCATTGATTAGGTAGCTTCATTGGTGTTGAGGCATGCGCAGTAGCAAGGAAAATACAAAGGTCCATTGGTATAGAAATAGAAAACTTCATATTTTCCACCAATGAGACCTATCCAATGCTCGTATACCAGCTTATGAACAGTGTTATTTGGTCAATAGGGAATAATAGCTATGCACAAATTTACTAAAAGTAAAGACTAGGGGTGTGCGAAGGTGGATTTTTGATTTCGAAGTCGAAGTCGAAGATTTGACCTCCTAAAATTCCGAAGTCGAAGTCGAAGTCGAAGATTTTGATTTCACTCAAAAAAAATCAGAATTTGGAACAAAACATTAAACTTGAACTGAATTACTACCTTCCTCCACTAGTAGGCCTACTTCATCTTCGTTTTCGTCGGATAAATCCATTATATTTCTAAAATCTCCGAAAATAAACACGGCACATAACCTTTTCAAGTAAGCACAGCGTGACAGCAAGCGTCGACGTTAAAACCAAGATGGCCGACCGCAAAAACTTCTCGACTTCGGAAGTACCAACTACACGAAAATATATTTACCTCGAAAGTCGCGCCAAGTTTGAAGACGCAAATCGAAGCTTCGAACATTTTCGAAGCTTCGTTTTTTGGAAAAAAGGGTTTCGAAGTCGAAGCTTCGACTTCGACTTCGAAGCTTCGATTATTTCGAAGCTTCGCACACCCCTAGTAAAGACTATATTTCAAAATAACATATTTGTTGTTAAAACACACAATTTCACACTCAAAAGTCTTAATTTTCATTCATAAAAATTAAAAATACATATAGGTAAAATTTTAATTCAGTGGACATTCCTAACAAGTGATGTAATTTTTATCAACCAACAATGATGTTGCCATGGTTACAATTAAATATGACATCACTCGTCAGGAAATGTTAGGAATAGGTACTGTTTTTCCACCAAAATGTCCACTGAATTTAAATTTCATATTTATGAATACAAATTTACACTGTTGAGTTTGAAAATAGTGTGTTTTACCAACATTTATGTTGTTAATTTTAAATATTGTACTTGAACCGCATTACAAAACATGTGCTATTGTGATGTTATTTTCATTTGTAGACAATTTGCACTATTTTTTATGCAGGTTTGGCTTCAGTGATGCAGAACCTGAGAACATTATTTTCAACCTCACAATCAACATGTCTTTTCCTTGCGGTGAATGAATTCTGCACAGTGTTCTCTAGTTCGTTGACATTGTTTTGGTGAAGGACGGCATTGCTTGCGGAAACTCCTGGCGCTTCCTCACTCTCCATGCCCTTCACGAACTATCACTCTCATGAGAGAAACTATTAGGATATATATACAGACTTCAGGTATTTGGAGGTTTGTGTAACAGATGTTGTCAAAATTCCACTGGAAGTCTTGGTATGTCTCTAAATGGTAAGATTTGACAACTTGAAAGCTGTAAAATTTTTGGAACTCCCAAAAAATATTTTATATTTTATATAGATCAGCTTATTATCCCTCTCTCTCCTGGGGCTCTCTCTCATAGATTTTGTTCTATAAAAAATAATAGCTACCTAGATGCATTGAAACTTACACCTAAATTAAAGTTACAGTGGAACCTCCTTAGTACGTTTCTCCAGTCTCATTAATATGTTTTTCACCCTACTACGTTTTTTTTTCAAAAGGTCCCGCCATTCCCCCATAAGAACACATGTTAAATTGTTTCTTTAGTACCTGCGTTTTTCATATTACATAGTACGTTAAAATTTATGGTCCCTTAAAGCATTAAGAATATATAGTATGTTTTTCATCCCGAATAACACAATTATATAACTGACAACTTCAATCATAAGAAAACGTGATTCATTCATCTTGAATCCATTTTTATTCAATATTTTTAATTCATCTTCTTAGACATCTTTTTTACATCTTTTTTTTATGAAATTTCCCTAGTAGGTACTGTTTTCACTTAGTACATTTTTTTATTCTGGTCCCTACAAAAACATCTTAACAAGGTTCCACTTGATTTTGCTTTTTTATGCTCACGTTTATGCTGAGTTTTCTTTTTGTGTATAGTATTGCTAACCTTAATCTATCTCCTTAGTTGCTTTTTAGTAGAGATGGGCCGATACCGATACCGATACTCGCGATACCACCGATACCATAGGTATCGGAGTATCGCGGCCATATTTGGCGATACTTTTGAACCAATACTTTTGAATTTTCCCGCGTTTCACAGTCACTGTTGGCTCCCCATTGGCTGTTGCTCAACAACAACACCCATTGGCTTATGTACAATGACCAATCAGAGCGCCGCTGATCAAGGTTTCCTGCAGTCTTTGTCCTTCAGTTTCAACTTCTTTCAAGATGGCGTCTTGCATTATTTTGTTAGTTACAACTTATTTTTAATGTGATGTGTTCCAAACGGAATAAAAGTGGTGTCTGGAACCAATTTACTATAAAACATCATTTCAAATTGAATTTTGTTGTATAATGCATTTGTTTTGTTGAGTACAAAGTGAAAATGAGTACTTACTTTGGTGTACCTAACCCTGAAATCTGCAAACTGAAGATTGAATTTAGATTTGGTGCACATAATCTATAAAAATTAAGGTAACAAAAGTATCGGCGATAGTATCGGTATCGTAAATCAATAAGTAGGTATCGGTACAAGTATCGGTATCGGTGAAAATGTGGTATCGACCCATCTCTACTTTTTAGTTGATTAGTTGCTTGTTTAGTCTTTATGTTGTTGAGTTAGTGATTAGTTGTTTGTAGTTTCTTAAGTTGTTGAGTTGCTTGCTTTGCTTGTTGATGAGTGATTAAGTTACTGTAGATATGGGATTTAATGGTTTATGTTTTCATACATTAAGTTTTTTTTTAAATGTGTTATTGGAGTACCTATTATGCAAAAATTCACTAGTTCAAGAGAAAAACAGTAAAATTATTAATTCAATGTCGAAATTATTTTGATAAGATGTCAACATTTTGACTTCGACATCGATTGAGTAAATTAGTTTGAATTCAACCCTACAAATAATGCTTGTTAATTAAGTATTGTAGTTTGTTACTACTTTACTAAGCTAGTACCAAGTAGTACGCTTATAGTACGTATGCGCTTGTTTTGTGAACCAGGGGATTCCAATGCCAAACCAGGGGATTCCAATGCCAAACCAAGGAATTCCAATGCCGAACCAGGGATACCCGATGCCGAATCAGAGAATGCTGGCGCCGAACATGGCAATGCACAATCACGCTATGATGGTGCAGAAGCGCAACATGCTCTTGCAAAAACACAACATGTCCATGCAGAACCCGGCAATGCTGAACAACGGAATCCACCCTGGAATGCCCAAGTACGGAATGCCGCAACAGAACCAGGGGATGCTGAACCACGGAATGCCGCAACAGAACCAGGGAATGCCAAACCACGGAATGCCGCAACAGAACCAGGGAATGCCGAACCACGGAATGCCGCAACAGAATCCTGGAATGTTCACGCAGAACTTGATGGGACCTCCGGTAGCGTACAAGAAATACGGAGAAACCAATCACAATAATGTAAGTAACGTTGAATCGGCTGCATCTCCTGCATTTCCAATTCTACAGTTTGTTGTTTGTGTGGGAATGCTAATTCATAGTTTGCATGTGACATCTTTTTTTTGTTGCCACCATCTTGTTGGCACCATTCAGAATAGCTGTCATTCTGTAAGTTTTTGGCGATATTTTTTAATATTCGTATCACTCACTTTACACTAATACATCGATTTACCTACATTAAGTTACCTAGGTAAATCTGACCTGTCACCTTGCCAACAGAATGTCCTCACTTGACGGGCGAGAGCTCTACCAAATGTCCGACCGGGTAGCTCAGTTGGTAGAGCTCTCGCCCGCCAAGTGAGTGGTCCCCGGTTTGAGCCCCGGTTGGGTCGGATATTTTTCACAACGCACATCCCTTCCTTTCATCCTGACTCCATGGAAGTTTTCCACAGAAACCTACATTCTCAGAATGTTCTTCCTTGCCAGAAAAAAAACAATTTTCTGCATTGCTGACGTAAAACGAAAGAAGTTTGTGCAAGCTATGAATACTGTCTTGTGTTCATGAGAACGTCCTGTGCTGCATCAATAACAGTAGCGAATCTTCTAGAGTAGGTGGCAATCGTATTATTGCTTTTCATCTAAGATACCCCCTCATTTGAAGCAACCGTTGCATCATGTCGCCATGTCTTATCTGCGCACAGGCCGTGGCGCCGTCTGGCAGCTCCGGCGCCACCTGGGCCGCCACGTGGAACGGCGCAGTGGACCCGCGCCGCACTCACTCCAACTCCAGCGCCGAGTCCAACGCCAGCGCGAAGAACACGGGCGTTGAGAAGAAGGAGAATGGCCACCATGTGACGTGAGTTGTACCAGAACTATCGTCCGTCCCGCTTACTCAAGCCATAAGGGTCGGTTTTTGTACCTCTTGCTAAAGTTGGCTACCGGATAAAGTTCTTGATAGCATTAGCAAAACGACGTCTTTCAACTTCTTGATAGTGTTAGCTATTATAGGATGAAAAGAGCTTTAGCAATCACTTTAGCAAGAGTTACAAAAACCAGCCTTAACTGACCCAACATATTGGAGTCCCTTTTTTTTAGCCAGGGACTATCGAGTATAACCACAGTCATCTTTACTTCAGAAGCAGAAGGCACAAGTCACACACTTTTGGAATGTAGCCAGGCTCTTATCAGTTGAAAATTGACTGATAAACAAATTACAGTTATATTGACGGTGGTATTATTTTGAAAATTTACTGATGTAAACAATTACACAATTATATTATAAACAATTATATTGACATAGGTATGATTTTGCAAATTGACTGATGTCTCCATTACAAGTAAAACCAAGTAAAACTAGTGTTTGAACAAAACGGATTGGCTGCTGCTCCGGTTTCTTGACAATCAAACCTTGTTATTATCAATCAAATAAGAGCTAATCTACTAGAGTGAGATAATGCATTAACACAGACTTCATGGGATGATGCCATCAAACCTTGATCAGCCCATGGATACTTTTTTTCGAATACCAAGATTAGATTATTTGTTCGGACAAGAATTAGAATCATTATATGCCCGGTGGCGGTACATTTCCGAGTGACATCTTGTCGGTCCATGACTGAGTGTGTCTGTCCCGCAGCCGGCCGAAGCTGGAGTCCGTGATCACCGAGCTTCCCGCCGTGCCCGGCCGTCCAGGCACCGCCACCGACAGACTCAACGCCATGCTGATGGAGCGCTTCCCCAACTCCTCCGTGTGAGTCACGATCACTCGTTCTCGAGCTGGGAAGGCAACTGATGAAATGCAGGAGCAGTCAAAATTTCATTCTTGATGAAACATATTTTGTGAATTACTTATTTTAAAACTAGCTTAAAATATCAAGGACTGTTGTATTCTGGGGGCCTATTCTCGAATCAAAACCACATGAGGAAATGTTTAAAATATGCGAGATTAAGTGAAATCTTTGATTTCATCAATGATAAAGTAGCTGAATCAATTGTGCAGTGGCTCATTTCCGCATGGCGAACACTTTCAACAATTTCGAGAATAGGCACCCTGGACTGATTTGTCTGAAAATTGGCAAAATCGTCTGCAATATTGGTCCAAATGAGAGGTTTGCTTTATAATTAAACTAGATTCGAGACATCTTACTCTTATGACGACTTGTTCTGTGTGCTGTATTTTGTGAGAACAATTTGCATGGTAATCGTGGGTCCGAGTGAAGGGATCACCATAAATATCACCATAATCTAATGATTTTTTAAAGTTGGAATTTTTTCTCCACTTGTTTGAGGTTTTTTAACAATATTATGCAAAACTAACTATTGTAAAATATTAATGTTCTTGATGTGGCAACAATGATGTTTTGATCTCAAATGAATAATGGCATACCCCCATCATATCACAATCATGCATCCGTCACCGCTGGCCACGTAGCCTAGCGGAGCAGGTGCGACGGCGTGTTGCTGACCTGGTCGTGTGTTTCAGAGAGGAGTTGCAGGAGTGCATCGAAGAGGTGCGACACAACAACAACGACTCGCTGCAGGGCTTCAAGACGGAGACCATCATGAATCAGATCGAGGCCATCATCAAGCGGAATGCCAAGAAGTCCTCCAAGCCAGGTGCGTGTTCCTCTTGGAATTTGCAGTAGCGAAAAAAACGCTTTTTGGGTGGAGTTCCTATTTTCCACGCCGTTTTTGGCTATTTTTCTGGCTACTTCCCCTGATAACAATAGAGGAGCAAAGAACAACCCCTATTTCTGAGGTGTATACAGGCAGCATAGCATTTTGTTGCTGTTTGTCATCTGGCGTTTGCCCTCGGCGCTGAAAGGTCTGAGAGGAATGAACTCTCTTCGAAGGATGCGTCACTCTGGTGACTTCAGTTGGCTATGTGTGAACCGAAGGATATGCCGCCCATCTTAAACAGCTTAAATACGTTGAACCAATCAATAAAATATCAAGGCATTTCGTTAAACGCAAGTGCGAGCGATTTTGCTGTGTGTTGCAGGCACTGCTTTGGATACGCTTGGAGAAAAAATGGGTTGACGACATGATTTATAGTTTTAATTGTGATTAGTTAAAAATTATAATACAAACTTAGGGTTTATAACTTGGTTGATAATTAGTAATAATTAGTTGATTTTTTGTGAAAAATGGTCTATTTCCTTGTCTCGCTGGGTGCCGTATAAAATTTAATTTTAAGAATGTGCCAAGTGATAACCCTAAGTTTATCTTTTATCTAATCATAATAAAAATTCGAGATCAATTGGTTAACGGGTTTGGTCTCCAATTGTATCAGAAATTTCATCGTTTTGCGTGGTTGTGTTGAATAACCGGCGCCTAAATAATTAAGAAGTCACGAAGCAAAAGGTAAAAGGTGCTGCTAATATACAATCAGACTGATCATGTCAAAGTTACACCCACTTGAACAATTTTCTCTCTCAATTTGTTAAAACGGCTGAGCGCTTGCCCCACCTTCAGGAAGACAACGTAGTATCTCGTAAGCCGATACGTAGCCTATTTGATAAGACATGAGCAAAAAATGCAAAGGTCTATTTGTCCGCTTGGAGTTCATATCTACATTTTCAAGTAACGCTTCTAGTTTTGAAACAAATTATATGTACATGCGCATAGGAACTACTTTCATCATGGGGGGGAGGGGGGGGGGGGGATTGCAACACCCAGAAGGGGGATCTGGGGGAGCAGCCCCCAAGTCTTAGGCCCACGGGGCATTTTTTAGAATTTAAACCAGTTAAAAGTGATTCTGGGGCTTTAAAATGCACAAACTGAAGCAAAAAGAACCTTAATTAACCACTAGAACGCTCCGCCTCCTGATACTTCACGAGTCACGTGACCCAAGTGGCGGGAACATGGTTGTGGGCCAGCTCGTCGCCGCGCGCCATTAGAACACATAGGGAAGTCAGTTCGGTTGATTCAAAAATCGTATTTCAGTGGCGAAAATGGTACCGAAATGTGTTGTGTCGGGGTGTAACATCAGCACAAAAGTTCCCTGAATAACATTTCATAGATTTTCTAGTAACATTGCTGTGAGAAAAGAGAGAATTATAAGAATTCGATTGAACGAACGGCTGTTTGCTGTGTTGGCAAAGCGACCGTGTTTTATTTGCTTGTTTAATTCCCTATACATGTACATAATTCCCTAACTTGACTCATTTGATCATCCTGCTATATAGGTGATTACCAAGTGCAATGCCTTCATACCTTCATACCTAGACGAAAATATTTACTTACTTCTAGTTTAGACCTACAAGAGTAAAAAATACCACCAACAAACTGTTTGTAGGTAAGTGGGTGGGTATAGGTAGGTATGTAGAAATAATCAACAAACCGTCAATAAATCCGTGAATAATAAACATCCGTAATAAAAATAACGTTCACCAGTGAATTATTCCTATTTAGTATAGGTACCTATAGATTGCTTACATAAATGTAGAGAGTAAGAAATATTCAGCTTCCCGCGCTAGCAAAAGCCAGGAATCAACACATTTGTCTGAAGTCCATATCTCGGTATAATATCCACTCACCAACAAACTATAACATTCTTTGAGTAGCCAATGGCCTTCCTACTTGCCTACATACTTCATAAAATAACTTTGATATAAACAATATAACTTTTTTAACGATTTTATCCACGTAAGTTGCTGCAGGAATCTTACGGCATCCTTGTTGGCCGGCAGAACTTGGGCCACGACAAAGCTGCCCCCTAGCGGCTGAGACGCGAACAAAAGTTAACTCCGCCCCGTTCTAGTGGTCAATTGTTGCCTCGCAGTTTTTTTTAGAATTTAAACAATTTTTAAATGATTTTTGGACACTAAACGTAATTTTTTATGGTGAATGGGGGATCAGCTTGCTCGAGTGCCCCCCCCCCCCCCCCCCCCCCTTTCTACGCGCCTGTATGTGTAGGGTGTAAATGTAATTAATGGCGATGTTGTGACGTTGGCAGCGTGGCGCACCGTGGACAACGAGGTGAACTGGACCAACAGCAACAAGGACGACTGCGTCATCTGCATGGAGCCCATCGAGGAGGAGAGACTCGCCGAGCTGTCGTGCAAGCACCAGTTCCACGTCCATGTGAGTGCCCGACTTGTCCCCACTTCGGCTCGAGTATTAGAGAGACACGCTACCGTATTTACTCGAGCATAAGCTTGACCCAAATAAAAGCCTCACCCGAGTTTTTGGAAGTTCATTTCATAAAAATGCTTGGTATAATTGAAAATACCGCAGACATTTATTTGAGTAACATGCAATGTTGGGCAGTAAAGTAAAGAAAGTAACGCGTTACTGTAACAAAATTACTTTTTCAGTCACGTTTTAAGTAACGCCATTACTTATTTAATAAAGTAATTTCACTACTATTTTGCGCTAATTCCTTTAAAGTAATGCGCTACTTTTTGTTTTTTCCACCAAAGAGCTGCACAATACAGACCCTGTCCCTGTCTTACCTTGATTTGCGACCTTGAGACATGGCACCAAATTTAAAACACTTGTATTTTGGCATTCTGTCAAATAATTACAAATTCTATCCTTGTTGAATGTGTGTTTCTCTTTATAATATCATTCATTTATTGTGCAGGAAACGGGCAATAAGACAGATTACAAACTGCATTTGAACTAGGGATGTTCATGATTATTTTTTTCAAATCAATATGCATCAAGCATAATCGATCATTAATAGGATTAAATCGTATTGATATTATGAAGGTTTGGAATATAAAGAGGAAGGGCATCATATCATTTGTTACGGAAATATTTACCTCAATTATTGTAAACCCTCATTAATTCGAATTCAAGTTCTGGGGGTCTGGGAGGCTTCGCCCCCAGACCCCCCCCCCCATCCGGATGTCGCAATGCCCCTCCATGATGAAAGTAGTTCCTACGCGCCTGGACCTGACCCTATCGTAAAAACCTAAAAATGTCAAAACATACCTCAGCTGTAGAAAGCTCTCTGTATCAGCTCTGCCGCAAAGCCAATAGACTCTCAAATGTGTCTACGTTTCCACACCACTCAAGGTCCATTTTTTCAGAACATATTTTTAACCCTCAGTGAGCTAAGAGCTACAAGGTTGTAAACGACCTCGAACAAGGGATGGGCAATAAATGGCCGAGGATACAATGAGAGCAAATGATTATACGATACATTATAAAAAGAGAACAATGAGTGCTTCTGCGTGTATAATTGACTAGAGGCTGTTCCTTACCCAACCCAATGGCGCTACAGCCCTAGCTGAGCCCTGGTCTCCTCAACGTCTCTCCACATGTCCTGATGGAGGTCTAGCCTCCTCCATCCTCACCGAGCCTACGTAAGTCCCCCTCCACACCCCAGCCTCCCTTCAGCGGTCGCCCGAGAGTCCCCAGCCGTCTGGCATCCGCACTACCCTTTCGGTCCTCTGGCATGATGTGGTGGCTTGCTCACTTTTGTTCAGAAGTAGTGTTGTCCTTGATAGATCAATCCAAAATGTTATTCACAAAATGGCATTCTCATATTCATATTTTATATTTTGATCTCATATTCAAATATATTTCGTAGATCACGGTCCTGCACTCTGTGGGTTTTAACGTAAATGTTTTTAGAATGAAGTGTTCTTGATGATTTTCGTAATCTCTTGCATAAAAATTGAGTTTAAAAATTTTGCAGTACCGTTTTTCCCACAAAACTTTTGTTTACGACTTCTTTCCATCTTAAATTTAACTTTTCTTCTCCGATGCCAAGTAAAAATCCAATTTTTCTCTGTTTTATACTAAATTAATCCCTATTTTTAATTTTGACACTTCTTCTGTTCTTTTATGATTCACGTAGACACCGCCCCCATTCTAGACTTCCCTTCCCACCAGTGTCGGGCACAACCATTCAGGTTACATGATTTCAAAAACTAAAACAGCTATTAAAAAACATGAACATCACAAAGAAAGGGGACATGAACTGAAAGCATGTAGATTTTATTCCCCTTCCCTCATACAGATAGTCATGTAACGTTTCTGTATTGAGTTGGTTCCGTGGTTAATGTAAACGCGTCGGTTCTCTTGCAGTGCATCCGCAAGTGGCTGGAGTTGGAGAGCGTCTGTCCGACGTGCATGCGCTTCACCAAGATGGTGTCCGACTACCCGCCTCTCAAGTGACTGACCGACACGGAATCGAGGGGCGTGCGCTCGATTCTCACTCAGGAGATCTTACTCTTGCTCTTCGCTGTTTTCTACGTTATATTCAGTCGTCATGGTTATTAAACTAGAAGCGAGGGAGCTTCGTTTACATTGTTTCGTAGATTAGGAGAACGATTTTGGTGTGAGCTGGATGCTCGTTAATTTTAAGTGGTGCTTCCAGTGACTGTGATCGATGGTCGTACTTATTTGTGCCAACTATGCTTCTTGACTAAGTACGTATGTACTCAAGTATGTGTTTTCGTCTTGAGATATTGTACTATGTCTTCTTCACGTATTAAGAAATTGCCAATTGTTCACTGTTTTGTAAATACATACCATCTACTGTTAATCAGTCACTTAGATGCATAGAATAAGTCTATTTTTACATTGTAAACCCGTTGCAATAAATTGATTGTTTAGATTAGGTCAATTTTGTTGTTGTTGGTTGTTGAAGCCACATTTCTACTGAAACGGGCAATTTGGTTTAAGCTTATTTAAGCTCTTGGGAAGATATTTTGAAATGTTGAAAGGCTTGGCAACTGCTGTTGTAGGGTAGTGTTCATTGCATTAAATGTTAATTTTTAAATGCATTTAATATTTTCGCCTTGATTATATTTGTGGAAATGTATTACATGCAGTATTTCAACTTTGATAGGGATATATTTTTGTATTTGTGTCTTAACATCAGGAAGGTAATTTTGATTTTTACTTTCTTGTGTTTATGGAAAGAAAATTAGATTCGTGCAATTAACATATTTTTCTGGTTTAATGAGGTACGGTGGTACCCTCCCTTGTAATTGGTTGTGTAACCGGATGCCGCAATGTAGTTGTGAAATATTGCTACATATTTCGTTTCTTACTACTTACTCAACACAAATTAATATGTTTACTTACCTGTATGTAATATTTTAAAGAGTAATATGGTTTAACTTTTACATCGGTTGCTTGAATTCAACGCTTTTGAGTCAGGAAAGTGATTAATAAAGTTCGGTTCACTTTTCTCGAGTTGAAGCCCAAATAATGAAATAGGTGAGCGTCACATGACGTTTCAGTGTTCACAACATTTATTTACTTAATATATTTGACACAATTGTGTAAACAAATATATTTATCTAAATATGCTTGTATGAAAAGATGGGAAATAGCTGTAAATGAAACTGATGCACATGCAGGGGCAAATGTCTGTCAAATTGGAATGGAAAATAAAAAAAGCTCTGAACAACAAGTGCTGCTTTCAACTCGTTCAAGAGTTGAAGTTTGACATTGTGTGAGACACTTCAAATCAATGTTGCTTTCATGCAGTTTGAATGAAAAGTTGAACCATATAAATTAGGTTTAGGTACTAGTGACAAGATATCAGAACTGATATTTTCTTTTTGACAGATTTATCTGTTTTTTTTTTCTTTAATTGGTTCATATTATATTGCTGATTGCAATTAAAATGTTGGGGCTTGATAAATTTTTGGAGAATTTGAGGGTTTCGACTTTCGATCACTATGTACTGCTCTGGCATTTATATTTTAATTTCATTATTACATTGTGTACTGACTAAGATAATGTAGAGTAATGCAGAGAATTCTTTCTGTTTGTTTTTCTATGTGTTTTATAATGATGATACATTTCAAAGAGCTGAGCACAAAACGGTAACTTTCCTTTCATAGGGTAGAGTGTTTATTATTTTTAATTGCTTTAAACGATCAATAAAATTTAAATCATCAATCAACCGACATTTTTTTTATAACTGTTCTGTAATCCTATCCTGAAACATCACACATAGGAGGTAAGGTAATTAATAAATACTTTGGTAAAATGAGTAGAAAGTGTGTCAATATCCGATGATTGATGAATCTACATATTATTTATTATTTATACAGAAAACATTTCTTACTCGTTTTGCATAATTAATTGAATATATTCTAGAGCAATATTGGTAGAGCTTGGAATGTTCCACCCAGTGTTGGGTAGGAACGGAACGAAATAGTTCCGTTCCTAGGAACTTGTTCCTTTTCTTAGGAACTATGGAACGTCTTAGTTCCTTTTTTCTAGGGAGGAACTATGGAACGGTTTAGTTCCTTTTTTGAGGAACTGTAACGATTTTTGCTAAGTTCCTTTCAATACCTATTGGTGTAGATTTAATTCCCCCTCAAACTTAGTTCAAATATGATAGAAAATAGACATCAGCTTCTTTACTCGGCGTTTTTTTAAATTTTGAATTTTAAGAAAAAAAAATTTCAAAAAATTAATGAAATGAAATTAGGTTGGGTAGGACCAACTCTGGATTAAGTTAACTATCGATGGTTAAGCCTAAGCCGACGAATTGTCCATGGTATATCGTACCTACACTTAATTTAGATTAATACGTTTCTTTATTAGATTAACTATTTTAGTTAGGTAAGTACCTATTCACTATTCGGTAAATTTATTTTATATTTCGTCATAAAGTTTAAATTTGCCCCCTCATCGTGACGTCAGCCTACGAGGTTGATTCCTATTGGTCATAACTACGCATGTTAAATTGTGCTGATTGTTTTCCTTGTGTCTTGATCAGTTTGCCGTTTCATCCTGATTTTCACAATTTAATTGTTGAAAGTTATGATGGACGGTAATAAAGACGAAGCCGACAGGTGTTTAGATTATGCAGAGAAGTTTATATTAGAAGGGAAGAATGATAAAGCGGAAAAGTTTTTGCAAAAAGCTGAGCGCCTATTTCCATCTCAGAGAGCAAAAGGTAAGATGGCCCATCCCCCTTTTTTGGGTTTTAATTTATGTGCTCCACAAAATCATTGCCCTAATTTAATAAGTAGTTAATTAAGGGACACATTTAGAATTATAATATGACAGTTTTATATTGATATTCTATGTTCGTCCATTAGACCTTCTGGATCGACTTAATATGACCTCACAATCGGCTTCCGATCAAGAAGAAAACCTTCGGAAACGTCGTACAGCTTCTTCGGCTCCATCAGGTCGGTGATACAATCATACAGTGATGTGTACATTTCGCCTACTATCTTACTAGGTAGAAGACATTTTCAGTCAACAAAATTTTCAAATAGGTGGTCCGTAGGCTTACATCGTACTATCTACCTACCTAGTGTCTGCAATCCTTTAAAGGTTACCTACGTACCTAGCTAGGGTAGGTAGGTACCTACCTGGGCCGGGATTCTATAACTCCATTGCGTTCGCTTAGCAATTTCTTCCATAAGATTTAACATTGAAATAATTGCTAAGCGACCGCAGAGCAGTTGTAGAATCAGGGCCCTGGTCTACTTGAGTGCACTTGTTATTTACATTGTGCAACAGCCTTGATGTCTGTATGAGCACCATGCATTCAAACCCCTAACGCCACTAGGTAGGTAGGTAGTGAAAGGTAGATCTTAAATTGTCTCGTCTCTCATTTGCCATGACCTGGGCCCTGATTCTACAACTGCATTTGCTGGTCGCCTAGAGCAATTATTTCAATGTTAAGTATATGGAAGAAATTGTTAGGCGAACAGCAATGCAGTTGTAGAATCAAGGTCCTGGCAACCGATCTTTCTAAATAACTCAAAATTGCTTAAAATAAGGGTTATAACAAGATACATTCAGGTATCACCGGCACTAACTCTCGTATCTAACTCTAGGTGGGTTACCTGACATAGATCGGATATCAATGCTGTTGCACTGTGTAATTTTCACAACAAAAATTACGTCAAGTTAAGCAGATTGCTTGCTTCTAAATTTCCTTACCGTCTCGTTTCACTTGATAGGGGCTCATCGCCAATGGAGTTCGATCTATTTAACATTGTAACTTGACGCCGTATCAATGGACTCCGCTAAAGCTGGAGTACTACGCCATGTGTTTCTGTCGCTGAGGCAAATCCGGATCAGTTTAATCAATCAACTTTAATTTTAAATTAGAATGTTACACATTGTGCGGTGCGGTTCATCAAACCATTGATTACCAAATACTGTTCAGGGATATGCATCTCCCATACCTGTACCAATATATCCCGTGGACCTACCCAGGCTTGTCCCGTGTTTGAACTATGACGTCATACAGTTACCATGGCAACGGCAATGGTTACGTCATTCTCGCCAGTTGACACTGATGGGTGTTTACTATTTCTGTTTATTTGATTTGTAATAGCCTATAAATGAGCTTTTAGCTATAAGTAATCTCTTTCTAATACATCTGAAAATACTATAAGCACAAGTTCATGACATTAATGTGTTCAGGTGAGATGAAGTGACGTATCAATTCCAGCATTGCTTCCCGGTTTTCAAATTTCGTCTTGCTATTTCTGCTTATTTCCGTTACATATGTCCAGTAAATGACATACTATTCATATTAGTCTATTCGTACGACACGGAAGAATTTACTGATCACAAGTTCAATTATTTTTATGCCTTTGGTTAAAAGTAGTGTGACGTAAAGTGTGAGCCTGCTTCAGTGACTAACAAATCATTAGCCTGTCAGCTACACACTAACCGTGAAGTCCGTGATTTCGAGGTAACTTGTTTGTGTACACTAGTAAAACCACTGACACCACTGAAAATGCTTTAATTAACATTATTAGGTATCGTCTTCAATTCGATCACTAACAATTGTCTCGTCGGCAAAGAAAGACTCCCACTAAACCCAGCCGCTCGCTTCATCGGGTATTTCCTGTCGGTCGGACGCCATCTTGGCTCGACTCGAGAGAGAGCGCTTGCGATTTTCGAGATATCGAATCGATACCAGGGTCGATACGCGGCGCGTTTGATGACTATCGTTGACCCGCGTCTAAACGATCACTTGCCTATCCCGCAGTATTTGGTAGTCAATGATCAATCAAGCCACAACGAATTGTCGAACCGGACTTTTTAGCCGCAGTTAGAAGAAACTCGTAGGTACCTAGGTTGACTCCGGAAATAATCTTTAAATAGTGCTAATACCTTCAATATCTTCAATATAGGTAAACTCGTAGGTACCTAGGTTGACTCCGGAAATAATCTTTAAATAGTGCTAATACCTTCAATATCTTTCAGCTCCTAAGAAGGAAGCTCCTAAACCATCGGCAGCTCCCGAAAAAGAGTACAGTAAGGAACATCTGGAAGCTGTGCAACGAATAAAAGGTTGTAAAGATTACTACGAAATACTCGGCGTAACAAAGGAAGCAACAGACAGCGATTTGAAGAAAGCCTACAAGAAACTAGCTCTGCAATTGCATCCAGACAAAAACACGTGCCCAGGATCAGGCGAGGCATTTAAAGGTAGGTACTACTACTCTGATCTAGTCTAATAATAGGTAATAATAGGTAATAATATGTACCTACCTGGTGATGGTGAACATTGTTGAGTGTGTAGTAGGTATAGTAGGTAACTTAACAAAAGAAAGAAGTTGAAAGGAGTCGCTCGCTTCGTGCGGTCAATTACCTAGGGAGAGGGGACATTTGGACACTTTTTCAAACCCCAAATTTCACATACCGGTTAGCTCAAAAATATTTCACAACAAGTGAATGTTTTAATTTTTAAGATCCAGTAGGTTGATGTCGTTTATATGCTTAATTAATATAAAGTTGCAGTAACTCCCCAGCCATTTATAATTAGGTGTACCTACAGTTATTTGACATTTGGGAACATAACTGGTCTCCTATTTGGAGACAGATCTTCAGTATTAGGAATATTTCTAAATATTTTACAAACGTTGTTTGTGTCTGATTTTGGAGGCTCCTTTGGTAAGGTGGATAATTATTTTTATTGCCGTCGGTAAGAGGTTCATTTTGTCCCTGGTAAGCGGGTGTAACTGGCATGGCTGTGGAAGACTTGTGAGCTCCTTGAAAGTTGTTTTATTTGTTCTTATGTCACGAAGCTCTAAGCTCGGGGTAAGCCACGTACCTAGAACTAGATTCGATCGATATACGATGAACTTGTATGTTTCCAGCGATCGGCAATGCAGTGGCCGTCCTCACGGATCCCGAGAAGAGGAAGCAGTACGACATGTACGGCTCGGAAGAGGAACGGATATCCCACAACCACAGTCGGCACAGTCACGGCGGCTACCGCGAACACAACTATACGCGAGGATTTGAAGGTGACTATCGAGACCCACCAAGAAATGGTGTTATATTTATTTGAAGTAGTATCTCGTACCTATCATTGTGTCATTTAAGAAGTTGAAGAGAGAGGCGAGCAGTGGGAGAAGGAGGAATGGTGGTTAGATAGATACTTGTTGCAGAGATTGGTGGACATTAGTGGAAAAGAGGATAAAGTGGGGGGAAAATGTCATACCCTTCCAGCTGGTTTCTTATTAATTATAGTCTCTTGAATTCTTCTAAAGCCCGCTACCACCGTACCCATCGCACTTATTTGGAATGGATTATAAAGATGGGCACATTGTTCCATATCCGTTTATAGGTTCTTACTTTTACTACAGTAAAAACTCGATTTTGGCCTTGGTATTGGATAATTTTTTTTAATTAAATTTCTGAACAAGGTTAGAAATTTGTGAGAATGTAGGTATTTGCAATAAGTCGATATTAACGTTGATTCTCGTAACGACTGTGCTTGTTTCCGCGTCGCAGCCGACATCACCGCCGAGGAGCTGTTCAACATGTTCTTCGGCGGCGGTCTGCCGAACCAGAACGTGTACATGCGCAGGGGCACGACGCGTTGGACGCGCAACACCGAGCAGCACGCGCACCAGAACCGCGAGCAGGCCAGCGGGTACACGGTGTTCCTACAGATGCTGCCGATACTCTTGCTCATCGTGTTGTCAATGATGAGCAGCTTCTTCATATCGGATCCCATTTACAGTCTGCATTCGAGCTCGTAAGTAGAGTCTACACTCAACAGTCAGTCTGATCAATTCCACTGTTGTAACATTTAAAATACCTACTACTATTTAGTTGAAACAGTAGTTTTTGGAACATTTCATGCTTTGATCAATTTTATGTCGAGTCCTACCTAAAAAACTGAAACATTATTAATGAACGTCCCCTTGTATTCTACACTAGAAGTATCTATAGAATAAGCTAAGTAATATAAGATGGCCACTGACGTGAGTGTACCATCAGTGCGTTGCGGGCAAGGTACTTACTTTCATGTTTATTGTAACGAGTTCAGTAAAAATTATAACTACATCGTAAAATGGCAGAAATTCATGATTACCTTAGCGTCAACAATCAAATACAATCGGCATATTTCTTTCACATTCATTCAAATTCTTGCGAAAAATAGACGTCTATTCAACAAAAGTAGTATTTGACAGATTGCAATTGTTTTGAACGATGGCGTCAAGAAAAATGTGTCGGACGCCTCGTTCAGGAGGCCATGATAAAAACAAATTGCAATCTGTCAAATGTTGCGTTTGGTGAATAGACATCTAGTTCTCGCAAGAATTTGAATAAATCATGTGCTGTAATGAATTATGCCGATTGTATATTATGATTGTTGACACTAAGGTAATCATCAATTTCTGTTATTTTGCGATGCAGATGCTCATCGTGTTGTCAATGATGAGCAGCTTCTTCATATCGGATCCCATTTACAGTCTGCATTCGAGCTCGTAAGTAGAGTCTACACTCAACAGTCAGTCTGATCAATTCCACTGTTGTAACATTTAAAATACCTACTACTATTTAGTTGAAACAGTAGTTTTTGGAACATTTCATGCTTTGATCAATTTTATGTCGAGTCCTACCTAAAAAACTGAAACATTATTAATGAACGTCCCCTTGTATTCTACACTAGAAGTATCTATAGAATAAGCTAAGTAATATAAGATGGCCACTGACGTGAGTGTACCATCAGTGCGTTGCGGGCAAGGTACTTACTTTCATGTTTATTGTAACGAGTTCAGTAAAAATTATAACTACATCGTAAAATGGCAGAAATTCATGATTACCTTAGCGTCAACAATCAAATACAATCGGCATATTTCTTTCACATTCATTCAAATTCTTGCGAAAAATAGACGTCTATTCAACAAAAGTAGTATTTGACAGATTGCAATTGTTTTGAACGATGGCGTCAAGAAAAATGTGTCGGACGCCTCGTTCAGGAGGCCATGATAAAAACAAATTGCAATCTGTCAAATGTTGCGTTTGGTGAATAGACATCTAGTTCTCGCAAGAATTTGAATAAATCATGTGCTGTAATGAATTATGCCGATTGTATATTATGATTGTTGACACTAAGGTAATCATCAATTTCTGTTATTTTGCGATGCAGGTATAACTTTTACTGAACTCGTTACGATTGACATGAAAGTGCCTTGTCCGCATGCGTACTAAAGAGATGCACTGAGTGACTAAGATGTTCATTTTTTATGCTAGTTGGCGCATTGCAACTTTTAGTGTCGAATAGGTAAACTCGTTTCACATCATCAGGGCCAGTTGTTTATGGTTTCCACGATAAACGCGAAATGTTTAGAAACGTGAATTTTCTGTCATATCTTTACGTTTCATACACTCCTGATTCCAAATATATGTATCTTTTTCTCGCAAATTTTCGCGAAATTTGTGTTTTGACGCGATATTGACGAATTTTTGCGATTTCACGCGATTTTGTCCCAAACCTACGTGTTTTACAACATTTCCCAATTCCGAGTATATATTTTACGAAAATTTCCTCGATCTGTGTCTAAACTAAAGTACCACGAAATTGAAAGAAGCACACTGTTTTCTTCGTAAGCCAGCAGTCAGTACCAGCCAAAGAGTGTATGGGGGGGCCAGTTGGTTGGCTGCTGAGCATGGAATGACGAATCTACATGACCTTGAACAGGGGTGCGCATGCGCACGCGCCGAGATATTTCACACTTATTCTTACAAAAATAATTGTTTTCCATTTCACCCCCAATCGCGAAAATTACCATAATTATCACCACCAATTCACCACTTTCAGAATGTTGAAAACGAATTTTGTCTTTTTTTATCACCACAAACAACTGGCTCTGCACATCATGTATAAATAAAATGTAGAGATACCTACTCGTGATTGTCATCTCGCTCACCGAATGTTCCGTCTCCTCTCCTGCAGCAAGTTCCCCGTGCAACGCAAGTCGCTGAACCTGAAAGTGCCGTACTACGTCAAGGAGAACTTCCACACGGAGTACCAGGGTAGCCTACGGCGGCTAGAGATATCTGTCGAGGAGGAATACGTTACCAACTTGCGGCACGCCTGCTACCGGGAAAAGAACTACCGTAAGTTGTTCGATTTTCAATCTATAATAATCATGCATTATTAATTTATGTATTTATTTATGTATTTTCAAGGAGAACTTCCACACAGAGTAGGTAGGTACCTATTTTTAGGAAATAGGAATGTGTGTGAATCAGGGTTGGAAAAACACGGGTTTCTTCAAAAACAATTTGCCCGGTGCGTTTTTTCGGGATTTTTCAGATTTTGTTTATATTGTATGTTTTGAATTATTAACATTTTAAAGTACTTCCATCAAAAGACCGTGTTAAATAACTAGGAAAACGCTCTGTGTAACGCGTTGATGAGCGAGCACGGACACGTGCAACACCTCGAACTGAAATTATGTCTATCAAAAATATCATTAAAAGCCAATAATTCTTGAAATTCGTCAGACTTGTAGGTATAAAAATCTCCAAATATTCCTGAAGTATTAGTCCCAATAACCATGCAAAGGTTTAAGTTGATCGATTGAACCTTTATGATTAAAATTTTCCTTGTTAATATTCAAAAATCATAGGATCTATTTAAAAAAATATATACCTGGGACCACTCATATGATAAAAGTGTGTGTACTTACACAATATTAGACGATCTGTTGAACGGTTATATCAGTTTCATACGTTTGAAAGTTGCTCTAACTACCTTGGAACTAACTATAAAGAGGCGAAGTAGCCGTGATCAACATTTTTGAGTTATTTGAGAGCCAACACGCAAAATGTCCGTAAAATGTTCATAATGTTTGGATTTAAACACATAAGTCTGAAAATTGTAAAAAATACAGATAATGTTGGTACCAATGACCATGCGAAGTTTTAAGTTGATCGGTCAATCTGTTATAGTTTAAATTTCAAAAATCACATGAAAAATGGTTTCAAATTTTAACCAATGGGAGGATTTGGATGAATTTTTGTATGATTGGGTAAAATGTTGGTTGCAATGTTTTTGCTAAATTTCAAATTGATCGGAGCAACCAATCGAAAGATAATTTTTTTAAAACTTGAACTAATCACAGGAGCCCATTCAAAAACGATCCCAGGGACCGCATAGATTATGTTAGCATATGTGCAAAGTTTCAGATCGATTGAATGTGCGGTTTAACCTGGACTGTGCGGACAAAAAAACAAAAAAACAAAAAAACTAAATAAAACACACAGAGAAAGTGTCATAAGAGTACCGTGGTGACGCTCGCTCAAAAATCCTTCAAATTTTCCTCAAATATGCCTCAATACGAAAAGAAAAACATGTGTCACGGGATTAATTTAAGAGATATCTTAAAAGGAAATCTTGAAATTTCCCATAAGATAACATGGTAGAGCTTCAAAATTACACTTATTTCTTCTGTAGAAATCGTAATATAAACTACAAAGTAAAAATATTGATTTCATTTTAAAGGCCGATTTTTTTCAATATTTTAGCCGTTTAAAAATGTGGGGGTACGGGATTAGATAAAGATATAATCAAGAATAATACCCCAATTTAGAAAATTTCGACTAGAAACTGCTTAAAATCAAATCAAGTACTTAATTCATACTGCATGAAATTAATTAAAATAATTATAAATTCTTTATAAAATATCGTATTTCTACAAATTAATCTTATGATTTTCATCAACAATGCAAAATATAGTAGGAAAATATTTATTTCATTGAATTGTAATTTAATTTGTGAGTCACTGACTTGAATTACGTGGAATATCGATGGTACTACTTTAAGTCATTTTCAATACATTGTGATCTATAGTACCTACATATTGGTTGAGTATCCCTTAAGTACCTAGTTAAAAATTACTGGAAAGTGTTCTGACGGAGTGGGATTCCTTGGTACATTGGATCAGGGACTTCCCTCTTTCATAAATCATAACCTTATGAATACATGTTTACATAATATCGGTGTAATTCATTTTACGTTATTAATTTAAGAAGTGTCTGAAATTTAAATAATTAATGGTTAAATATCTTAACTTATTAAGATTTCTTTTCATGATTTTTTGTGGAAAAAAAAACACTTTTGGTAACAAAACCCGTTGGTTTTATCTTGGAAAACCCTGTCCTACTACCCTGTCCAACCCTGTCCTGATGTGAATTGCATAAAACAATTGCAAATTTCAAGGATTTGGTTGTCTAATGAAGTCAACACTTTTATTTCTACTCCATTTCATAAAATGCTTTTTTAGGTATTTTTCTGTCAACAAAAGTCTAGGCGTTCAGATGCAACTTCAAATTGGTATTTTCAATTTTGGCCATTTAACAGCTGCTTAATTAAGAGTTAATACCCTAAGTTGTATGGAGCCTTTTTAATTTACATTCTACCATTAACTCGTGTATAAGAAGCACTCGTGTATAAGACGCACCCTTGTTTTGAGAAGTCTATTTTAAGAAAACACTTAGCATGCGTGTATAAGACGCAGTAAAATGATGAAAAACAGTGTGTTTGTATATACATGATATCCATCTAAATGTTGGTTTTCCAGCTAACTGAGCTATTTGAATGAAAATCACTGCCAACTTGTTGTAAACAAACAGTAATTTCCTGCTTCTGAGAAAGGGGGGAGGGGAGTCTCTTCCCAGCAGCTGATGCTTGCTCTAAGAGGCATGCACCTGCCTTTCCTCTGCATTCCAAAACAAACCCAACCCCCCTCCTCCCCTTCCATTAAGATTGCCATTCAACAGTGTTTAGTCTATTTTATGTCTGTCAGAGCAATGTTTTTCAGACGTAAACATATATTTTGTCTCCTGATCTAAATGCAAGGGAAAACATTTTGTTGCACAAATCTAATATGTTAATAGTATTGTGTCTAGACACAGTATGAGTAGTCCAGACAGAGTGAGAGGGAAAGGCAGAGATAGACAACATGTGGCAGTCTACCACAGCTCTGTTTACAAACATCCACCTTGGATTTACTGGGAAAAAAGCTTGGTATGCATGTATAAGACGCAGGGCTGTTTTCAGAATCAAAATATTGACATATAATTGCGTCTTATACACGAGTTAATACGGTATTCCCCTTCTTTCATGGTTGTAAGAAGGTACAGATATTACCGATTTCACGAGGTCAAAAGAATCTTAAATGAGGGCAGAAACAACTAAAATCATGGAAACTTTTACAAATTCAGTGGTGTGTCCGTTAATGCAATTTTTTTCTGCTCACTTTGCTTGCAATGCAATTAATTATGTGTATTTCCTTTCAGGAGAAACGATGGTTTGGAAAGCTCGGAACTTCGGCGACCGCGAACTTTTCCAAAAAGCTCAGCAAATACGTATGCCTTCTTGTGATATATTAAACGAACTACAATCTCACGCATAGTTTAGAATCACGTCTCTTTTCCAATAGATTCGTTTAAGTTTTACAGTTTTTATTAACAGTCTGACCATCACTGGTTCATAATAAATTTTTGTTTTAAAGGCAGCTATAATTAAGCTTCAAGATGACATTTAAAACCCAACTTGTTCTACCGTATTCTACACGATGATACACAGTGTCTGTAACGTAACGTAGTGTAGTGCCATCAAGCCAGCATCAAACTCGGTAGCATTACGAAGTCATCGAGTGCAAGTGATTATGTATACACTCGACCCTGCTCTTCGATGGGAGGTAGAAATGTGGAGGATTCTTCGTAAACAAGACTCTGCTACTCTACTAGGTAGGTACTGGGATATCCGCATGTCATGGACTTGGGAACAAAGAAACATATTTGACTCAATACACGGCTCCAGGTGTCGGAATTAATTATGTAGGTAGCCATTTTATATGTGATTGATTATTGGATTGATTGGTGGAATAACGTTCTCATCCCGTTGCTTCTACATCGTTTGTCTCGACTCTATTCGCTGACCTTGAACCAGCTGGTCAGTGTGCCGGTGGCCAGCACCTCGGTCCACTTGCACCTGATTGTATGTTCATCGTTGGCCAGGCCTACAGTCTCTACTACATCCACTTACCTGCATTGATTGTTGTTTGATGTCATGATGTGACAAAGCTAAGATCTGCACGGTGGGATTTGCCGGGATGTCCACAACAAACGGAGTCTTTTTTTTATGGTTTTTTGATATCTCTTAGTTTTATGTAAATCAACACAAATAATATAAAATCACAAAATAGAAATTTTTCAAAATGAATTGGCAGTGGTGACGGTTTGTTCCGATGAAAATAGTTCCCATTCATCGGAACAAACCGTCACCACTGCCAATTCATTACACGATGGTTCCGAAAACGTCCACAACATCATTTTTCAAAATGTTTGATTTTAAAGCGAAATTTTGTGATTAAAAGTGATAAAACCATATAATCTTGGCTCTAGCGATGAGACATGGTCGTTGGGTTGAACAGACCTGGAACTACCTCAAACCTGACTAGCTTTAGTAAGTGTAATCCGCCTTCGGGTATTTCAGCAACGTGGATTGAGAGAACCAACGCTACACTTGAAATTTCAACTGGTTTAGCAGTGTATCAATTATTCATAATTAAATAGGTAGTAAAAAGCGGTTTCATGAACCACATTCACTCGATGACTTCGCAATGACACAAGATGACTAACGTTAGAATCGGCTAAAATCTGTGTCCATAAAACATTTGTTTAAATATAAAATGCAAATGAACTATGTAGGTAAATTGTTACTCTGTATTTTAAATACGTTTGTGTTGACTGCATTTGGTTTTGGCTCCAAAATCAGCTAGGTGACTATACCAATTTAATTTGGCCAAAACCCTGACATAAAAGTGACATCATTGACAAAAATCATGGTCTTGTGTCTATATTAAAACTTAGCCACTTTTTTCCAGATTCAATATATCAATTTCTTGCAATGTTATTGTAAAGAGCTTGGCTGACATTTTTGACACAGAATACCTAGTGACAGAGGAGTGAGAAACTTCAAAGGAACTGAAAATACTTTGTAAATGCTCACAATTTGCTAGAGACAAATTTCAATAAGGGAATAAATACTAAAACCACCGAAATACACCCAGTGAAATCATATCAACGACAGTATGTAGAAAAGCTATGAATGGGGAAAACGGTGCTGTCCAAGTGTTTTCTTTGTTAGTCATGCTTATGACTGGAATAGATTTCTGATTTTGTTTACTAAATGGAATTGTTGAGTTATGTTGAATAATATTGAATAAAAATGTTCAACATGTGTATGCCATTACATTTTGATCTGCACTCTTGTAGACATTAGATTTGTGATGTATGGTCCACTTGCGATATTAATTAGAGATGGGACGAATTTAATTGTTCACGATTACGATTCTTCAACGCGATTCTTGCTAACCTGATTCTTGACCGATTCCGATTCTGTATACCTATTAGGTATTTAGGATTAATTTATAGTAAATACGACCTAACAATTATAAGTAACACAATATATTCCCTTTTTTCCTCTACTTTTATGGGAATTAGCCTAAAGAATAAGTAAGATATTTTTTACCAGAATAAAACCATGTGTACTTGCGGAAACAACTGACAAGAAATAATATTCACTTAACTATCAGCCATTTCCCGTAAGTGAATAAAGTACTCAACGTCAACTTTAGAAGACACCAGCTGATTAGTTAGTGAATTCAAATTTCATTCCAATAAAATAGCAACAAAATTGCTTGACATTTGAAAAGAATGGGAATCGCTCGATATGGCACCAGAATCGAAAGAATGATGCTTTCAATTCTCTATGGATCATCTGAATCGGCCCATCTCTAATATTAACAGTGACACCTACCACTAGTTGATATAATTTAGCTGCTTTTGAGTTGTGACCTTGTTCTTCCTAACTGGACTGCGCATGTAAGAAAAAATGTGTTGTCAAGAGCCATGATTACCTATATTATGTTTCTTCGGTTCCTGATGTTTTAATCATTGTTGATCATTTACAATGTATGTACTAGGTGATGGCCATAAAGGAAAATTGTGACATTTTCAAGAAATGAGATTGAATTTTACCATAATATAGTAAAATCATTGTTCCAAAGATTGAATTAATATATTCCAGCTAAAATATTATTGTTGAATAGTATTAGGTACTGTAATAAAAATTGTGTTGTTTGTTTTCTTTGTACCTAAATCTAGAATACCGATGTACTATCTCGTTGTACTGCAATTTCACTGGAGTTTTTGTAAAACACCTATGGATTGAATTTGTAATTATTATGCTAAAGCTAAGAACTATGTACCTATCGACCTTGTATCCAATGTCTGCACGCAGTAACACTGCACTATTGTACAATATGTATCGAAATAAATTATTGGTAATAAATATCTTATTTTCTTAAACACCTAGGGAGGCCAACTTCACAAGAATCGAATTCAGGCATTGCAGCTCTTGAATTTTTGGGGTAAAATACGTTTGGAAAATTTGGTATTTTGGGGAAAACACATAATATGTCTACGAAAGAAGGATCTCCCATGAATGAATGGGGGGTCTGGGGGGAGAGCTCCACACAAGTACAAGCATCTGCTGATGTATATTGAGGACGCCGTCAAGAGGCTGGTGAGTTTACTAGTGGAATATTTAATATAATATTCATCTTCAAGTATGTGTTTGGTTGTAGCTACTTTCTAGTGTTGTACAAACATCTGCTGATGTATATTGAGGACGCCGTTAAGAGGGTGGTGAGTTTAGTGGATTATTTTAAAGCTTCATCTTTGAGTATGTGTTTGGTTGTAGATACTTTCTAGTGTTGTACAAGCATCTGCTGGTGTATATTGAGGACGCCGTCAAGAGGGTGGTGAGTTTACCAGTGGATTATTCAAAATAATTTTCATCTTTGAGTATGTGTTTGGTTGTAGTTACTTTTTAGTGTTGTACAAGCATCTGCTGGTGTATATTGAGGACGCCGTCAAGAGGGTGGTGAGTTTACTAGTGGAATATTTAATATGATATTCATCTTCTAGTATGTGTTTGGTTGTAATTACTTTCTAGTGTTGTACAAGCATCTGCTGAGTATTGAGGACGCCGTCAAGAGGGTGGTGAGTTTACTAGTGGCTTATTTAAGATAATCTTCATCTTCAAGTATATGTATTTGGTTGTAATTATACTTCTAGTGTTGTACAAACGTCTGCTGATGTATATTGAGGACGCCGTCAAGAGGGTGGTGAGTTTACTAGTGGATGATATAAAATAATCTTTATCTTCGTGTATGTGTTGGGTTGTAGTAACTTCCTAGTGTTGTACAAGCATCTGCTGATGTATGTTGAGGACGCCGTCAAGAAGGTGGTGAGTTTACTAGTGGAATATTTAATATGATATTCATCTTCTAGTATGTGTTTGGTTGTAGCTAATTACTTTCTAGTGTTGTACAAGCATCTGTTGATGTATATTGAGGACGCCGTCAAGAGGGTGGTGAGTTAACTAGTGGAATATTTAATATGATATCCATCTTCAAGTATGTGTTTGGTTGTTGTTACTTTCTAGTGTTGTACAAGCATCTGCTGGTGTATATTGAGGACGCCGTCAAGAGGGTGGTGAGTTTACTAGTGGAATATTTAATATGATATTCATCTTCAAGTATGTGTTTGGTTGTAGTTACTTTCTAGTGTTGTACAAGCATCTGCTGAGTATTGAGGACGCCGTCAAGAGGGTGGTGAGTTTACTAGTGGAATATTTAATATGATATTCATCTTCAAGTATGTGTTTGGCAGTGTTGAGTAAGTTACTTGAGAAAAGGAACTTCGTTAAAGTTAAGTTACTTGGTCAAAAAAGGAACTTAGTTAAAGTTAAGTTACTTCATGAAAAAAGGAACTTACAAGTTACCAGTTACCCAAAAGTAACTTGCAAAGTAACTTTTAAAGTTACCACAATGGATTTTTAGGGAAAAAACGTAAATAGTGCAGGGTAATAGCAAAGAGGAGTAAGTATTCATAACATCTTTGGTAATGTCATACATGCAGTGTAGTATTTTTGTCTGCACAAAGTATCACGGCAAATAGTTTCATTTTCACGCATTTTTATCACCATATAAATCTACAAAAGATAGAAATTCACACGTTACGAAATTGAAATACTAGAAGAGGTCATAAACAATGCTCTGCACAAGTAATGGCGACGATGGTTGAAGGGAGAATGAGCTGCTACGTACGTCACACTGCAACAAGCAAGCCAAGGTCAAGTGAGGACTGTGGGGGCGAAGTGAAAGTGATTCTCATTGGTCCTCCCTCTACCCCTCCCCACACCCTTATCATCACTGGCCTGGCGAGAGCATGCACATTCCACAGCAATGACTCATGCAGCTGCACTGACTGCCTGTGGAAACTTGTTTTGATGGCAGATCGCTACTCCGGAAGTATAAGTTGGGAAATTTTGGGAAGATTGCTGAAAAAGTAGAGTCTGTTCAAACGAAAAAAGGAACTTTGCAAGTAACGTAACGTAATATAGACGTTACATCAATAAAGGAACTTTATCAGTTAAAGTTCCTGACTGAAAAATAGGAACTAAGTTACCACTAAAGTTCCTGAAATGTAACGCGTTACCGGTAACGCGTTACTTTCGTTAAGTTACTACTCAACACTGGTGTTTGGTTTGGTTGTAGTTAATTACTTTCTAGTGTTGTACAAGCATCTGTTGATGTATATTGAGGACGCCGTCAAGAGGGTGGTGAGTTTACTAGTGGATTATTTAAAATAATCTTCATCTTTGAGTATGTGTGTAGTGTTATACAAGCATCTGCTGATGTGTATTGAGGACGCCGTGAAGAGGGTGGTGAGTTTACTAGTGAATTATTTAAAATAATCTTTACCTTCGTGTGTGTGTTTGGTTGTATAGTTACATTTTAGTGTTGTAAAGCATCTGCTGATGTGTATTGGGGGTTGTTCATAAAGTCGTCACGCAAAATAGGTCACTTTTAACCCCCCCCCCCCTCCCCCCCTTGTCAAACTTGCCACAGTTTAGACAGCCCCCCCCCCCCCCCCCCTATAAAGTATGTCTCACCTGCAGACCCCCCCCCTCCCCCCTAATCTATACAAAAAACATAACATGCATATTTTCACTAGTTCTTGATTTATTGCAAAAAAATATTGAAAGAATGAGGAAATTCTCATTGACGATTTTCTTGACGAGAAATTCACTGAGAAAGGTCAAATCCTAAAGAGAGGGATAATTCAAATCTCAGCTGAGAATAATAAATTTGTGATATTCTTTTTGGTGAAACTTAAAAATTAACACAGAATTGAGACAATTAAGTTTGACTTCACGCTAGTCCGCCCTCCTCCCCTCCCCCCTGTCACAGATTGTCACAGTGTAGCAGCCCCCCCCCCAACCCCCTGAGGCGTGACATACTTTATGAACAGCCCCTTGACGTCGCCGTCAAGGGGTGGAGAGTTTACTAGTGGAATATTTAGAATAATATGTTTTATACTTTTTATCTTGGAACTTTTTATCTCACTTTTTATATCATCTCTGATGTATATTGCCATTGAGGACGCCGACAAGAGGGTGGTGATTTTACCACCGGATGATTTTTAACAATCGTCACTCGTAAGTACAGACCCTGGGAAATTTGGAATTTCAAATGTGCATTTGGTCCATTTTCATGCGTTTATGATGGAATCCGGTCACGGCCTAAGGATTTTAAATATTCTAGAATACGGCCCCTGGACTACCCTACAATCTTCGGCGATTCAAGTCATGTAGGCAGGCACGGGCACCTACCAACGGGCACCTGCGGGAGGAAGCAAGGAGGAAGTGCTCTAGCTAGAGCTCTAGCGCGTAATGGTGTAATATTTGGAAGGTTGGCTAAACTGGTAGATGTATACAGATTTGACAGTACTTTGACAGCCGATTTTTTGATATGAACAATGCATTTTTTGGATCTAATACCGTAAGTATTAAAGTTTTATGCTACCTTTAGTAAGAATTAACAAGTTTAGTTGAAAGTTATGTTATAATAATTCAAATATCATGCATTGTTTGATGTACATTCGTAAAATTAACCCTGCATATTTCTGCTGATTAAATGGGTTGGTTTAATGCCATGGCTACCAACATGAAATAAACTATTGTATTGCGCGGGAAAACTTTAAACTTGTTTTCGAAATACAATTTTAGTTAGTGCTTCCAACTCACTGTTCCAACTCCATGATTAAATTAGTACCTATATAACTACAATGAAAACATGAAAGTTCTTAATTTTTCAGGTTGTAATAGGTACATGAGTGAAATGATTTGGCTGATGCCAAAACGATATCTGTGTTTTCCTGAAAACAGAAAAAATGAATTCTAAGGACAAAAGTGTAATTAAAATTCTACTTGCACCAACAACAATGCACACAAGATCGGCTATGAGCTTTTATAAAATACGACGCAAAGTAACAAACTGCATATTCAGAATGAGATTTCGTACGTTCTTCTTCCTCGTCGGTACATCATTTTTGTTGTATTTCTGTATTCTTGTAATTTTACAGGTAGGTACGTTGTTCAAATGTAAAAACCTAATGTAGGTAACGAAATATGGCCATCATTTTGGAAATCTGATTTTTTTATTTCAGATTCGGAAGGAAATGTCAAACGACTCATCGGAATATGAAATCCCTCTAAAGTGGACTGGAAATTTAGCAGGTTTACATAAAATATATTCTAATATTTTAAATACATCCTACGCATCCATTATAGGTACCTACCTAGATACAAATTTATATTGAAATTTCCAGAATTCATTATATTATCATGCTTTGCTACCTGCAGGCTGCAGGAATTATTTCGTACTTGAATTGGTGAGTTTGTGATTTACGCTCTATTTACAGATGTTCACGATCCGATCATCCTCTGGTGGACTCCATTGACGGGAACGCAAGGCGAAGTGAGGCAGTGCGGCGAACATAAATGCTTCTTTACGCAAGATAGAAGATTCATGAACCATCGACTTATGAAAGTAAGTCGAAGCGAAGTTCTTCCTATTTAAATTTTAAATTGTTTAAGCTTAATAATAAAATATGGTAGGTTGTATTATAATTTTTGCTTTTAAATTGCAGAAACATTTTTAATTTTAGCTGCAAGATGTAGTTCAACAAAATAAATTGGAATTTTAAACAATATTACATTTTGCTGATTATTATGTAAAGTTACCTAAGTTTTCAATTTGTTTTCATTGACAATTTCTCCATAGATGTTTCTCTTCTACGGCACACGGTTCAACCCCTTCGATTTGCCTCTGCCTCGAAACGGCTCTTCCGTCTACTGGGCACTGCTGCACGAAGAATCTCCGAAGAACACTCCGATATTGCTGCACCCCGAGACACTGGCACTGTTCAACTACTCCTCTACATTCAGCCGACAGAGTGACTTTCCGTTGACGCTACAGTATCTCAAGGATGTCAACGTTTTGACTGGTACGTTTTGAAATTTTACAGATTGTGTAATTACATGTGATTATTTTTTTTCATGTACACAAAATCCTGAAACTGATGAAGAAAAACTTTACAAATTTTTAAAAATATTTGTAATTTTTTAACAGTCCTATAGCTTTTAATTTTTTATTTTATTGTGATTGTTATTTTCTCCTTGGTAGGTAAGCTACCTACATATTTAAATTGTTGAAAGTAAACATTCCTTCTTTTTTAGATTTAGGCCTGTTTGCCTTCTTTGGAAAATTTAAAGTGAGACCTAGACAATATCAATATGAGCTTAATGCTTATCAATGTACTTTTCAGATTTTTTATTTTATAAATTTGAATTTAAAATGCTTTAAACTGGACTATTGATTTTATTATAATTCTATCCATTAGAGATTCTTACTTTTACAAGTATAGTAAAAACAAAAAATAAAAACAACATTCCTTACCTATACCGCTACAATTGGTACAGTGTCATAGTGCCACCCAGTGTCATTTATTAACTGAAGGTTCTGTTCAAATTTAACCCTGATCTCTTCGATTCTAGATCTAAAGTTTTACGTACCTACGCATAAGAAAGATAAACTTCTGAAGATATTAGCGCCTGTGGCTTACATTCATTCCGATTGCGCAACGCCTTTGGATCGAGACGCGTATGCCACCGAACTTATGAAGTACATACCTGTTGATTCCTATGGCAAATGTGCACAAAATAAGAAGCTGCCTCCACAGTAAGGACACTTAATTTTTATTTTTTATTTGGTAACATTCGTTACACCTCAGATAATTGAATAGAATCTAGAGCCTTTTCTGTTTCCAGTCAACTTCATACAACTTAAATGTTGTTAAAATGTAAACTACAAGAGCTCTCTTGTAGTTTACGTTTTACTTTTAACAACATTTAAGAAGCCCTTTTATGTAGATTTTATGTAGACCTCTTGTGATAAAGTTCATTCACTATTAGAATAGCAACCCGCAATGGCGGCGTGTACTACCGTAGTCAAGTGAACGTATACCTAAACATGTAAATATCAATATAATAATCAAAAAATGTGTATAATACGGCTGTAGATAAAAATAAATCAATTTTATTTTATTGAATTTTTATAATATTTACTACTATTAAAAATTGTGTATTTGACAAAATTTATACAATTTCAATAATACAAAGAAGAAAGTCTTGCCATTGACAGGGCAGTGTTCGAGTGACTGACCAATGAACGACGTGATCGACTAAAACGTCAGTGATATTCTTATCGTGAACGAACTTTACATGTAAATTTATATAATTATGAACATTTTGTAATGTTGGTCTATTTAATTATAGTTTGGCTGATCCTCTCAAAAGTATGGATGCCAATGAATTTCTTCATTATATAGCGCGTTACAAATTTACGTTGACTTTTGAAAATGCAATCTGCGAGGATTACGTGACGGAGAAACTGTGGCGGCCTCTGATTGTCGGATCTGTACCAATATATCTGGGATCACCGTCGGTGAAAGTAAGTCTGCCTAATTCAGTTGCCTGGATTCTCCACCTTAAGACAGTTTTGAGTAAATCACAAGAAGTTGTAGCTTGTAAACAGATTCAGCTGGAAAGATAGTAATACAAGTTTGAATTTACCTGAGTGATTTTTTTTTAAAGAAATTAAATTAATTACCAATTTATCTCTCTTAATTTTATAAAATGTGTTTCCTTTGATTTATAGGATTGGCTGCCAAATAACAACTCTGCTATACTTGCCGATGACTTCGATTCACCGAAAGACCTTGCCAATTACTTGATCAAGTTGAACAAAGATCGCAGACAATATGAATCGCATCTCCAACACAAACTCGCTGTGTCGCCGAATTCAAAAGTCACAAATGAAAACTTGATATCTGCATTGAGGGCACGAGAATGGGGAATAGACAACGATTACGAAAAAGGCAATTTTATTGAACACTATGAGTGTTTTCTTTGTAAAACTTTACACGAAAGATCTCCAAAAGATATAAACAATATTGTAGATAGTCAGCATTACGATTGCGATACACCCGTATCGCCCTTAACTCACGAACCTGATCCTTCCAATTGGTGGAACAATCAATGGAAGTCTTCGAAATGTGAGGCAAAAGTATTGAGAAGCTTTACCGATAATGGAAAAAATATTAATACTCATGACGAATTTTTATATGTTTTGAAAAAATACATTATGAATGATGAATGTTAAATATTTAAAGAATCTAATTGATTAATACAATTTTTTACGTTGTAGCTAATTTATCCTGCCCAATGTCAAAGTTATTACTCCATAATGATCACTTCCTTGCTATCTGCCATGGTTAACAATGAGTTATGCATTTTATCAAGTTGAATCGCACATTGGTATGCAGCACAGTGCGTTTGAAATAATGCGGCATTTTACCATAAGGGGGGCGTTTCTTGGTAGACTTCCGGCTCCGTCGCAGTGTAGTGACGTTCAAGAAACAGCCATTTTGGTTCGTGCAAGGGGGCAGATACTTTGAAGAGTGTATTTTATTATTAAAATTATAAGAAAATGAAGAAACGGAGAACATTGGATATCATATTTTCAAATTAAGTATTTGACAGTCGTCAACTATTTGATAAGGAGGCTATGGTAATGGCGAAGAATACGGGTTAATACTTCACAAGATTTTTCAGCACCAACCTTCAACGGTCCTAGGGAATGCCAACATCAAACGTCATTAATTAATTTATTTAACTTAATTGCCTTTAATTCACGCAATTTACTATCGTTTACTAACTAGCTTCTTCCCTATTCGGTGTATTATTTGGGCACTCAATTTCACAAGTCAATTAAGTGCAAACTTGGGGAAGGACATCTGCCTTTTGCCTTCATTTTTCAACTTGACCCTCGATTCAAAATGAAGAAACTATTCTCTAAAATTGAAACTAAAATAGACAATACAGCTAAGGAGCCAAATAGCTATGTTGGAAAAGTTTTTGTTGTTGGCCGGGTCTCGGTGACAGTCGAGGATGTGCTGGCGGAGGGTAAGTTTTGATTTGTTTGACAATTTTAAATGGACATTCCAAAATGATAATTTATTTGTGACCTCTCTTGTAGGTACTATGTAATACGGTATTTCCTCCACTACAGCACATGTTTTCGTAGGCTAGTAGAATTTATCGCTAGGTATAGGCTGCGTAGGACTAATACGTAATGACAGTTTACTCCTCCAGAGTTTGGATCAATACCAACTATAATAGTACCTAGTTCTCTGTTCTGTCTGTGTATAGTTACCTTCATTATTTTAATTCTATTTTTGTTAAAGCTTAACATTGATTGAATAAGTTCTTTTATGTAGGTAGGACATAATCTACCTCATTTTAATTAAAAAATACTTCTCTTACTATACAAGGCTATTTACTTTCTGTGCTGTGTTCCGAGGTAGTAGTACCTACCAAGTAGCCTACCTGTACCTGCTAGACCTGTTGCTTGTAATCATAACAAGTGGTCAAGGAAGTAACACCTGCAAGTGAAGTAGCAGGTGGTCATTAAAGATCTACAGCATTGCCATTGTTTCCAAACCCTCGGAATTTTTGATATTGTCCAATGTGGCATGTTTTTCCTTATTTCTCAATGCTATGTTGATTTTCCTTGTAAAATGTGGCTTAGAACAATTATTTTATGCCAGAAATTTAAATTCAAAATTGCAAATTTTATCCCTTCAAAATAAATACCTAGAGGTACACTCGGCCAAACAAAACTTGAACGTTGACCAAATTTGAATGACTGCTGGTCATGTCCCATAACCAATCAAAGCTTGTTATTATCATTAAAATGTGAGGTCATCTACTAGAGTGAGACAATGAGATCGCTTAGACTGAATTCTGATGGTGCGATCTTACATTTATCAGCGTATCAGTTTTATTGAACGTTCAAGTTTTGTTTGGCCGAGTGTACATTGTAGAATGATAAATTTAGCATTTTATTGAATTATTCAAGCTCTTGAAAATGATAATTTATAAAAATAACTATAGGTACTGGACAATAGGTCGTACTACTAATAAGATAGGCCTAAGTTCAAGTCTCTCCGCATAGGTCTTAACACTTGGTGTACATTCCTTGATTTTCAGGTGGATTTGCTGTTGTGTTTCTTGTGAAAGCAAACAGCGTGAGATATGCACTGAAGCGGATGTACGTCAATAATGAATACGACCTAAGCATATGCAAGCGGGAGATTCAGATTGCGGTAAGAACTTGACAAGAATAAGATCACCTTCCTGACAGGTTTTCTGTGGTTTCCCTCATGCTTGGATGAAGGTTCCCTAATAGCTCTTGACTGCCTTCTTCCAGCACCCATCCTTACTTATTCTAAAATCATCATCTCCCTCATCTCATCGTATTCCTTTATCTATCCACATTATTAGAGACTAGGTGCAGAATAGTGTGATGTGCAACGGCATGCAACTAAAACACGGTGAAGAGCAGCTGTCCCATTGGCAGACAGCTGTCACGTGACCTTACTTGCCTCTCTGCTATTCGGTCATGATTGAAAAAGCAGAGTGTAACTTGACAGTGTGTCCCGTGTCTAGGGCTGTGCAAGTCTCGAAAGTTCTCGAATCTCGAATATGAAACTCCATCTCGATCGTTTGTTCAAATTGCCATCTCGAATTTTCAAGTCTCGAGCATATCAACTAAGAGCCATCAAGATGTCAAATTTTTTGTTATTTTTACAGGACTAGGTACGCACGCTAATTTTCTTTGTATCGTCCATAAATTTGATTTGTATTGTTTTATATATAAAGCAGACAGTTCTGCATACTTATCAAATGTTATTCTTGTGTGGCTGGACAATTTGCATTGTGTTTCTCTTCCACCAAAAAAAATCTTTTTAAAAAAGTATAATCTTGCTCGAATCTTCTTGATCTCGAAGGTAAAATATCTCGCTCGATCTCGCTCGACTTTTATGAAATAATCTCGATCTCGCTTGACATGAAAAATTTCAATCTCGCACAGCCCTACCCGTGTCTAAAACAATGAGATCATTTCTATCTTGTCACAGAGCAATCTGAGCGGCCACAAGAACATCATCGGCTACGTCGACTCGAGCCTAACACCGACTGGCAATGGCGTCTACGAAGTCTTACTTCTTATGCCCTATTGCAAGACGCACGTCCTGCAGATGATGAATGCCCGACTGCAGTCGGGTTTCACCGAGGTCGAAGTCATGCAGATGTTTTGCGACACCTGCGAAGCCGTCTCGAGGCTGCATCACTGTCAGACGCCGATTCTTCACAGAGATTTAAAGGTATGTGGCGGGTTTTGATCAAGTGAAATTATTTTTTTTTTAGTACATAGGTACCCAACTAAGTGAACATTGCATAAACAATTAAATAGTTTTCTTTAAGTTTTTAAGCTTTAAGTAGGTAGGTACTTTAAAGTTTTTTTAATTTACTTAGCTAATTTGAGGCTAATTTGAGGGATTTGATAGCTAATTTTTAACCAACTTGCTGAGTATGCGGTAATAAAATTTCCTCTGCCAGAGAGATGAACTGGGTGAATTGTTCTTGGTAGCTAGGTCTACCTAGTTAGCATTCAAGATTTTTTAATTTTTTATACCTATTCAATCACTGATTGTCTCTCATGAATAAAACACTCATGAATGTCATGATAAAACATTTTCCTTATGGAATTATGCTTTGACAAACCTCTAAAGTTACTAGAACAGTAAGCAATACTCATTGCACCATAATAAGGAAAAGTCTGCATTGCCTCTAGGTAGGCTGTTGTGTTTCTGGCATATACTCATGTCAAATGTGACCAGTGTTTCGTGTTAAATTTAATATGTCTCTCGCTAAATTAGGTTATCTCCTGTGTAAACAGTTGTTTTGTCACATGACCACCAGTCAATCACAATCACAACTATTGAAATTAGATTAGTTGCTCTTTATAATGTTGGGCTTATCAGCAGGAACTGAGTTGCTTGCCTCTTCAAACTAATGCTCCTAGTTTCTTCAGTGATGGAAGTTAGTGTAATATAAAACCCATAAAAAACACTCCGTGTAAAAGTACCAGCCAAGTCTCTTCAACTATAAAAAAATAGAAGAAATCTAAAAATTCAGCACTGAAAAGTAGTGATATCAAAAAATGAGCCAAGTCAAAACTAAATTTTAAAAACCAAAATATACTTGGCGCATCGTGTATATAAATAGTATAGAAGCATATGCCAAAAATCAAACGTACCTAAATATATATAATATACCTATAATGCCCTTAAAAACGATGCGCCAAGTATATTTTGGTTTTTAAAATTTAGTTTTGACTTGGCTCATTTTTTGATATCACTACTTTTCAGTGCTGAATTTTTAGATTTCTTCTATTTTTTTATAGTTGAAGAGACTTGGCTGGTACTTTTACACGGAGTGTTTTTTATGGGGATATCACTTATTTTTTTAGTTTATTTACACAACTTGTAACACACATCGGAGCAACAATGACTAAATACTTTAAAAAAATACGCCATTTCCGAATTGGTTAATACGAAAAATTGAGTTTGGTGCTCAATATCCCTCCAATATCACTTAAAGTGATATTCCATGAAGAATTGCGAAAGCTTCGTTCCAATCAGTCCAGCCGTTTTCGAGATATGGTATCACTTCCGGTTTTCAAAATGGCGACTGAAATTACAGCCACCTAGAATTTATTTCTAAAAATGTTATGTATCATTATAAGCCTTCTGAATATGTAGTTATTGTAGTAAGAGGTCATTAAAATCTAGTTCTTCATTTTCATGACGTCATTTCCGGTTTCGGTAATAGTACATCTCTACTTTAACTATTGATATTCCATATAGAAGACCGTCTGAATCATTTAGCGCTGTTTTAATTCCTAACGGTCTAGCCGTTTTTGAGATATGACGTCACTTCCGGTTTCAAAATGGCGGCTTCCTGTTGGTTTTATAAAAAGGCACCTCAGACGCCAAAAGTGCACATGTGGTGAAAATTTCAGACCGATCGGCTCAGCCGTTTAGGCTGTGGCGGTGATTGCGGTGTTTCCTGATATCATCTGAATCATCTGAAGATCAAAGTGGTGTAATTTCACTGTTTTCTCGGCCCTCCAGCTAGCAAATGGAATAACCTATTGTTATAAAATTTGGTATATGTTGTCAGGTGGGCCATAGCTCAAAATTAAGATGTTTCGCAACAATGTGAGATTTCCCAATTTTGAGATCCAGTAGGCCGAAAATGCCATGTTATTGCTTACAGTAAAAGTGTTTGGTCTGCTCCTCAGTTTTTAGGCATTTACGGTATGTTGAGTGACTGTGAGTGTACGGTACGACTTGGCTGGGTGGAGCGACCGCTCCACTAGATGTGTTATCAGTTGCCATGTTACTGATTCTCACAACTCACTGATTACTGATTACCAATGGAGTTGGCTGGATATTTTTAACATGCCCATGAGAAGGTGAACTAGTACTACCTAATGAGTGGCAATTATTGTGGGCTTTGTTTTGTATGCACAAAAGAGTAACTTTTCACTATTCATAAACACATGCATATTATGTTCTTTCATTACCTTGGTTGAATGACAGAAGATAATTAAGAGTACTAGTCAATCCTATTCCTATGGGACCTAGTGATAAATCAACATGTCATTAATTTATTATTTGTTCCGAATTTTTCGAGATTATGAAAGTCTATACATAAGTAGATTTATTTGGATACCATGCATTACAAAGGCTGCTTTTCAAAGCTTTCATTAGCATTTTCCTAGCTAAAAATAAAACAATACCTAATTGAAATTTCAAAAATAATAGGAAGTACCTAGGTATTGTAAAATTATTGTATAACAGTAAGTGCCTCTTTAAATATCAATCTAGATGTAGGTATTGATTTTAATAATTAATTATTAATAACAATTATCATTGTATTTCAAAGAACAAGGTAAGACTGTATGAAATGCATTTTGATTAGATTCCATTTCCCTGCCCTTATGGTCAGTATCTTGCCAGGATACCGCCTCGATTTTGTTGTGAATGTCCACCACCATGGAGAAATGTGCTACTGGGGCCAGGTTCACAATTTTTATTTTTTTATTAGTCACACAGTACCTACATTAAATAAATAAATGTCACGACCCTGCTTCCAACTACTGTCGGGTCAGGGGGTGGGATGATCCCACCAATGTTCTAGGGCACTTGTGACCTCAGAGCCGACTTGTTAAGTCCGACACTCCACACTTCTTCAATCTCTTCTTCCACTTCTTCAGCCTCCTCTCTTTCCACCAGTTCCCTCCATCTCTCTCTGTCTTCCCACCACTTCTCTGTTGTAATTACTCCCCAACACTCTCCTCTTTCTTCTTCGGCTGCCTCTATTCCGTTGATCCATTTAGTTCTAGGTCTTCCTGCCTTTCTTCTGCCACCCCTTGCTGCCCGCTCTGCCTCTCTATATGGTATCCTCTCTTCTCCCATCCTTTTCATAATATGTCCGTACTATTTTAGCCTCTCTTTTCCAAGTTTAAATCTAAGAGACTCCACTTCTAGGTCCTTTCTAATCTTTGCACTTCTCACCTTGTCCATCTTCGTCACTCCTGCCACACTTCTCAGGAACTTCATTTCCGCAGCCTGCAATTTCATTTCTTCTTTCCCTCCCATTGGCCAACTTACTGCTGCATATGTTAAGATTGGTACATACATAGTAGGTTTTGTACAGCAATATCTTACACCTCTGGGGCACATCTTCATTCCACAGTAGCTTCCTTACACTCTGGTAAAACACTTCTGCTGCTCTCACCCTCCTCTCGATCTCCTTGTCCACCTTTCCATCCTTTGCCAATACACTGCCTAGATATTTAAACTCGTCTTTTTCTGTCAGTTCCTCTCCTCGCATCTGCATCCGGCACCGTGTCTTCTGTTGCCTTTCCATAACCATGGTTTCACTTTTTTCTCTACTGATTTCTAGTCCATATTTTGCTATCACTTCCTCCCACCCGTTGAGTTTCTCTTGTAACTTCCTCAGTCTCTCCCCACACAAGAACATCGTCTGCATATATGAGTGTACGGGTGTCCTCTTGGTCATCCGGCTCGACCTCTCTAAAGTAGCTACATTATTACACAAAATACATCAAATAATTTCCTGCACAGCCATGCAAGGCTTATCTGCAGGTGAAAACCAAAAAGTAAAATGAACAATACAAATAATGCGGTGTGAAAAATTCCTACAACATTAATACATACCAATTCCATGTAGTGAAATAATAAAAAAAAAATTAGATTTTATTATTATGAATTACCAAACGATTAATTTGTCATCTAGTTTATGCCCTATAACTTTATTCCGTTAGCGTAATAAATATCTACCAATATCTCTAATGTCTTTCTAAATTACCACGATAACACTGAACTAGGTATTTGTCTTAGTAAATTGGGTAGTTCTACAATTACAATCATAAAGATTGACTGGTATAACTTTGTAATATTACATATTTTATTTGCTTTATCACTCAAAGCAAGGTCATAGTGCTATATTTCTTTGGAATCCAGCCCCTACTACACAATGTCAATTAGCTCACTTGATTTCACCAAATTGAACATTTATAACCCATATTTTCCTGTCCATTAAGGTGGCTGGATCGATCAAGGCATAGTCTCAGATCTTCATAATTTTTTTGTGTAGGAGCAGCTTGATAAATTCATGCCATACACAAACAATCCCTTAAAAAATTATACACTTCTTGTGTCTAGTTTCTGAGATAATTGGAGTTTTCTCCCCTATGTTATCTTATGGCAGCCAAGTAAAATCAATACATTTTTAAGCTATAGGTAATGAAGTTCTAATATTTTTGTGCCGTTAGATTTGAACAAAAAACTTTTTTCTTGTAGATATACGGACGTATCTATTATCAGGGCCCCCCGACGGCTGTCACCTTTTCGCGGTGGTGGGGTTTGTGTTGGCCAATGATCCATTGCAGCTACGCCGGCGAGCATATGCTCATGTGTAAGGGCTACCCATGCCGGACAGATCAGTGGTGAGGCCCAGACCAAGAGCAGCCAGGGTCGGCCTAACCATGCCCTCCCTTGAATTTGCGGTCCCCTCGGGCCGGCCTCCCCCCTCGAGATGGTGATCCCCCTGAAATCGGGTTCAGCCGGCCCGAATCCTCACACCCCCCGGTCCGTCCCCATTCCGTCCTGGCCTTCCCACCAGTTCTGGACTCCCCCGGATCGGGCCCGTTAGGTCGACCCCCTCCCATTGCCCTCCAATTATGATCAACAAAGTTAAATATAACAAATAATGTGCGCAATATAACCTCGTCGTTGACGCGCCATTAAACCAAACTAATATAATATAATATAATATATGAATTCGGCGCAACATAACCTCGTCGTTGACGCGCCGTTAAACCATAATAATCTAATCTAATCTATTATCAGGGAAAAAATGAAAACTATACCAACAAGTGCTAGGTATTTTAAAAGTTAAACCAAATTCGCAATGATTTTCCTATACCTCCCATGTTAAAGTTTTGCTCATTTTCAAAAGACATAAAATTGAAAACTCATTATTGGTCGGGAGTTGCAAACTACAGGACATTAAAAGAATCTTTAGGTACCTATACTAAAAAGTTGAAATATTGGAAAACGTGTTTAACTTATAATTTCAAGAAAAAATATTTTTGTATATATCGATCCATTCAGCCACCTTAATTAAGGGAAGAAGTGTTGTTTATTAAAGATTAGCCTTCCAAGGCACTCAGTATTCTGCTAATTCCAAAAAAAAACATTTCCAACCAACAATTAAACTAAACCTAAACTCTTCTGCCCAAGGACCGACCATTTAACAGCTTTGCTTCATTTGTTAAGTGGCACACGCACAGCTACCTCTATACCTATTTTTTTTTTTTATTATCACATATTTATTTACATTTATAAACACTTAATTCCACACTAGGTAGAGTAAAAATTTCTTATAGGCTAAATACATTTAGTAATGCCGGCTAGCCAGGCCTGTCACATTTGTCTTCCTTCTCATCCTCCTCCCCTCCTTCCTTTTTTCTTCTTGTTCTTCTTCTCCTTCTTCTTATTCTTCTTCTTCTCCTCCGTCTTTTTCTTCTTCATCCTCATCCTCCTCTACTACCTCCACTTTAGTAACTATTTGTTCCCATAATTCTTGATTTTCCCACAAATGTTTCCTTTCAACTTCTTCCCATCTTTCACCTCGTTCCTCAACATCTCTTTTCACCTGTTCAATCCATCTATCTCTTGGCCTCCCAACTTTTCTTTTACCTTCCACATACTTTCCAAATTCACTTTTGGCTCTTCTACTGTCTTTCATTCTCTTAAGTTTACCAAACCACCTCAGTCTTTCTCGCCCAATTTTGAACCCAACACTCTCCACACCCATCTTCTTCCTTATCACCATACTTCTTACATGTTCCTTCATCGATATATTTGCCATTCCTCTCACGAACTTCATCTCTTCTGCTTGTACCATACTCTCCTCCTTCCATCCCAAATTCCACGTCACCGCCCCATAACATAATATCGGTAAAAAATATTGCTTGTATAATACTAATTTAAATTTAAGTGGTAAATCCCTATTCCATACTAATTTTCTAACTTTTTGATAAAACCCGTCTGCTTTCTGTATTCTTCTTTTAACTTCTTTCGAACACTTTCCGTCTTTTGTAACCAAACTTCCTAGATAACTAAAATCTTCCACTTGTTTAATATCTTTTCCATCCAATTTCAAACCATTTCTTACAAGCCCATTTTTCTTCTTCTCCAAAACCAAATATTCACTCTTCTCACTACTAATCTTCATTCCATATCTTTTTATCACTTCGTTCCACACATCCACTTTCTTCTGTACCAACTCTTCAGTCTCTCCCCAAATTACAACATCATCCGCATATACCCCAGTTTGCGAATCTAGATCTTCATTCCTTTCCACCTCCCGAATTATATCATCCATTACCATAATGAACAGCAAAGGTGACAACACACTGCCTTGCCTTACTCCTGATCTCACACTAAACCAGCCCGTTCTTCCTCCCACTGTTTCCACACAACTCTCACATCCAACATACAAACTCTGTACTCTTTCAATCAACTTCTTGTCTATTTCCCTCTTTTCTAAACTCTCCCACACCCTATCCCTTGGCAAATGATCATACGCTTTTTCAATATCCAGAAACACTAACCATATTTCCTTTCCCATCTCCCAATTTCTCTCCATAATGGTCCTTATAGCGAATATAAGGTCTATCGTAGATCTGTTTCTTCTAAATCCATATTGTTCATCTTTCAAATCCTCTTCAACTACACTTCGTATCCTCTTCTCTATAATTCGTTCGTATATCTTCGCTCCTTGGCTCATGAGTGTTATCCCTCTATAGTTGCTACATTTCTGTTGTGATATAATCACTCTTGCAAGTCACCCCTCCGTATACAAATATAGGTATTTTAGGCAACTTATACTACGTCTGTGTACGACTGGTAGGCACAATATGGGAAGTTTTATCACAACATATTGTATAGCTGATTTTACCTACACATTTTCACCACCCACAGCAATGAAGAACAAATATTTGTTGTTTTTTACTTATTTGAACCGTCCAATGTGGTGGTAGTGATTGTCATGTATCTATGTGTTCCAGGTGGAGAACATCCTGCTGAGCGAGGGCGGCCATTACGTGCTCTGCGACTTCGGCTCGGCCACCGGCAAAGTGTTGAATCCGGCGGTCCAGGGCGTGGCGTCGGTGGAGGACGAGATCGCCAAGTACACGACGCTTTCTTACCGAGCTCCCGAGATGGTCGATCTTTATTCAGGTGAGGTCAGGGATCCCATGTGAATCAATGGTTGGATCTAGAGTCATTGATTCAGATTGTTGTGAATAATTTTAAATTCTTTTGAAAATTAAGTAGGCTACCCATTGATAATTTCAACGTAAAATGCCCATTGTCATATCAATGAGATCATTTAGATTTTGACAACATTAACAATGTTCATAAGGCAGTCATGAGAAGTCCAAGGTGTAAGAGATGTAGGTAAGTATTTCTTAAAACTGTTTCCTCCTCGCAAGTCTTTTGCAAAGTAAGGGGTAACAGCTTAAAATATGTCAAAAAGTATACCCCAAGAAATGAATCCGTTTCTGTGATTCTGTTTCCTTTCCTCTAAAGGCCCATGCACAATTGACATAACCCGCAGCCGCAACCCGCAACCTCAACACGCAACCCGTATCACTATCAGTGCACAATTGACATAACCAAGACGTTACGGACCAAAGAAACCAAAGCATATAGAGTGAAAAAATACGACGCACACATCACGGCATCATTGTTCGCAAGGCACGGCTTCCTCTTCGTCAGACATAAATAAACAAGAAAAGAACGAAAAATCTAGGAAAAATAATGACAACACAGTTTTGGCGGCTGGGTTAGGTTATGCTGTTGTAAGTAAATGGTAGTTTGACTTTGATTTTAACGTGTGATATTTGTCTATTTCCGTTTCCGGTTTTGTTATCTCATTCTGATTGGCTGCCCGTCGTGTTGCGGACACGCAACCCGCAGCCGTAGCCCGTAGCCCGCAAGACTTGACCAAGATTCAACAATTTTACGTAAGCTACGTCAGGCCACGCCCACATTCTGACGGGCAGCCAATCAGAATGAGATAAACAAACCGGAAACGGAAATAGACAAATATCACACGTTAAAATCAAAGTCAAACTACCATCTACTTACAACAGCATAACCTAACCCAGCCGCCAAAACTGTGCTGTCATTATTTTTCCTAGATTTTGTCGATGTGTATGTCGATTGTGCGCGGGTGCATTGGTATGCATTGTTTCAACTTTTCACGCAGTTGCGCTTACGGGTTGCAGCTGCGGGTTATGTCAATTGTGCATGGGGCTTAATGATGCAGAATGTAGAATGACATCAAAAACACGGTTATGAAAATCATTATTGACCCTGATTTTGACCAAGTGTCTGCTTCCTCTGAAGGTAAACCAATCACCACTAAAGCAGACATCTGGGCGCTGGGATGTCTGCTCTACAAGCTCTGCTTCTTCTCGTTGCCGTTCGGCGAGAGCTTGCTGGCGATTCAGAGCGGCAACTTCACCATACCGGACAACTCCAAGTTCTCACGTGGCCTGCACTGTTTAATACGTGAGTTCTGCATGCAATATTACCGTCTGGCTTCACTTAGCAGGGCTGGCATCAAGTATTTGGTTTAATTTTTGTAAGAGATCATTGCTATTTTGGTAACCCACCAAAGTCAAGTCCTACCAAATTGAATTTCACAAGTATCACAGGAAGTATTTATTTAGGTACCTATTTAACTTATGTCATCGACTTATTTTTTTTTAAATTACGTACCTAAATGTAATACATACCTACCTACTGTGAAGATTGTTATTAGGTGCCTTCAGAAAATTGTTCTAATTTATACTGGCAAAGATAGAAGAGTTATTTACTGATGGCTTTATTCTTGCAACAGGTTACATGCTTGAACCAGACGCCGACCGCCGGCCGGACATCTTCCAAGTCTCCTACGTTGCGTTCTCCCTCGTTGGCAAGGACTCTCCCGTGCAGAACTTGTTTGTAAGTCTACTGCCCGAGTTCCCGGTCTTAATTCAACATGTGACATGATACAACTACATGAACTACATGAATAAAGTAACACTCGGAGCTGCATTTCGAACTTACAGTAGAAAAGCAAAGTCAATAGATACAAAACTGTAGCACGTAATGGAATGATTTTTAATATAAGCATTAAGGAGTTTTTACATCAATGGTAGACATCCCTTGCTTTTGCTGTACAGCTAGTAGATTGCATTGGGACTCATTGCCATCTCGGTTATTTCTTGTCTTACTTATTGTCTTTCTGTTTGCCTTGCAGAAGTCTGCTATACCCGTGCTGGAGCAGCTGGTCTGCCCGCCGCTGGAGAGCGAGGTGAAGCGGACAGCGGTGAAGATCATCAAGCAGACGACGGCTCCGGTGGTGGAGGGCACTTCGGTGGCCCCTCGGCAGCGTCCCAAGGGCTCCACCGTGCTCCCTATCGCCCTCGGCTCCTCCCCCATCCCCCCCGCCATCCAGTCCAACCGCAGACAGCTGCCATCGCAATCCCCCGTCCCCAACGGTCCCGAGAACGCGATAACGCCAAGTTTCCCGACGATACCGCAGTTTGCCGCCGCCCCCAATCCGTTTCCCACGCCCAGCACGAACCCTTTCCCGACGCCGCAAACGTTCGTCGCCCCCAACTCGTTCCCTAGCACTAACCCTTTCCCAACCCCTTCAGTACCTCCTCAGAACTTTCCGAACACCATTCCTCCCCCCACCACCGCGTACTACCCCTCTCCCGTGACGAACCCGAGCTTCAACTCTCCTCTCACACCATCCGAGGCTGAACCTCTGGAGTCCCTGTTCCCGCTGTCTGGATTCCCGGATCCCTTCCGGGACGAGTCTGTGGAGGGAATACCGGTGATCAACAGCGGGACCGGAGCGGTGACCGGGCTGGTGGTGAGCGCGCCGGTGCCGGTGGCGTCCGGGAAGCCGGTGGCGCACAAGCTGGAGTCGGTGTCGCAGTGCATCGCCACCGTCACGCCGCCGAGCTCGCCGGGTCTCGGCCCGCCACGCAGCCATCATCGCAGGAACATGAGCGACACGTCGGCTTTCAACAAGTGAGTACACGTAACACGCTTCCATTCAGCAACGTACATAGTTATAAAGTTTAGATACTGTGAAATGTTTGTATCTGATTGTAATAAAAGTTCCTTCTGGGTTAAAAATTACATTTATAAGGAACCAAATTCTGCAATCATTTTCTTTAATTACTGGTCTATTAAGAATAATTGATGGCAGTAGGAATTGGACAAAAATAGAAAGTGATAATATGTAGTGGGTAAGTTGACTCATATAGCAACACCCTGGACTTGCAATCTAGAATTCCTACATTTGATTTGTGTGGACTTCCTTTCCGAGTATTTTATTTCTCTTTTTTTCTCAGTTGAGAGCAAATGTTGGGAAGGTTCCCAACTAATAGGCCTCCTTCTTTCTGACTTTCCAACCTTTCTTATTTGTCATCCTATCCCAACATATTTATTCGTCTGACGGTACCACCAGCCTAGATGCAGAACATTACGACGCCTAAAATAAAATATATTGTATCAGTATAAGTGAGGACTGTGATGCGCTGTTGCAGAGAGTTTGCTAGCGAGACGAGCGTGTTCCTAGCGCCGTATGAAGCGTCGGTGAAGTCGCGCTCCGGCTCCAACTCGCCTCCGGACGGCACTGACAGCGCTGCCGTCAGCGTGCCGCCCGGACTTCACAGGAACATGGTCGGCGTCTCGGCATCGCACGTAAGTTACCAAACATGAAGGACGACTCTCTTCTGTTGAGTATTGCATCACCCTTTTACTCCATTATTTTGGGTATGTTCGCCTGATTCCCCTTTTCATCATTTTTACCACCAAAGGGGTAAAGCAGTTCAAATTAAAACTCCAGTGAAGATATAAACTGCTTTCTATTAGGGTGCAAACTGTGGTGAAATTTGATACTAGTTTAGAGACCTATTACAGTGGAACCTCTTTAGTATGTTACTCGATAATACGTTTTTCTCCTTAGTACGTTTTTTTTAAAAGGTCCATTCCCCATAAGAACACATGTTAAATTGTTTCATTAGTACGTTTTTCACTTTCGTAAATTTTTTTTCTTCAGTCCCTTGAAAAACGTACTAAAGAGGTTCCACTGTATTTCCAAATGGAAGGAAAAATATTCACACGCTCTATGAAGTTAAGACTTTTTTGATTTCCATGTTTTATTTGTGTAAATTTCTATTATTTGTTTAATTATTTTTGTGTTAAATTTATTTTAAATCACAGTGAATCACTGTAGATTTTAAAATCTTGTTTTGTTTTGTCCACCAGGGTGAGCTGTGCAACGCCGTGACTTCGAGCGGCCGGTCACTGTCCGCCGACGTCGCCGACTGGAACCCCTTCGAGGAGGACGGCACTCCGTTCAGTCAGATGACGGAGGACCACATCTTCGGCGCCGAGTTCGACAAGATACGGCGCGGCTCGCAAAGCAGTGAGTTCGCTGCAAACTGACTGATATGATGCAGAACTGCTAGTACACTGCACTACAAACCATAAAGCACTTACTGGCATAAATGAAACCTGTTTTAAGTGAATCGCCAATCAATTTTCACTCTCTGTATTGACACTGATAAAAGTATCAAAACAAACATTTTAACATACTATTAGGGCATTTTTATTTCTTAATGAGCACAATAATGGCCGGACTTTCTACCTCTAGCCAAATTTCTGGATTTGGTTAGCTAGATAAAGTTAGCTAGCACCTAAATTTCTATTGATTTCATCTTCAAACTGGCGCTAAAAACTGCACTGTTGAGCGCCACAAAGCACAATATCTATCTATTTTCAAACTAAAACTAGCTAGAAGTTGAAAGACACTTGAAAATGCTAACATGAATTTATCTGGTATAGCTAAGCTAGCAAAGACCTCTACAAAGAAGACCATCCAACAATAAAAATGTCACTTGGGCACTTAATGGTTTGTACAGCAAATCAGTATGCAGCAAGAGACAACTTTTACAGTAGCATGCGTATTGTGTAGCCTACATTATTCAACAAATTAACTTGGGCAACATTTTCTCAGTGTTATCCTTCACATGATAAAGAGCATAACGTTCTGTCCGTGGTTCCAGGCATCTCCAACGTGAAGAGTCGAGAGAGCCTCGTTATGACGTACACCGACATGACAGAAGACCCCTTCAGCTCCGCCCCCTTCAGCCTCCCAGGTGGGTACTTGCTTCACAGCGCTGCAGTGGCTATCAGTAGCATGACCACCGTATTTACTTCGCTATAAGACGCAAGCGTGTTTTATACATTGGAATACCGCCGTCTTGTGCGAGTATTTACCGCCGGCTGCGTTCGGGGTTCGATGACGCCGGCATTACTATCAGCTGCTTTTGTTGGTAGTGACAACATTATGTCGTCGAGCCGAGCTCTGAACGCAGCCTCAATCTAGTAGGAAACTGTTTCAATTTTTATAGAATAGTATCTTAACTAGGGGTGTTCACGATTACGATTTAATCGAATCGATTAATCGATTATGACATTGAAAACGATTAATCGATGTTAGAAAAAATAATCGAATTATCAATTTGAATTTGCTGCCTTGAAAATGGTTGCACTTTACAACATCTAAAATGGCTGGCTTCATTCTGTCAACATTTTTCTTTGTGTGCGTAATATTTTAGTGATAAATTCATGTTTGTGTGTATTTTCCCAAGTTTCAGTGTGTATTTCTCATTCGCATTACCAAGTGATGATAAAATTATGAATGAATTTGGCACTTTGCAGCGTTTTTGACGTAAAAATGAATGACTTTCCGGACACATTTCATTGTTGAGGTTAATATTGCCGTATAAGATGATATGATGACCACCCTGAACATGATGACATATAGTTATGTATCAAAACGATTTAATTCGATTATTTAATCGATTTAAATTACGAAAATCGAATTATTAATCGATTTAAATAAAATAATCGTTGAACACCCCTAATCTTAACTGCATCCATCATACGTAATATGCATTTTCCTAAGTTTTTAGTTGCTCTATACTGTAGGTTGCTAACTATGTCACTGAATGTTTACCTTTGACAACTTAAAGTCTCTACTAAAAGTTTAATATATCGAAAGTATGAGTCGTATTATGTGGATTTTATTCTCCTTCTGTCATGTCTCAAATAGTGCATTATAATTGCATGCCCTGCTTACCAAAGACACGTAAACTATAAATGCATTTTTCAAGTAATAAATTTGATTTGGTTTTACTTATTTTTCAGTGCCAAAGTCTGTAAAGGAGAAGTCTACAGCTAAGCCCGTACCGCCAGGTAAAATATAGGTCATACGCTTCAGTGTAGATAAAGTTATCACTACAAGTAGAGCCTAATGTAATTATCACGATGATTTATTATGCGGTGCATATAGCTGATTTACATTGTGATTATTTGAAGGTCGAATAATCTAGAAATATGAGCAAAAGAACAACAAATCGCCCTAGTATCCGTGACCTAGATTAGGTATTATGAAATTCACAGTCGTTAATTGGCTCGAGTGGTATTTTTTACTGAGTACCTATGTACTTAGTTTTTAATGAATGATTTGATTGTAAATGATTTTTTGATTTTGATATTTTACTTGCACTATGTTCCTGGGTTAAGAACTTTAGTTCATTCAAAGATCAGTTGGGTTTTACTTTTTATATGAGCTGCAAATTTAGAAGACCCGTTGCCGAGTTTATTCGGACCGCTGATTTTTGAGGAGTCATAAAAGAAACCATATTCCATTTATCTACTTACGTTATTCATAGTAATCGATCATAGTTACTCTGATCTTTGTTTGGGGCAATGAGGATTATGAAATTGCTGTAGGTTCCTTTGATAAAGGCTTAGTGTAATAACTGGTCAAATGTTTGGCCTATCGTATTCGTTGGTAATATCTACACTATTTTTTAGATTTTTTGTGGGCCTAGGCATTCATAGACATCACATTTGAAAAGCAGTTTTATTTAGGTAAATTTAAAATAATTTTGTAATGTGCCTATATTTGGGGAAAGTACATTTTATTTAGTTCCGAGTTCAGCTTTTCGGTTCCAATGCTGAAAGGCACAATAATGTAGAACTATCCTATTTGTAGTTTGGCTTTGGATTTTGATGGTACAAACTAAGGTTCACATTGGTGCTTGTAGCATATCTTAAATCATAGTAAATATTTAGTGTCATCTATTTTGAGCTAGATTGATAATAACACATTGTAGTTGTTGGTATTCTAGATGTAGATGCTTAATGTTTGGAAAATGGCGACATTAAATTCATGAATGTATATTAATTACCTAAAAATTAATACCAACATGAACGTGATTTGCTAGTGGTGGTGTCTTGTGTTCTAGCTGTAGATGTCTAAAGACTTGTTGATAGTTGCAATATTATTGAACCAAATAATCAAAGGTTTATGTAAATAATACCACAATTAGTGATACATATGTTGATTTGTAAAGGCTTTCTAGACATTAGTTAATAATGTAGGTACTGTTACTATGTAATAATTATGTATTCACAAGAATTCATTGTCTTCTACAAAATTACCACTGGATGATCCAATCTATGAAAATGATAATTCTTGGATTTATTTTATAATGTGCTATCTGTACTAATGGAACGGAATCTGTAATGGAATCTATATTAATAGGCTTAATTTAGGGGTGTGCGAATAGTGATTTTTGACTTCGAATACAAATATCGAATAATTGACAAAAATATTTCGAATATCGAATCAAATATCGAATAATTGGAACCAAAATTAAAAGACATGTAATATCAATTAAAAAATAATTGGACACCAAACTCTTTCATATGACAAGAATGAAAGATGGCCACAGTGAGAGAGAATAGAATGTACTGATTATGATTTAATATGCAAGGATAATATTGTTGTCACTTAGGTATCATCACAAAATTGAAATTAATAGGGACAAAAGGAGCATGAGGAAGGTCTACCTGGAGGAACAATAACCTACAAATAATATTCCCTCGTAATCAAAATGGCGGCTATGACTATTATGAGACTCCCATTATGAGACTCCCATATAAGAAATGGCGGGATAATTTTGAATTGAAAGACATGAACTATTCGAAAATGTTTGAATATTCGAATTTTTGAAGTATTCGAATACTTTATTTTCGAATACCGAATCGAATATTCGAACCAAATATTTTCGAAGTATTTAAAATTTTCGAATATTCGCACACCCCTAGCTTAATTTATTGTAACATGTAGGTATATTTTAATGGCTTCAAGCGGTCGAAATTCCGCTGAGAAGTAAAAACGCTGATCCATTCTGGTTCAAAGAGTTTGACAGTTTAAAAGTTGTTCAAAACGTATGTCTCCAAGTAATGCTGCCTATTTGTATAGATTCTATTGCCCCTTCTCTTGGGGAGTACAGTTAGTACGTAATTTTGGATTTGTTTGGTCGGAAAGCATTGCATTTTGGGCTAAGGGTGTTGGTACACAAGCACTTCCTCTGGCCAAGCGATCAAGATGAGCTGGAATGATATGAATATCAATGAATGTACTATATCAAGACATGACAGTTATAACTTATTGTTATTGACTATAATAAATTCTAGTCTCTTAGTTACTTAAAAATATTCTATCAAACTTTAGACAATTGAATTGATTGATTAATCATAGTTTTTATAGTAAAAACTCTGCTATGTTAATCAATCCATATCTTACTGAAAAAGTATAATAATATCCAAGTATGCTGTGACATTTGTAGACTGTAGATTTTTTTTTTAAATTTGAAGCCTCAGAAAGAAAGAAATATAACAAGATCCATATTGCAATTTCGCTAGACAATAAAGAATTTAATTCTATAAATGCCAATAATGATGGTGTGCTAGGCACATTGGGATCTTGTGTAAATTGCTTAACTTAAAGCTTTTACCCAGTCTTCAAATACTTCTTAGTTATTTATTTGACATTATATTTGTAAAAATATCCTAGTTGTTTTTGGGTGCAATTTGGAGGTCTAGACGGTACAAGAATTTGTACATTCTATAATTCTTCCGAAAAATGATAATTAAACACCTAATTTATGACACTTTGAAGTGATAATTAGTTTATAAGTAAAGGTTAACAAAATAATTATAATAATAATATGCTATATCATGGTTATTGCAAAAATATGCTTATTTTATTGATATAATATATCTAAATATATTGAGCTTTTGCCTGGTCCTTAAAACTTCTGGCTTTTTTTAGTTCTGTATCATTTTGATTGTTTCTTTGACACTTGTTTGATGCTTGTGTTGATACGTTTGCACATCACACTTACGATGGTTACGTAACTAGAAGTTGGTAAGGCCAGGCCATAGTATTTAGTTCACTGGTCTCACAATGTTACCGCAGTCGTGTGTCTCATAGTTTTGAAAATGGCGATCCGACATTTATTTGTCAGTTCAAGCACACATAGTTTACATACCTACCTAGTTTAGTTTAACAACTTGTATCACAACATACATCCTGTTTATAGGAAAGCATTGGCCGTTCTCTCTTCATATTGATTGGTTTCTCTGTCACTTTTTGTTCATCCGATTATGTAGACCCTCGGCGGTTGGACTGTTTAAAAGCGGGATTCATTCAAAATAACTTGCCTTGGCTGTAATAGTTTTTGAAGCCATCTTTTGTTTGAAATGTGACATTTTATTTGGGTGTTGAATGTAGGTAGATAGATGTCAGATATGTTTGACATATTCCAGAGAACAATGTATTCATATGCTAACTAGATTGTCTTTTACTGTACATAATCAACGATTGATTGTTGAATTGTTATTATAATAGTCCGACGACGGTACGAGCACTGTAAACTCGTCGAGTCTGAACAGTTTAACGTGCGCGTGTCATCGTCGTTTGAAATGTGATTATACCTCATACACTGGAACAGCCCCTCTTATACAATGACGGCTCAAGGAATTCTGTCCTGCAATAGATTCTTCCATCATCCAGCAAGACTCTTCTTACCACTCATGCTCTCTCTTTCTCTCTTCTCCTTCCAGTATCTTTCAAACATGACAAGTAGTTATGTCTGTTACATGATAAGCAATATTATCAATCAAACTTAGCTATCAGTTTTCTTGCAATATTTTAGGACTGAGCAAATTACGGCAATCGAATTAAATTTCTTTCAAACCTATGCTCTTTTCCCTGAAGATTTCTGAAATGTCCCCAAAAATATTTATTCCCATACTATCAAAAATCTCGATTGTTTTTGTTTAGTAAAAATAAAAGCCATGTATAGTGTTAAAATGTACAGATTTTACCTTGTTGTTGTTATAGCTGTCTTTACCGTACTTTACTTGAGTACAGTGGTACTTATTATTTTAACGAGTGTTTCACTGTTATCAAATATAAATCGTTGCCTGATCTTGTGAGTCGAAGTGCTGATAGCTTCGATATTCTCTTCGATCTCTCCCATGGCTATGTATTATGTGCGTAAGTAAAACGATTTGCAATTCCAAATAATAAAAAATATGCAACTCGATGTGAGCAAAAGATTTTGGCTTTCGTTTCTTTTTCTCATTTCATCTGATTAGGGGTTGTTCCAGAAAAGGTGGGGGATAATTTCAATTAATAACATAAAATTGATTTTTTAAACTTAGTAGTTGCATTGTAAATATCACAATGTAGCGATGATTTGTACTGTACATAATTGTATGAAGTGGTAGAATAGCATTTTTTTCCACCTTCTTTGGACAGCCCAATCAGAATTGAGATGAGACTAACCTTTCTTGACCATTCTCCATGTCCATTCTTAAACTCTGTATAAACTAGAAATAATCATCAGTCGTTATTAATTACGTCATCATACCAATATCTCAATATTTTGTTTTTAAATTATAAAGCAAAGTACTAGCTGAATAGAAAATCAATTATATTACTCTCATCTCTGATTCTTTTTGCGTGATACCTTGAGTAACACAATGTAAATATTTCTTATACGGATCACAGTTTCTCTATTTTTAAATCAACTTTGAATTTGCGTAACGATTTTCAGTTGTAATGTTCAAAGCACCAAAGTGCTCAAGTAGATATTCCACAAAACTTGCCCTCTGCACTGTTCTCTAAAATACTGTTGTCTACAATATTATGTCGGAGATAAAAGTGCTAACTACCCGATAGTAAAATGAAAATATATGCAGCCAAATTTATTGTTCTGTCGACCTTGATCATGCTGCTAAAAATGCTCGATGTCGAGTACAGACGTTTTTCAGTAATTTAAATGGTTTTGTACTGAGTTTACGGTCTGCGACAAGCTGAGTTGATACCACTTTAGCATGGGCCGGCCTATCCCTGGCCAATGGCCATTCTAAACCGGTATCTTCTCTAATTGGCGCGGACTGTAAGTAGGTATGTAGTTAAAAATAACACTTAGTATTGCACTCACAATTATATTCCAAATTATTTTGGATGTCATTATAATTTAGGTCTTTTTGTCATAATGACAAATAGTAAGATTGTAGTTTAAAAAAAATGTGTACGTCTCCGAGAGGAACTAAAACTATTATTCAATGTGAACTAATGTATTATGTGCTTGAAGATAGTCATTGGAATTTAACTTTTACAATGATTTTCTAGAAATCCCACCCCGATGGGACAAACCATCCCCCATTGGAGAACCGTCCAGCCCCGAAGATGCCGAGGAGAGTTCCGCGCTTCTCCTGGCGACTTCGCCGCCATTTGTTCGAGCACCGACCGAAGATCGCTCCAAGTACGAGAAGCTGACGTACAACATGGCCGACGTCTCCTCCGACGACAGTCAACGAGAGGAGATGGGGGGCGTGGATAGGAGGAAGAGAAGGAGAGGGAGAGTGGGGGCCAAGGGGAAGAAGCGGGAGAAGAAAGGCAAATCGGAGGTGAGCAGATGTACAGTTTCACAGTTTGTAGCCCAGTATGCCTCTTTTTCAAGTTGATTTTTGATTTTATTTGTGCTGCTATTGATAAAACATTTGATTGGTACCTTGTCAGTGACAACTAATTTAAGCTCTAAAAATTAACTTCTAAAAGTAGCTAGGTAGTAGGTAGGCTATTATGACATCTGGTCTATGTTTAAAATAATCGTAGATATTTAAACATTTAATATAACGTCTGCAGTGACTCCGTAAACTACTTTCCTTGTAACATTACTTTTGAGACGTAAATTACGTTTTAAAGGACCATAATACAAATCGCCCAGTATTGTGAAGCCAAATTATAAAAATGTTCTATTCAAATCTTTGAAGTTTACTTCCATTTGAAATCCATGGTATAGTTGTGTAAATGTGAGCTGTCGCTTGGTATCAGGTATCTGCCGACGCGTATCCGTCTGACGACTCCATCGGCTCCGCCAGCGACCTACGGGCGATGAACGAAGACGAGAACGCCGACGAGAGACGCAAGCACGACCCGGCCAAAGACGAGACCATCTCCGAGAGCATCGTGACGTGCGGCTCGTCGGCTTACCACGCCGAGTGCGAGAGCATGGCGACGCAAGAGGAGGTGGAACCGCGCAAGAAACCGCCGCCGAGGACCGCGCCGGAGGTGGAACCGGATCTGCTGTTCGTCGGACATCAGTACGGGGAAAAACCGCTGCTAGCCGACGACGAGCTGGATTCAGATGAGGCAGACTTGAAGACTCCTTCTCCAGGTTACTGGAAGTCGACTTCGGGCGATTCGGACATCTTCGCAATGGCTCCTTTCTCAAAGCCCAAGCAGAAACGTTTGAAGGACGTTGCTAGTCAAGAAACAAGTCAGACTGTCTCGCCAGATATCTTGGATATACCGATCACGATTCCTACTCCGTCTCCGGAACCCGTATTAGTCGAAGGGACTTTGGTGGACTTGGGGGAGGAGCCGAGTACGATCCCGGTGTATCCAGAAGTGAATCTCAATGCCCCCGATCAGGAAGACATGGCCAGAGATATATTGTCCCGATTCGGTAATTCAACCTATTACAACTCGGCTCCGGTCCAAGAGAAAGTTGTCAACGTCATCGATCTATTCGGCTCCCCTCCTTTCAGTTCCTCTTTCCCCAACCCATTTGTTAATCCCAGCAGCTTCGAAGTTACCCCCGATAAACCAAAGTCCCCCTCACCATTGGTGTCGCCTCAGTCCTATGTATCACAATTATTCAACGAGGTGCAAACTTCAACTCCAAACAACACGTCGATCCCGAGACCAAGACAAGATCTTTTCGGCGCCGTACCTTTTGTCGCTACGAACCTTTTCTCAAATAACTTGCCACGACCAACTTCCCTTCCTGTTTCTCAGGAACCATCGAACTATACTCATCCGCACTGTAAAGAACCCCGGCATTTGGAGCTGAGCGAGATATCACAAGTCCTCGAGGGGAGATCGGAAAGTGTAGAATCTGGAAAGCCGCCGTCACCAAAGACATCAAAAGCCCAGCGGAAACTGAAGTATCAACTGATCGACGAAGGAGGAGATTCGGCGCCGGCCAGGATATTACGATTGGCTTCGTCGGGCGTGAAGAAGACGTCGAAGAAGAAGGACGGCGTCAAGATCGCCGCCGGCTTCAGCAACATGAGCTTCGAGGACTTCCCGAGCGACGAGTCCACCCCCGAGAAGCGGGTCGTGGTCCCGTTCGAGGTTGTCCGCGAGGAGAAGCCGCAGCCGCTCGAGGATAAGCGCTTCGGATCGTTGAAGCGGAGAAGCAATCCGTTCTCGTCGTGAGGCATGCTCGGCGCGATTCGCTCATATCGCGTTCTGTGAGTACTCCAGTCAGCTTCTAGTTCACACTCAAACTAAATCAGTAACAACTAACAAGTCAAGAACTGCGATTAGAGACGCTATTAGGTTGAAGTCTGCGCGTACGTACCAAATGGCTTAGTTGCTTGCTGGAAGCAATTTAACATTTAGTGATAGAAGTAGTGTCTACCTCTAGAGAAGGGGAATAGAGTCTAATTGACCTTAAGATGAATCAGTAAGGTAACGGGATGTGCACAGTTCTGCAAAGCGGTTTTTATTAGTTTTGTCTTCACACTAAAAGAATTTTACTTTTAAGGGATTAATTTACAATAAGTATTGTACAGTATAACTACTGAGATTCCATGTAAAATTCTCAATAATATGGACTTATCTCTGCGCACTCTATTCCCCCTCTCAAGAAAGATAGTAAAATGTCTGTGTCAGACAAGAAATGGGCTGAAATAGTGACTATCTTCCGATAGGTTTATATTTATTAAATTTCGCGGACTGCTATCGTTATTCGCTGCTTTTTCATTGGAATTGAATCCCCTTCTAAGATTGCACAACTTAGTACTAGTACTTTAAAGGAATGCAAACTCCTCTTTTATGAGTTAAATCTCAGATTTTTTTGGTAGGTAGTCTTGTTTCTTGCATCACTAAGAAAACATGTAGAAATTCATTCTTTAACTATTTTATATCCTACTCAAACATTTCATTTTAGTTTTCAGATCCCGAAATAGATTTCCATTTTAACATGTGCGTGGCATATTTTAAACTTGCGCCCTAGCTCTTATGATATTGAAGTGGTTCTTTAAAATCTCGTATTGGGACATCGTCAATTAGAAATTTCAGTATCTACCTATATAGATGCTAGGAAAACAACAGCTACCAAATTTGATATTAAGTAGGTACACATTAAGACTAAGATAATTTCTTCGTATTTACTGTCCCACTGAAGCTAAAAACACGCTGTGCAATTATTATATTTTATACTGTCTTTCTTTTGCATTTTACACTACTAGCTATCGAGTTTAGGATAGCTCGGATTCAGATTTAGGTTCAGTCAATGCCTAATGCTAAAATTATATTATTTTACTAGCTTAGCTAATGTTTCTGATGATATAATAATTAATAAAACCACTATGCAGTCAGTGTTATATTTTTGAGAATATTACTTAAACATATTATTAGAAATTGGATTGCATATTCAGGGAGTAACACTGCGCTTTTCCCTCCTCTAGCCGCAGCTGTATACATTTTATGACTGGAAAGATAGCGATTCTAAACCTATTAGTCACACTACATAATATAACAATATATTGTAAACCATAGTCAATACGTAGGTAGGATAGACAAAGTGCCTGCTATAACTGAAAAAACAGAGATAGATAGAGCTGGTCAATTTCTAGCACGAACACTTTTGAATCTCACTATACACTTTTGGAATGTTTGGAATAAAAATCACACCCTCTCTCTTGCAGTAGTATTTTAGAATAGATGTTTGAGAGTACCAAACACTTAAACCGTGCAGCTGAAAAATGCACTGTTTATTGATTCTCGATGTTTTTTGGAATCTCATATAAGAAGATTGCTAATTTGAATTTGGTTAGCAGAAAATTAGATGTTTTAGAAACCTTGATTAGGCGCCATTTAAAAGTATATGCAGCTATTCAAGATATCCATTGCCCTTGTAGCCTGAGATTCATAAAATGATTTTTAAACTGGGTTTAATGTCAGAATTTATTAAGTAATAGCTGATACAACATATTTGAATTTGATGCTAAAATTCTTAATTAATTCCTCCTACCTATATTTAGTCATGTATCTTCCTATTGACTTACTACCTACTCAAATTCATTAATTAATATCCAGTAAATAGGTTTAGCTCAATAACTTCATACCTACTGCCAGAAGTATTGTGATTCGCTATTATTATTAACTATAGATTTATGTAACCAACGAGTCGAGAAGCATTTCTGTTGTTAGCAATCATGTTCAATGATTCCTTAACGTTACGTCAATTTGTTTTCTATATGAAGACTCAAGTAGGAGATAAATGATAGGCATTTTATTTGTAAACTGATTCAAACAAAAAGCACCAATAAATTGAGATTCCGGTAGATATCCTAGGGATAAAATAATTAAGAATTTAAAAAGATTTAAAAATTTGCTTTTGAGCTGTGGACAGGAATCAAGTTGAACATTTTGTATTGGTTTTAAAGAGTTAAAATACAGTTAAAATACCTGTTAATACATTTTCCATTTGGCTATTATGTAGTAGCTCTCTTGCTAATCACAATTTATTCTGCACTCGATATGTATCTCATCATACGTTTGAGAATTGCTGACTTGAAATTTTATTTAGATTAATAGGCAATAAAAAGGATAGCTGGCCTAAATATAACGTCATAAGAAATTTAAACTGTATTTTTTTAGCTTTAGCATGCAAGTTATGCATAATTAGGCATTGTAGATTGCATGGTGCCTTTCTTTTCTACATGTCATTGGATGGTATAGTGGGAGCGGAAATATAATTAAAGAGATGGCCAAAGAAAAATGAAAATAGATCTAAAACCAAGTTTTATTCTATATACGTTTATTGTAAAGTACATATTTTTCTGACGAGTTGTTGAAGTAAATATTGTATTGTGTGTTGATCAGGGGAGTACGCAGTTGGAATTCGTGAAGGTTGTACGTAACATTCCATTATGTTATTATTTTGTAATCTTTTGCTAACAAACCTAAGTATTATTTACAAATTTTTGGGAAACTTTATTTTTATTTCTCTCGTATTTTACTCTTTTGAAAAGACGAAACGGAACAACCGTACTATTGTATTGTAATCACTAATCATGGTAGCTGAATCGAAGTCATTATGTTACGGTATTGATCATCAAATGCTCTATTGTTGCATTAATTGTTGAATATTATTTATTCATGGCTGCGCGAATTGTTAAGAAAATTAACAAAAATGTTAAACGGATTATGTCAATTGTAGAGAGTATATACGGGACCTATGAGTGTTAAAATAATACTTAGAAATTGTATAGTAGTTATTCTATTTAGTTATTCCACTGTAAAAATTGTACGTACCTACAGTAAAAAATAAATTAAATACCTCCTTACATGCATTATTAAATTATGTACCTCAGAAGTAGAAGGCCCAATGTCAATTTTCTCTATTCGATTTTTCTTGATTTATCAACAAAACGTTTGGAATCATGTATTATCAAAGCAAGCTCTATCAATTGCAATCTAACTGATGTCAACAAATACAGTTATATTGAAGTATTCTCTTGAAAATGACTGGTGTCACGACCTAATACAAATAAGCCTGGATGAACACAGAATGACTGGGTTGGTTTTTGAGCTCACTCCAAGAATCAATGAAATGGATATCCGACCTTCTACCTCCGAGACACTGAATTATAACTTAATATCATTAAATTAAACCTATAATTCCTGTGCATCTATTTTCACTTTAAGAAAGTATAAATTAAAATAATTATGATTTGTAATGGAGAATTGTGGTATCATCAAAACAATAGTAGTAAGTCATTTATTTAGACATTTCCTAATGTACCTACGCTAAATCACATGTGAAAATGAAATAAGGTGATTTTCTTTCTAATTTTGTTTTTACCTTGCTATGTAAAAATGTAAGTGACACTACGAAGTGATCAGATGAAAATGAATGCATCCTCTTTGGGCAATATTCAATTTACAATTATGTTCAATTACAAAGAATAAAAGATCATTGGCATTATACATCATGCCATTAGTTGGCTTACTGCTAATAAGTACATACCTTGACAGAAGGGTAATACTATCTACATAAAAAAGGGTCCATTTCAGGGGCTTTACAAATTTTCTGCTCTTGTTATCAAATGCGAACTTGATAACAAAAACCCACAATTCTGGCTTACCAGACTTCAAAGTGGACTATTCATAACTTTTTTTTTAGATGCATAAAAGCTCTGGAAATTGAGACCATTCGTGTAGATATATTCCATTCCTTTTCTCTTGTGGACAGATGTTCTACGAATTAACTAAACGTTAACAACAGCAACATTTTATAAACCCTGGAGTAGATCTCGCCAGTATCGAATTGTGCACAATAATTGCCACAAACACAATACAATTTATCCAACACGTTGCCATGGCAAATCTCAACGCAACCGCTGTATTTATCTTCCCGCCCCTCGACCTGTCCCTCTCTTCCATGTACGGATACCTCCAATCTCGATCCTTGAACGGTCGATACGGCCTCGTAAACGGCTCCAGGTAGTCCATGAAGTCGAAGACGGACTCGCAACCCATCCGGTCGTAGATGACGTCGGCGGTCATCCCCGTAGCCATCGTCGCCTTGACAACGTGTTTCCTGTACTCGTGGCAAGTGCGACGGTAGCCGTCGGAGAGGACGACGGCTTGCGCGAAGAGGAGGGCTGCTATGAGGGCTGCGAGGATGGCGAGCGGACCCCAACACACGCAAGACGGGTCCGCGCCTGACCAGGCGTGGCCCGACGGCCGGCTTGGCGGAGACAGCGGAACGACTTCACCAGTTCTGAAATAATTGAGTCGAGCTTTATATTACGTATGCATGTGTGACGGTCTCATCTTTTTAAAACCATGCGCAATACACCCACTACTCAACAAACTGCCTTTTACATGTCCCAATGGAGCAAATTGGCTCAGGCTGTAATGCTCTGGACCTGCCAGGGGTTATTTGGGGGGGGGGGGGGGGGCGGCCGAGGGCGGACGCGTCTCCTCACTTTTTTTCCAGGGTGGATGCTGTCCGCCCACATATTTTTCATAGAAGTAAAAATTGGCTTAAAATTAAAATTGTGTACAAATCGCATAGAAAGGCACCAGATTTGGTCATGAAATTCAAAATTTTCCCGGGGCTATGCGCCCCGGACCGCATTGTGTTGGGGGGGCCTCCACCCAAATCCCCCCATAGTTTTTGCAGCCAAATATGATTCCCTGACATCGCCAAGCGTCCGCCCTTTTATTATTTTACAAATTAAGGGGAAGGAAGAGCCTCTGAATGAGGACCTCGGCTGGAAAGCAGTTATCGCCCCGTCTCGTTGAAGATAGACTAGATGTTAAAGCGACAAAGTTGTGGAGAATGAATTGCAGATTGTGCAGCGTTGACCACTTATTTGAAATTTTTAATCACCTTAAAGTTATAAGTAGTTATATGTTGCGTAATTATTGAGTAAATAAAACTAATAATTTTAAAAATTGGTTCAACGACGCTTAAACTAGATTTAATTTCAAGCAACTTTGCTCTTGAAACTTTTTTTCTAACTTGATCGGTAGAGGCACAATTTGCTTTCTCACACCATCAATGTTATGAGTTTTGCATAAAACCAGGGGCACTGAAACCGACTGAAGTTGCAAGTAAACATTCTGGGAGTTCCAGTAATGGTGTGGAAGGGGATGATGGGAGGGTCCTAAGAGACAGCATGGAAATATAAATAGTGCACTGATAGCGAGAGTTTGTATGTCAACAATAATCATCAGTTTCCCCGGCATTTACACAATCAACGACGACTGGAGACAGACGGACCTCAGAGTTGTCTAAATCATCTTACCTAATTTATAAAAATCTATCTATCATAAAGTGTATACCGTCTAAAATGATTGGAAATGGCCTAAAATTAAATTTTCATTGTACCTAAGTTGATAAAATGTAAGTGAAAATTTTCAGAAACATAGAATGTTGATATTCAAAACAGCCATGTACAAATCTTCCCAACAATTTAATTTATCATAAGATAATTCGCTGTTGTATTAATAAAGACTTCACTTAATATTATTTTTTATGCAATTTTTTAAATTTGAATTTGAATATTTATGTTTTTTTGAAGATATAAATATATTTTTGCTAATTGAATAACTGTTGAAATCGGCAACACTTCTCTAAGCATCCATAATAATTCACTGTAAATAGTAGCATCTCGGGCTATCTATTATTCTTGAGTCAATCTCGGCAAGGTTATGTCACGATGTGTATTTATTCTCATTGTGACAACAATGTCGAACAGTTTTCCCGTCTACAATTACTAGTGCAGAATAACAGATGAATTTCGACGCTCGCTAAGAGCACATCAATGTGTGTCTCTACTGTATGCACTATTTTATAATTTATAACTGAAAACTGTATGTTATAAAGGTAAAGAAATATTTTTGGTTGCAATGTGTATCATAGCAATTGAATAATAATTATACATTTTACGTGTTATTTCACACGTTAATCCCGAACACAGGTTTAGGTCACCGATAGCAATGATTTGTCAGACAAACGGCGAATAATTATTTAATTGTTGTATTGACCGTTATCATTACTCCAACCATTCCATTAAAAAAAAAAATCGATGTAGGTGTCAAAGGTTTCAAAATATAAAATATAAAGTGTGTGACTTTTTGTTGATTTTTTCTACTAGTTTTGAGCAATGAAATAATATATGATATTATTTCAAAATTTCAACATCGTGTTACCTAATTCATTGATTTATAAATTTCACAACATACCACTTATATAGTCCGGAGAAAAGGCTGGAAATATTCATGTGTATTTTTATTACTTTATTTCATTATTTTTCGTATTTTCTACTCTCTACTTACAAGAAGTAGACAGTAGACAGTGTCTACGTTCTATTACAAGAACCACATGCACAAAAACTAAAATGATTTTCTTGCTCTGATTGCGATAATATTATTCTCTTAGTAAAGAACCCAGAGAGAAATGAGACTACCTATACCTATTCGTAAACAAATTTGTCCAATGGCCTTTATACTCTCAGGTGGTGAAATAAGATCAGTGTCATATATCGCCGTTATAATGGTTGGAATAAAAATCAATAAAAGGATTTGCAATCTTTGAATCTATTAGATAAGTGTTGAACACTTTATTGCGTGTGATTATTCTTGATCCTCGATGATTTTGTTCGTGTTGTGAAAGTGATGCTAATTATGTCATTTGAGTTGGTAGCCAGTCTGGACCCAGCGATCATAACAACAATACTTGGGGTATCAGATCTCACTTCTGTTTACATTTTTTGCATGGGAACTAAAGTCGGAAGAAAACATTCATATCAAACATTGTTCCTAGCTAGACCAATCACAGTAATGACAACAAATTCGTCCCCAAATCTGGTCCCGCCTTATTTACCTATAAAAACCCCGCCCACAATAGCAATTAGAGCTGATTCTCTAGGAGCAGTCAGCCGGTCCTTCCCCTTAACCACTGGGGTCTGGGACCTGTACTCGGAGAGTCTCCGGTTTCCCGCAGCCGTTCTTTCCTGACTTAAGTTTTTCGTGTTTTTCCACAGTTGAGAGACAAATGTTGGGAAGGTTTCGTAATGATAGGCCACACTGTCTCCTTCGCACGATCCATCCATACCATTCCTTATTTTAACCACATAATCATTTAGCCGTAACCTAGTTGCAGAAAAGTGTGAGGTATACACCAAAAAAAATAGGCCCACAGGTAAATCATTGCTAAAATATTACTAACATTAGAAAATTTGTTTTACCTATTCTGCATCTGCTCAGATAATTCACAGAAAGAGTTGTAATTGCTCACTTAAATGTTAAAAATCATGACCATGCTTTCTAAAGAGCATATGAAACGCATGTTTTTCTCGTATGAATGTGATACTGACCTTCTGTTTACCCGGACGATCTTCTGTTCTGATTGTCTCCTCCTCTCGTTCATCTTCTTGGGCACGATGATGCTCCGGTAGCCGTGGTAACCGGTCAACACCAGACTTATGAGAACGACCGGCACTGAAGCGTAGACCACGAAGTGACACAAACGGTTCGAGCCACCCGTGAAGTAGTTGAACTAGGAATTAGAGCAACGAAGATGTTCCTGTGATGCTTTCTTATAATCTCTGGTCACCCTTTACATTAGGTAGTAGTAATCGAGAGTGGAGACCAATATTGTCTTAATGTATTCCAAATATTAATGTTCATTATTTATTGCCCCAATTAGTACCAAGTTATTGTGTCCACTTAATCCCGATTTGCTATCGAACGTCAGATAGAGTAATACATTTTCCGATTAGTTTTCATTTAGGTAGTAAAAAGGTACACTTGGCAAAAAAAAAACTGTGTTTGGAAGAAGTGGATTGGCTGATAAAGATTTGATGGCATCATCCGATCTAGTCTTCAAATGTTATTAGCATCAGAAAAATACTGCAAAGCATAATTTCCTGAACAAAATCATGTCCCAGGTCAAACTGGTAATCTCAAGTTTTGCAACAACTCCAATTCGCCTGTTGCTTACCTGCTCCGTGCCGTATAGAATGCAGCCGCAGTAAACGTTGCTCTCCTCGCAGTTCTCGAGTATTTCGCTCCAGTGCTGCCAGGGGATGGTTGTGCAAGCCAACGTGATCATACCGAGCACAGCGGAGAGGAGGTAAGCGGCGGAGAGATTCTTCTCAAGACTCAACTCTGCCATGACTGTAACGTTCAAATAATATTGAGACACTACTGTTCTCATCTGAACATTATCATTGTGACTGCCTACATTTTCAGCACATAAAAATGTTATTTTGAAATCCTATGGTGGGACAGGAAGGTGAGGCACCAGACCTAATGTAAATTTGTAAATTGGGACAAAGTGGTGCATTATTCAAATATGTTCTGTGTTTCCAGTATACTATTTTGTCAACAAACTATTAATAAATATTGCAGTATGCATTGGTCGACATCAACATACAAATGTCTTCAATACAGCCAAGAAGAACAAAATAAACAATGAAACATTTTTCCACACAAAAATGAAAAATAGATATGTTACAAACGAGCCCATTAGTAGTGTTTGGAATATGCAACTGCTATGGTGCATTTAATTCTTTTGGTTTCTGATTTGTTGTAATAAGATGTGACTCATGTACACTCACCTGTGCGGTATCAATCTGCGTGCTCGAGGGTATTGACTCACTCTGGGATGTGTTTTACTGTTGCTTTTCAGTAATCTGTTATCATTGCACAATCTCTAAAGAGATAAACTCTTGTCTGAATAGTGGAGATAAGATGTGTCAACAAATACTCATCCAGTCCATGCTCCACGCATGTTGACTTAGTATAGTGCGTAGCTTATTTGAATTTCAGATAAGCATTGCAGTTGTAATTTATGTAAATATTGTATGGTATAGTTTGGTAATACCAGTAATTATGTAAATTTTTCAAGTTAATAAATTAGCTTATGTAAGTTGATTGCCCTATGTTCTAAATTAACATCAAATCCAGATTCCCTTTATGATATTTAATTTTTAAAAGAAAACAGCATATTATGCAGTCTTTGATTTACTGGATTATTTTTCTTCTTCAGAAGTTAATTACACAGGCAGCAGGAATTTTTACAGTTTATGTTGCACTTTTAGAAAAATACGAAATGCATTTTTAACAATTGATCAAAGCACTTGACAAATAAAATCTAATCTACATTTATGGAGACTGTACCCAAAGATCACCATTTTTAGGTAGTTTTTAGGGCTGTGCAAGTCTCGAAAGTTCTCGAATCTCGAATATGAAACTCCATCTCGATCTCGATCGTTTGTTCAAATTACCATCTCGAATTTTCAGGTCTCGAGCATATCAACTAAGAGCCATCAAGATTTCCAATTTTTTGTTATTTTTACAGGACTACGTGTGCTAACTTTCTTTGTATCGTCCATAAATTTGATTTGTATTGTTTTATATATAAAGCAGACAGTTCTGCATACTTATCAAATGTTATTCTTGTGTGACTGGACAATTTGCATTGTGTTTCTCTTCCACCAAAAAAAATCTTTTTAAAAAAGTATAATCTTGCTCGAATATTCTTGATCTCGAAGGTAAAATATCTCGCTCGATCTCGCTCGACTTTTATGAAATAATCTCGATCTCGCTCGACATGAAAAATGTCAATCTCGCACAGCCCTAGTAGTTTTATTTGTAAAATCTGGCGTTTCTACTTTTTTCAATTCATCCCTTACTCAAGTCTTGAAAAATGGTTCAGGGCTTAAATAAAGTGAAGTCCAAGTATAACGTAAAGTAGGTAACTAAATTGGTTTAATTCAATAAAACAAGCACTTCTTAGGCAATTAAATATATACATTTCTCAAAACTGTACACGGTTTCATGTACGCGTGATGCTGATTATAATTATGCAGACCTCTTCGAAGCTGTCGACCGATTCGATGCTAGCCATTTCATCTGACGAAAGAAAAAAATCTCTTATAATTAATATTTGAAACTTGTACAAGGAATAAAAACTAGTGCTAGGAAGATAGTGAATAAATGATTTTAATACTTAAAAATGCAAGTTGGTTTGGAATAATAGTGATTTAATTTTATTTCTAGAACATAAACTTTTCTGTAACAATAGCATGCTTATTTGATGTCAACAATCTACCAAGTCCAAAGTAGAACTACATAAAACCAGACCACATAAAATTCATGAACTCTGTAGAGACAGATAATGAGGTACATTTTTACCAGCAGCGAGAATGTCTAACTTCATGACATGTAGACCTACATCTTTTGCTTCCAGCCGATAGCGGAAGAATTGCCTTAGATTTGTTCCGCTGGGAAAGATAAACGTCTACATGTCATAAAAGTTACATAGTCATGCTGCAGGTCTGTTCTCTGTCTCCACTTGTCTTTCTCTTTTGACATTTAATGATTTTACAAATGATATTTAACAATGTTGAATAGCAAAAAGCAAAGACATCTTTACTTCTGAATTTGTTATTTGGTTCGGATGCACACATCATGTTAAAAGATGGAAACTGATGTACAGACTTCATATTAATGTAAATTTGAAAACTTTCAAAAATGCTTCGTAATTTATGGATTTTATGAAGTTTATCTTGGCTCACACAACCCAACCCGTTAACTGAATCAAAAAATCTGGGTTTATTTGTTAATAACTGTAAGAAACATGTAGTTTCTTCTACAATACAAGGTGCACAGTACATAAAGACAGGGAATACGATCACCCATGCAACCTTGATTAGAAGCCGGAATTATCAAGTGCGACTAGATCGATATCCACTTATACGACTTATTCATCATCGTCCAGCCAATTCTTACGAATAACATTTTAAGAATTAATACCGTGGAAATGAATAATCAAAGAGATTGATTTCTAGCTAAAAACGTTTTCAATGTGACGTTTAAATGACAAATGATTTTCTTGTAGAATTTTTTACATTAACTGCCTACAACTTTGTTCATTGATTTTTAATATTTTTACGATTTTTATTAATTTTATGTTTTCAAGTATAATGTGATAACTAATTAGATCTATCACTCGTAATAAGTGTAGCGCTGGTTTACGCAGGATTGTACCCTTGTGAGTAGCTCTCGAGCCGGTCTCTAGAAGTCCACAAGCAGTACAACGCCGCGATGCCGAAACCGATGCCGCCACCAATGCCGCACTTTCTCAGGCCAGCTGAAACAGGTCAGAAACATGGAATATTGAAGCCGATACCTACAACTTTCAGAGTAAACCATCTCGTTTCCCTAATGTGCCAGACTCCGAAAGAGCTTTTCGCCTGCCTCATCTCAACAAACCAATCGATTTCAATGTTTTTGCAGTACCTACCTACATTACAGGATCAATTGAAAACAATGTGTAAAAATACAAATGAAATATTACAAACGGGTGCCACAAAAAATCCCCTTTTAAGAAGACACTATCGAAACTGGAAGTTCTGAAATTTTTACCTATTTCAGAAAACATACAAAAATTTAATACAAGTTTCTAGCATATTGTCAAAGAAAAAGTTATGATTGAAGTTACAGTTGAAAATACAGAATCAACCATATAGGTAACTTGATTTGGAGTTACTTCTCTGGATGTGAATTCGTGTTTAAGTGACTATGTGGACTATGCAAAAACGATGTTTCCATTGTAATTAGGTCGTATATTCTTTAAAATCTATATTCGATGAATCTGTGATACCGAAGTTAGTGGCCCCGAATCTTTTATTTTTGTTTGAGTTCTATAACGCTGGTATAAACTGTTTTTCAATGACTTAATGCAAATGTCTGTAACTTTTTATCTAAATAATGAAGAATTTCTGAAAATTGCTTATTAAATTTCGCAACCCGGTATCATCAAATTTTCCCCTTCAACCTATTGTTTTTTATGAAACACTAATCGCTAAGAGTCTGCCTCCTGAGCGAGGCTTTTAAAATAACGTGAAAGTCAAATCGCACCTGATGATTTGAAGAGAAGGCCGGTGGCCGTTGCCGCAGCTAATGTGTTGGCTTCATCGTCGCAGCCCCTCGCCCAAGAAAGAAGAACGCCAAAGCCGCTGTACATCACCGCTATTGTCCCTAATGTGTTAGAACTTGCCGAGCCCTGCTTCATTACGTAGTTGAGCAATCTGTAAACAAGACAAATTTACAACTTAGGTCAGTTCAGAAGTCGGAGATTTTACCCGAGAAATTTCTGTTACTAGTGCTTTTATTTCAAATTTGGCAGCTTAGTACTATCACCCAAGTTAAATGTCCTCTGTCCAAGCTTGTAGGACCGTTACAATTATAAAATCATAATCAAGAAATATTTAAAGATGCGTCAACAGTCCATCAAAACTACGATCACCACACTTTACAGGGATCGGAAACTGTCTGCGTATTGTGACGTCACTCCCATAAGACCAATTTGCTAAATGATGGCGGCCCAGTGCTTGGGCCGCCGATTTGCTCTTTCTTACTTCCTGCTCCGTCTTACTTCCGGCCGGTGACCCGCGAAATTTAAAAAAGTACGATTTTGGAGTGTTTTAATTTGATTCACACAATTGCCGCCAGGTTTGAACGAGCTTCTCAAACTTGCCGCTGCTAAAGATGATAGCGCATTGTCGAATATTTGAATTCTGTTCTGGCGGGAGATAAAGACATGTGTCACGTGAGCGACATCACAGCCGCTTGTTCTATTCTTGTTGTGTTCAAGGTGACCAAGCACATGGCCAGCTAGTCAGACAGTTTCCGATCCCTGTAAAGTGTGGTGATCGTAGATCAAAATGACCAAAATGATGTTCAATTTGACAAGCAACCTAGCAACCACGTTATCCTGATGAGGTGTCAGTTAGCTTCTGACAAGTTGTGGCAGCGTAAAAAAACAATCCAAGTACTAAGTGTTGGTGACTTGCATAAGTTGTCAACCCGATTTCCATCAACTTGGGGATCAGGAATGAAAACTTATGACAGTCAAACCTACCTACTAGCCTACCTACATCTGGCTATGTTTATACTTACTGTGTTCTTCTTAATTTTCCAGTGTGTCCAGCTAGAGTTGTGCTTTTTAGACCATTGTAAAATCCACTGACACCTCCTACAGAAGCCCCGACCATACATGAACCCCCGATTTGCGAGAAAGCGAGTTCAAATCGGCCTCTGTGTCGCGACGCACCCTCAGGAAAGATGAATTCTGGTTGACTTGGAGGCAAATATGCAGGATCAAAGTTCAGATACGGTGAAAGAGACGATAAGTTTTGTTGCGAGTTTACTGAAATAAAAGCACATGGTTAATTCATACTCATCATGACAAAATGATGCAAGACCTTGAAATCTGCCATGGGATTTCTAGTCCGATTTAAATTGATCTTTTATAACAGATATCGTGTCTTACCTGGAATATTCATCCCGGGATCCTTATTACTGTAAGAAGGGGAATACATATTTCTATTGTGGTCTGAACTAGCACTGCTCATAACTTGTTAAATATCTACTTTTTGTGTTATAGGAGGGCAAAAATTCTTGAGAGGTTATTAATGATGGCAGACGGCCCTCTCTCTAGTGTCTTGGTAGCAATGAGCAATGAGCTGGTGGTAAAACTTACCGAAACCAAAATCCCTAAATATGTAGGAGCCGTGGTGCAGGCCGGGTCTATTCCCACGGTGTTTTGAAGCCGCACGGCTTTTCTAACCGTGCGTATAGAATACAGTACTATCCACACGGTTGTTTAAAACACCGTGTGACGTCATAGCACGGTCTTTTTAGCCGTGTGAATAAGATGGAGTTCTATTCCCCCGGTGTTTTGAAAAGCCGTGTGACGTCACTACAAGACGGTGACGTCATTACACGGATTTTTATTGTTGTGAGAAACCGGTGCGTCACAAACCGGAAATTAAATAAAAAGAGCGGAAAGATTTTTTTAAACGCTCAAGGGTTTCATCGTTTATTTGAATTAGTAGGGTTGTAATTCTATTAATGGATTAAAATATAGATTCAAGCGTATTACTTTTATTTCGCACTACTACTTTTATAATTATATTGATATTACGAATTTTATGAACAATGTTTTTACAACTATGTGTGAAGTCATTAAAAAGAGGTTAGGAACTTGGAAGTATGGTGAACTGAACAGACAGATTCTAAAAGTTTAATTTGGAGATAGTGCAAGCATGGAGTTAATAATTAAAGTGGTCCCACTGCTCCAGCCAAGGTGCTTAGAATTCGCCGTAATTCATACAAATCTCTGATGAAATAATACCTCAAACAACAGCATAAAACAATTATATCTTACCGTACGCTCCAATTATATGTTTTTAATTGAAGTTCCAATTAAACTATCCCAAAATAATTCATATTTGTAGTGCAATGTTGCCAGATTTATGGTAAATTTTACACATTGTACACAGTTTCTTTCTTATTTGGCCCGTGACCCCATATTTTCAAACGGCAGGCTTATTCTAAAAATTATTATCTTTAATTTGAGACTATTTTCAATAATTTGTCATTCCTCTTGCGGTTTTAGGAGCAATTTAAGGCCAATTTTCCAGGACGATTTCATGTCTCCCTGTGTTATCTTATGGGGGATAAGATGATCTTCAATCAAGAATATCTAATTATATGATACCGTAAGGGGCAAATATTTTTTGCTAGTTGTATGTAATATGGTTTCATTAATCTTTGGTGTGAATTACAGCAAATTCTCATTCCTATGCCGAAACGATGGAACCACTTTAACCAAATTATAACTCCATGGTGCAAGTTTTAAAAATAATAACAGTATATTATTGACGTGCCGACAGACATTTATTTTCGGACACATTTTTAAATGTATTATTAAAAAGTTGGTCAGTTCATGGAGTAGTAATTTTGAACTAAAAGTATAATTGCAAGGAATTGAATTTTCACACAATAAGGCACTACATAATTTGCTCCAGACTGGAGCACTACAATGAAACTTCATCAAATGTAGGTACTTTAAAAGAGCAACACTAGGTCTGTTCGTCGGGGTGTTCTAACCTGTTCGGAACACACCGGAAGTCGTCACGGAAAAGTTTACTTATACCTATCCGTCGAGTTTTGATTCGTAATTTATGCACCTAACATATTCAGTGACATACTTCCGCCTGCTCCGAGCAGGTTAGAACACCCTGACGAACAAACCTCTTACTTCATAATCACAACACATTGAATACTAACATTCACATAAATTCACATAAATTGCCAACATAAATTACCAACCAATCAGAAAAACAAGAAAAAAACAGAGTATAATAACTGAAACTAACTGAGACTGAAAACTGAGACTAACTGAAACAGCAGACCGCTGGTTAAATAATGCACCAATGTTTTTTTCGGACACACAATTTTAAATGTATTGTTGAGGTATAAGTCGGTCTGGAGGCCAAGTCTTGAAACTTACGCTTTCAGGACGCAAACGCTCTCGGACGTCATAAAGTCCCATTTACTGTAAGAGTGATCGATAGAGACAGGATAGTAATGCAATTGCATGTTTTTGAAGTACTGCCTGGAGAGCATGCAATATCAGTAATAAATCCATTTCATGACTCCTGCTTTCCAAATATATGACTTTGATATGGCATGTTTTGCTTATTTTTAGCTTTTTGCTCCAATAGTGCCTATTTTGGCCAAAATGCTGCATATTTTGCTTATTTTGGACATTTCATAGGGCATATCTGCATATAACGGCATTTTTCTTAGTTTAGTAGATTTCATTTATATTTCCTGCCCCTAATATTCTAAATTTAATAATTCATCCATAATTAAAAGGACGTATGAAGTATCGGATTTTCCCAGAAATTCCCTAAACTGTTGCCGTGATGGTGCACCTGGTAACATTCGCTCTACCATTTGCAGTTGGAAGAGTGTCTGCATTCAATCAGAGCACTTCTTTTAAAAATTCTCCGAACGCTGTGGCAAACAGGGTTCAGAGTAATTCGAAACAAGTTTTGTTACCAGCAGAGCACCATCTACGTTATATTTGCGGGTGAATTGTGTATGGTTACTTAATAAATTTCCGCTTTTTTGCATATTTTATTGCCTATTTTGGCTTTTCATACTGCATGTTTTGCCTATTTTGGTACTTTGATATTGCATGTTTTGCTTATTTGAGCATTTCATATTGCCTATTTTAAGGATTGATACTGCATTACTATCCTGTCTCTAGTGATCGACATTGAAACATAAAGTCAAGCCACTTATTTGATTGCCATCCAACAATCTATTGGAAACAATTTATTAAGATTATAATTATTATTACAGATATTATACAGTCATAAATCCTTATTCAAAGTTAAGCTAAACAGTTGAAGGTGGATTCAAGGTCATCATTCTTACAGTAAATGGGACTTTATAACGTCCGAGAGCGTTTGCGTCCTAAAAGCGTAAGTTTCAAGACTTGGCCTCCTGGTCACAAACTAAGTGTATAATTTGCAAGGAATTTTATATTTGTACAATTAAGGCACTCCTAAACTAAATTAAAGAAACTCCCTCAAATGTGCACTAAAGGAGCAACCAATCAGTTAAAAAACATCAGAGCACAATGACTAACAGAAACATAGCAGACCACTGGTTAAATGATGTGCCGATAGATTTTTTTTTCGGACACACAATTTTAAATTTATTATATTAACAAGTCGGTCTGTTCACAAACTAAGTGTATAATTGCAAGGAATTTTATAATCTGTACAAAAAAGGCACTTTTCATAAATAACTAGAAAATATTTGCATGATCACAAAGTCTGTTGATAGAAAAATTATTGAAATACAAATACCTTGAATTATAATCATTATTGGTACTTAGGTATGATACATGTGATCTCAGAACCTTTCTGCTAAGTACAAATCGCTTGGCACACGTGAATTATTATACACAACAATATATTACTAATATATTTAGACAATTATCATTACTGGTAGATGATATAGATTATCACAGAACCTTTCTGCAAGTACAATTACACAAAAATAGTTTGCAATAACCATAACGAAATAAAATACAAATAGCTGGTACAATTATCATTACTGGTACATGATATAAGAGATTATCACAGAACCCTCCTTGATTACTCAAGGGAACCTTTCTGCAAGTACAATTACACAAAAATAGTTTGCAACAACCATAGCAAAATACTAATGGCATTGGACAATTATCATTATACTGGTAGATGATCACAGAACCTCTCTGTACCACGTAAAATTACACAAAAATAGTTTGCAATAACCATAACGAAATAAAATACAAATAGCAGGTACAATTATCATTACTGGTACATGATATAGATGGTCACAGAACCCTCCTTGATTACTCAAGGGAGTAATCACCACATTGAAATACACATAGCTTCAATGAATGGTACATAATCAAGATCACAGAACCTTTATGCAAATTACAGATAGGTAACTTAAGGCACATGTGAGTTATTATACACAAAAGTAGTTTGCAATAACCATCGAAGAAATAGCAATCGTTTGAACAGGTACTGGTACATGGTACATGATCAAGTTTGTCACATAACAATTATGCAAAATACAAATAGCTCAACTTGCCCCCCCCCCCCCCCCCAATTATTATGCAATCAGTACAATTACAATAGTTTGCAATAACCATCGAAATACAAATTCATTGGATAATTATCATTACTGGTACATGATAAAGATCACAGAACAATTCTACAAAATACAAATAACTTGGCACCCGTGAATTATTATACAATGCAAATAAAATGCATACAACAAATATAAAATTGGTAGTTTGAATAACCATCGAAATACAAATGGTTTGAACAATTATCATAACTGGTGCATGAAAAGATCAGAGAACAATTCTGAAAAATAAAATAGTTAGTTTGCAATAACCATAAATTATTGAAATACAAATAGTACATTAGATAATTATCATTACTGGTACATTGAAAAGGTAGGATGGTAATCATGTGCCATGATTACCTCAACCAGTGCATGTGGTGACAAAGAGCAGCTCGAGAATAACTCCTCTACCACATAACTCGATGACAAGCCACCTTCTTGAGCCAGTTCGGGAAGAATCTCTTCAGCAGTGCCGAGTCCAGAGATGTAGTGTGGATATCCCATCACTCATCAGATATCCTCCAGCAGACACCCGCAGAATGGCAGCGACTCAGATTATCTCCTTAAAATAATGTATGGTGTACTGTGCATGAGCATTTTCAGTTTCAATCTCATTTTCTTTTTCGCTAGTTTTAGAGTAATGATGGTGTGTGCAAATAGCATAAAGTAGGTACACTAACTAAGTTTTCATGGTTGCTCTCTCCCCATCATAACTTTAGAAAAAATCAACCATCAATTTTCATCATTCTCAAATAACTCAGCAAAGAGTTTGCAAATGAAGCAAAACTTGATAACTAGAGACAGGATAGTAATGCAGTATCAATCCTTAAAATAGGCAATATGAAATGCTCAAATAAGCAAAACATGCAATATCAAAGTACCAAAATAGGCAAAACATGCAGTATGAAAAGCCAAAATAGGCAATAAAATATGCAAAAAAGCGGAAATTTATTAAGTAACCATACACAATTCACCCGCAAATATAACGTAGATGGTGCTCTGCTGGTAACAAAACTTGTTTCGAATTACTCTGAACCCTGTTTGCCACAGCGTTCGGAGAATTTTTAAAAGAAGTGCTCTGATTGAATGCAGACACTCTTCCAACTGCAAATGGTAGAGCGAATGTTACCAGGTGCACCATCACGGCAACAGTTTAGGGAATTTCTGGGAAAATCCGATACTTCATACGTCCTTTTAATTATGGATGAATTATTAAATTTAGAATATTAGGGGCAGGAAATATAAATGAAATCTACTAAACTAAGAAAAATGCCGTTATATGCAGATATGCCCTATGAAATGTCCAAAATAAGCAAAATATGCAGCATTTTGGCCAAAATAGGCACTATTGGAGCAAAAAGCTAAAAATAAGCAAAACATGCCATATCAAAGTCATATATTTGGAAAGCAGGAGTCATGAAATGGATTTATTACTGATATTGCATGCTCTCCAGGCAGTACTTCAAAAACATGCAATTGCATTACTATCCTGTCTCTATTGATAACATTTGAGATCAGAATCCTCTGTGCAAAGTAATGACAATTTAATTGTCAAGATTAAAGGCCCATGCACAATTGACATAACCCGCAGCCGCAACACGCAACCCGTATCACTATCTGTTCACAATTGACATAACCAAGACGTTACGGACCAAAGAAACCAAAGCATATAGAGTGAAAAAATATGACGCACACATCACGGCATCATTGTTCGCAAGGCACGGCTTCCTCTTTGTCAGACATAAATAAACAAGAAAAGAACGAAAAATCCAGGAAAAATAATGACAACACAGTTTTGACGGCTGGTTTAGGTTATGCTGTTGTAAGTAGAAGCTAGTTTGACTTTGATTTTAACCTGTGATATTTGTCTATTTCCGGTTCCGGTTTTGTTATCTCATTCTGATTGGCTGCCCGTCAGAATGTGGGCGTGGCCTGACATAGCTTACGTAAAATTGTCGATTCTTGGTCAAGTCTTGTGGGCTACGGGCTACGGCTGCGGGTTGCGTGTATGTCGATTGTGCGCGGTTGCATTGGTATGCATTGTTTCAACTTTTCACGCAGTTGCGCTTACGGGTTGCGGCTGCGGGTTATGTCAATTGTGCATGGGCCTTTAGAGTTTTATTGTATTTGTGGCAGGTTTGGGAGGTTTCGGCAGCATAAACGAACATAACTTACATTATAGTGACCAACCAGGTGATGCAAGCAACATTCCCTACTCTGTCTGTCTGACTGAAGTTGATACCTGCGTTGTGTCATGTAGTGCATCTCGCCGTGCAAGATCTTAAACTGCATCTCGGAGGGATGAACGAAGAGGACCTCCATGGCACGCCCGGCGATGTAGTGCGACCCAGAACTGGCAACGGTCACCATCTCCGCTTGCTTGTTGATTGGACGGCAGTATGTCTTCCTCCTGACCACCAGAAAACCGCCGTAGTTCATGGGTATGAAGGTCACCTTGTAGTTGGGCAACCAGTAGGTTGAGTCGCACACCACGCCCCAGTGATCTCTGCTTTCATCTTTGCCTGAAGAAGACATCTTGTTAAGCTTGATTTACACGGGTCAATGTATTGATCAATACATTGAATTCAAGAGGCTGTGCACATGAGCAGAGCCACTTTTGATATGATAAAGTGGCTCTGCTCATGTGCACAGCCTCTTGAATTCAATGTATTGATCAATACATTGACCCGTGTAAATCAAGCTTTAGAACACTTTCACACCAACCACTAACAACAAAGAGCCATCCTTCAGGGCTATAGTCAACAAATCTTATTGAGGTCTGTGGTTAGAAGCTACTAATTGAACAAGCAGGCTGTCCGTAACACAAAAATTTGCTCCAAGTGAATTCGCTTTCATAAAGCAGATAATATCTGCCCAAATATTTCATTAAGTGTGTGCTGAAAAATGCATTTACATCAATTATCAAATGTATCAAATATCCGATTGATAAATATCCGCATATATCAATATCCGAGCAGCATGGGAACAGAAGAGAATTCCAGTTGATTGGGAAAAGGGGATTATTGTTCCCCTTTTCAAGAAAGGAGATCGTAGGAAACGTAGTAATTACACCGGAGTGACATTACTCTGTCAGTGTGCGAAGTTGTTTGAGAAGATAGTGGAACGGAGATTAGTTCGTTCACTCCCATCAAGATATCAGAACTACCTATGCATCGTGGAAGCAGAGTGATAGAGCTCATAGTATAGATGGCCAGAGCTTAGGTATGATTTGAAATTTGAGTAAACATGAGAGTTTTCCCAGTAAAATAACTACACATGCAATGGAGAATGAGGTGGCGTGGCACCAACCTGTGGCATCGCCATTCGTTGACACTTCTTTATTCCCGGAGAGGAGAAGTGATGGCAGTGGAGGTTCTTCGTCAAGACGAGGTGCTGGATTCTGCTGACCACATCACGCCATTTCACAGCATCCCTAAGATAACCACAAATTAGTTCGTTCACTCCCATCAAGATATCAGAACTACCTGCATCGTGGAAGCAGAGTGATAGAGCTCATAGTATAGATGGCCAGAGCTTAGGTATGATTTGAAATTTGAGTAAACATGAGAGTTTTCCCAGTAAAATAACTACACATGCAATGGAGAATGAGGTGACGTGGCACCAACCTGTGGCATCGCCATTCATTGACACTTCTTTATTCCCGGAGAGGAGAAGTGATGGCAGTGGAGGTTCTTCGTCAAGACGAGGTGCTGGATTCTGCTGACCACATCACGCCATTTCACAGCATCCCTAAGATAACCACAAATTAGTTCGTTCACTCCCATCAAGAAGTCAATAAATCACGTAAATGCAGATGAGTTGCTTAGAGATATTGCCGAACTTGAAGAAATTGATCGTGAACGAAGTGCACGAGCACGAGCAAAGAGCGTATCTGGGAATGCATCGAAGCAACTGGCTCAGTCATACAGTCATTCAAATCAACGAGACACAAAAATCAAGCTTGATCAGATAAGTAAAACGTCATCTACTACATCATCGAGTAGTACAGACAAACCTCAGACGACATCATCTGCTGTGAACGGCCAGAGCACGAAGGCAAAATACTACAATTGTGACAAGACCGGTAATATTTCTCGTGATTGCCGAGAAGCACAGCGTCCATTCAAGTGCACGGAATGCGGTATGGAAGGTCATACCAAGAAGTATTGCAAGAAAACAGAAAATTCCCAACGTCTGATCTTGTCAGATGCAGGTATTGGCCCTGCAAAATAAATACATCAAGACAGCACAGATTGGCAACGAAGAACTTCAAGCTCTCATCGATCCAGGTAGTTCTGCGTGCACACTTCAAGCTTCAGCAGCGATACGTTGCCAGCTGAAGACAGAGCCGACGACAACCATGCTTGTAGGATTTGGAGCAGTGGCGGTTTGTGCATGAGGCAAGGGAGGCTCTGCCTCCCTAAATATTAGAGAAGAAGAAAGGGATTGCATCGTATTTCACAACTCTTAACTTCACTTCATATATAATTGTGTACCTATATCATTTTAATTTTAAATTTTATAAATATTAGTATTTTACTTTGACTGATTGGTTTAATTCGCCACGCCAATCCCACACAATGAGAGCGCGCGCGCTGCTGAATACACGTTAGCCGTATACGCGGACTGCAAGGGAGGCAGAGCTGCTTACAGCCTCGTGTAGCCTCCGATTTCTACAGGCGAGGGGCAAGCGCGGGAGTGCGGGGTAAGCGCAACGCATCCAGAGCTATGATGACGTCAGTGAGGCGGCGGACGTGCCCGAGAGGCTCCGAGCGAATGACGAAGCTTTCTGCCCGCGCCGCTCTGCCCGCGCGTTTACTATAGTATTTTATAATTACGTTTAATATATTAAACGTAATTATAAAATATTTTTCTGCCTCCCCACATTTCAAACCCACAAGCCGCCACTGATTTGGAGAGACAAACAACATCACGAAGCCTTTATCACCACGAAGACTGTAGCTAAAATCGAAATCGACGTCATGATCGTACCTGACAGGCCCAGCCAATGGACTTGTTGATAGGCAGAACGTGGTTGGATCAACAGCAATTGCATTCGCTCCTGTGGATGAAAAACTGATTATAGGCTACCGCAATGATCAACCATTCGCGAGCATAAATGTAGGAACATTAACGAGAGTATGAATTTTCTTCGAGTACACATATCAACGATGATTTTGCTGTGATTTGCAACCAGGGAAACCGCGAACAAGTATTTTCTGTAGTAGAAGGTGAGACAATCGTTCCTGTCATTAATTTCAGTAATCAAGAGGTCACATTAACAGAAAAGGATTGTGTGGCAAGAGGTGAAGGAATGGAAAAATGTTCAAACGAGATGCTACAGGTAGACAGTCAGCTACAACCACCTCGTCCCATTGAAATCGACGAATTGAACATCGATTGTCATGTTACTCAACAGCAAGCTGTCAAGTTGAAGGACTTAGTAAATGAATATCGGGATTCGGGATTGCTTCTCACTTACTCTTCAAGAGTTGGGTTGCACCAACTTCGCAACCATGCAGATTGTTGAAGAACCAGGAAGTAAGCCAGTTGCAAGTCGCCCTTACAAGACCAACGCAGCAGAGCGCGAGACCATTCGCGGTATTGTGCAAGAGTGGAAAGATGCAGCTAAAGATTGGGAGGACATGTTGGCGAAACTACGCTTAGTATTTGACGCCCTGAGGTCAGCGAAACTCACATTAAAACTCACCAAGTGCGAGTTTTGTAAAACGATTGACTACCTTGGATTTTGGATATCCGCGGGTAAAATCACCCCCGGTGAGAAGAAGATGGAAGCCATCAAATTCTTTCCAACTCCAGAAAACGTACACGAAGTGAGGCGCTTCTTAGGCCTTACTGGTTTCTTCAGACGGTTTGTAGACCATTACTCGTTGAAGGTAGAACCACTCACAAGACTAACAAAAGCAAATGAACCGTTCGTGTCGCGGAATGAACAGAAAGCTGCGTTTTCTATGCTAAGAGACGCTCTGTCAACTTCACCCATTCTTGCGCTGTACAATCCTCGAGCGAAGACTGAACTACACACCGACGCTAGTAGTCTTGGATTAGCAGGGATGCTGCTACAAGAGGGAGAAGATAAGAATCTGCATCTTGTCTACAGCGTGAGCAAACGAACCAATGCGGCCGAACAACATTACCATTCCAGTAGATTGGAACTAATGGCTATCGTATGGAGTATGCAACGATTAAGGGCGTTCTTACTAGGCATACACTTCACCGTAGTCACCGATTGTCAGGCCCTAGTGTACCTGAATCAACAAAAGACCATGAATCCTGTGATTGCGCGAGCGTACGATCTCGTCTCTCAATCGAGCACCATTAGAGGAAGCAAGCGACACCATGGACGATGTCATCGCAGATCGACTTGAAGTACTACTTACGCTCAGTATGTCAGATCAAGTATTAATGATGCAGCGAGCCGACAAAAAGCTATGCGACTTCGTGAAGATCCTCGAGAAGCCAGAATTACAACGAACCAAAGAAGAGAGAAATGAGACTTCTGACATTGAATTGAAGAACGGAATTCTCTTCAAAGTTCAACATATGAATGACCAATCAGAGAAACGACTTTTTGTTGTCCCCTCATCTACTAGGTATGAGGAAGAGTATTGTAGTGAAGTTCCACGATCTTCCTGGACACTTTGGACTTTATACCTACAGCTGAGGTATGATTTTTTACGGGAGTGTCACGTCTATTGTGATTATAACAATATTGGTTTCTAAGTTCAACAAAGACTCTTGTTGCAGGGATGAAATGGGCAGTCTAACCTTAAAAAACTCGTGTCGTATTGTTACCTACTAGGCCTAGAAAGCCTACCTGGTAGGCCTACCAATTCGAAATAAATCATGTTCAACAAATTGTAGTAACCACTAAATTGCGGATATAATTATGAAATCAATAAATACGATAACTTACCTGCCAGGTAATACAGAAGGAATACCTAGTTCGGCGGCTTCGAAGGCGTCTTTTACAAAACGCGGGAACAACGGTGTAGCGGGCCTGCTTGCCGGAAATACTACCTACAAAACTGGTGGTCGTTTTAGAAGATGAAAACTCCGTGTTACGTCATTGTCAGGTATTTTATTTATTTTGGAGGTTAAAGCTGTAAAATAGGCTTATGACGGCCTTAATTATCGCTGTTGATGAATTTAATATCATATTGTATCTCAACATACAGTCTGAGTTGCGTAATCGGCCGTAATTCAATACTGTTTAAAACACCGTGCGAAACCCGTGTGACGTCATTGATGACGTCACAAGTCATTTGAAGAAACACCGTGGGAATAGTACTGGGTTCTTTTGACACGGCATAAAAAGCCGTGTGACGTCACGACTACCGTGTGGATAGACACTTCCCGTGGTGCACGTGTGGTGCATTTACCACTGCTATCTTCATTCATAGCTGATGATTGTCAAATGTCAAAATGATTTTATTCGTAATTTAAATTTTTTATAAACTCTTGATGAATTAGATAACAGAAGAATGGTATATTAATGTATCGAGCGGTAAGATTTCTTCATACTTCATTTATTACGTAATTATTATAATTTTTCTTTCAAAAAATAAGTATTTTTCTCACCTTTGCAGGTCTATAACCTAGAACATGGAGTTATCATCTTCACCTGTTGACAGCAGTCTGAGAGAAGATATGATACGGAGGACGGCTGTCACATGCTTAGAGAAAAACATGGAAATTTACAGTAAACTATGTATCTTTGAAGAAAATCTTATACACCGGTTGAAAACTATTAGGAAGAGAAGACATGAAATTGACAACACCATTCACATTGGCAGCAATCCACCTCCTATCAAGCCTCCAAAAACATTTGATTTTCTAAAACCAAGCGAACTGTATCGTTATCCTTATTTTCAAAATGGCAAGGCAAATGTCCCTCCCCCTAATATGGATACACTAAACAATGAAATCAAAATAAATTATTTTCCTGCATGTTGGATGTATGAAGAGAAACACAAATTACAAGATTTAATTAAAAATATTGAAACAGAAAGATTTTTAGAAAGGTACAGACCAATTCGAGAAGCACTGACGAAGCAGTTAAAAGAATGTACCGATAAGCTCAAAGCCGAGCGTATACGAACTGAAATTTCTAAATTCAGCTGGGCGAACATTAGGACAATGGAAATTGGCGAACTTATCAAATGTTCATCGGAACCTTACAACTGGGAATCTATTTCAAAGGATTTGGGCAGCGTTCACAGTGCTATTGAGTGCCAGTCGATGTGGAATCAATATCTTCACCCTAAATTCAACCGAGGTCACTGGACACATGAAGAGGGCCTTCATTTTATTCAAATCGTTGATCGTTATAAAGCTCAGAACTGGGATGCGATTGCAAATGATCTCGGAACAAATAGATCCGGCTACATGTGTTTCCTTCATTACCAAGGAAGAATGATAAAACAGACATCTCAGTGGACGGCAGAGGAAGCAGCGTTTCTCATCAAAGTAGTTCAGAGTAATTCCAACAAGAAGGGGGATGTAATCAACTGGGATAACGTGCAAAGTCAAATACCAAACAAAACTAAGCAGCAAATAATCTGGCGATGGCATAACTCATCGAACCCTGCCATGGAAAAAGGAAAATTTACTGCCTCGGAACACAGAAATACATTAGCTGGCATTAGGAAATACGGTCACGACGCTCTTCGCATTCAACAGTTCTTCATTCCGCAGCGCACAACTGTACAGATACGATCGTACATTAAACGGATCATCAATGAGAGCAAAATCACGCGAGGCTGTTGGACGGCTGAAGAGAATGAACTCGTGCTGGAGCTTGTGGAGCGTTACGGAAAAAATTGGCAAACCATATCGAAACACTTTCTCAATCGTACAAACCAACAGATTCGATTTCGTTTCAATGTTCTAAAAAAATATATTCCTAAACTTGTAAATAAAGTTTCAGACTCATCTAAGGAGGTCAGTGAGCCACGATCACATCATGCACAAGTGCCTCAGTTGAAGATTACCAAACCTGATGAAATACCATTCATTAGGGAGATAGATCGCCACATCATAGAATACTTTCGCGTCATTTGGAAGCGATTTGCTAAGAAGGCAAACCATAAGCATGATGTAGCGTTGTATGCCAATGTGATAAATAATTATCTTATTGCTTTAGACTGTAAATTAATTATACCCCAGAATGACTCGGAGATTGTTCTTGAAGATTTCAGTTCTAACGAGATGATGCAGCAGTGTTTGGCTTACATTCGCGATAACAACTTGCAAGGCTCAGCCTTCTCCGCTAGTTCTATGACAAATGCCTGTGATGAAGATATAGATTGCCCGGCTGTCGATGCAAAGTTACTCACTGATTGCCACCTGTCATTTATAGAACCTCTTTCTCAAGCAACCAATCACACTCCAATTCAAATCTCATCTGAAACTATTAGTCAACAATCTGAAACTGTTCTTGATAAATGTATTGATCCTTCAGGATATCCAAGAGTGTATGACTCTGATGAATTTGACCAGGATTCAGCGTCTAGAATCCTCGAGTCTCCAACGAATAATACTGAAACCTCAAACATTTTGACAGCCCGAAACCATACCGATGATGAGAAATGTTCCTTAGACTCTGTCTCCGATCAGATAGAACTGTTGAGACAAAAGGATAGGAAAACTTATCCAGGCAGAAGCAATAAATGCTTCATGCCACCAAACGCCCAGACTGTAGTTGCGTTCCGAGCTCTGCTGTTGTCCCGACACCGTCTGGAGAGTGACGCTAACGAAGCACCATCTACGTTTACAGGAGAGAACGAGACTGAAGCCGGAAGAAGAGCGAAGAGGATGTGGTTGAATCGGATGGAAACATTGTTCAGTTTTCCAAGCCTCATGTCGACGTATTCACCTCAGTTCACAACTACCGGTCCGGATGGTGGCGACGAATCTGTGGTGGAATTGCAAGATGCTGACGTGAATTTGATGAATGATGGGATCGAAATGAAAACGCCTCAAGATCAAGAAGAGAAGCCAAAGAGAAAACAAGGAAGACCAACACGAAAATATAAGAAAAAAGTTAATGCTCCTTCCGGGCAATATGTGAGGTCTGGAAAGTATGTGAAGCCTCTGATGACACAAACGCCTGTAACGGATATTAGACGAAGTTCACGTAAGAGGTCTGTAGATTGTCAAGAAGACAGTGAATCAAAGAGATCACTGCAAGATAGCTTGTCGGAGTGTTGGAATGAGGGTAGTACGTCGCAATGCCAGCAGGGTGCAGTTGAGGAAAGTAGACGCGAAATCAAGCTGGAAGCTGAAGATGAAGTTGTTGAAGTATCCAAGGGGAGGAAACGCAAGTTGAAACCGAAGAGTAGAGCTAGTAGTTGCCAAGAAGATGGAGCAGAAGATTCAGTGCGCGTGAAGAGAAAGAAGATGTGATTAAAATTCAAATTGTTACACAGTGAAGTGTCAGGATCTGGAACTTGGCATTATGAAATTATTACCTACATTATTACATTATGCTATTTATACCTCAATGATGACTTATGTATATTTTTCTAGTAATAGGTAACTTATAGAAATCGGATCTTTCTTAATTCAGTTCATAAAGTATGAATCATAGTATTCCCGAGGCCACAATATATTTATTTTTTATAATGTCTATTAACTGAGATTAATTAATATTATGAATGACTATATAAGTAAAGTGGGATTCCTAGTAAATGTATGTTTTCATTATTTAATACTCTTCTATCCTTATGTTTTTTTTAATCTTCAAGAAAATAATAAATATGCAGGGAATGAAATGCTTATTTTTCGCAAACATTTTTTTAGAGAACTGAAGAACAATAAAGAACAAAGAGAACAATTTTAAAAACTTTAATGTTTAAATAATAATATTTCCTGGTTCCTCAAATAAATATAATAATATATAATATTATAAATATAAAATAATGTTTGTCAACTGATCATTCTTGCCTTAAAAATTATTGTTCATGTTTGTTGTTTGCCAAATAATATTTTGACTAAACTTATTTATTACAGTAACCATAAGTTTAAGATATTATTCTGTAATAGATAACAATTTTCACGCATTTGGATGATACGTGTCCTGCATGCCGGTTCGCAGTTCGTTTTTCGTTTTTGAACTCACTACAAACCAAGAAACTCTCTACAGACCAAGACACCGTCAGTTGTTCTGTTAGGCCGAGAAAGACAACATTGCAAGGTGTGCGCGCAATGAAGTCTTTCTCGGCCTAGCAGAACAACTGACTGTGGCTCCATCTGGTGAGAGTTCATACAGTAAAAAAATAGACTGTAGTTTCTAGTAATGTTAGCGGCTGAGCCACCCACTCACTTTAGTTTAGAATGCTGCCGACAGGTCGCATCGTAGGTACGATTTGCATGTACAATCTCTACCCTAAAGTTCAAGATAGTTGGTAAATTTTTCGTAATCTTATTTCATTATTATTATTTTTGCTAGTTTCTTTACACACATATTAAACATTAATAGGGCTGAACATTATTTATAGAGTGTTCAAAAAGGCATCAGCAAGAATTTATTTTTATTACTAAGGTCCTGGGGGGAATAAAGCCCAGTGGGGAAAAGGCCCACCATTAATATCTCAGGGTTTTAAATCTGGCGAACAATTTGTCAATATGTGTTTGTCAAGTACCACTAGAATGGTGTGTTAGCGAAGTTTTGTGTCGATAGTCCAAACGGTTGAGACAGCACTTTGAGAAAACTCCGAATGTCGCACTTTCGACACCTCTCTTCATATTTACCAGCAGATGCAATTACTTTCCTAATTATTGAGACGTACTGTAATACGATTGTACCATATTTATTTATATTAACAAACATGTTTTCTATAATATAAATACGTTTTACGTGGTATCAGTGTAATATAAGTAGGTAGTCAAAATCTTAATTTAATCATATTATTTTAGTGGGGTAAAGAAACAAAGCCCACTACAAAAAAAATACTATTGCTTTGAAAGTAGAGGGATTAGTAATTCGTAAATGGTAATTATAGTTATGTAATTAGTCATGGATGGAAAAAACGGATTTTATTGTCTAAATTTTGTCACCAAGTTGTGGGTGTGCGATCTTCAGAGAATACAGACCTGAAAGTTTCCGAGTGTGCGTAAATATATATGATATAGTTGGTTTCAGAGGGATTTATGAACTTGAAAACATATTATGAGGGACCTGAATGGTCTGATTAGTGGTTTACTATAGGTGGGCTTTGTAGGGAACAAGGCCCACTGTAAACCTTTTTTATCTTCATATTTCATGATAATTACAACATTTATTTTTAATTAAATCAATCTAGTGAAGCGGTCGCTCCACGCCAGCCAAGTCGTACGGCGCGCGCACACTCTCATTTAAAAAGGCTGGAGCAAACCCACTTTTACTGTAAGCAACAAAGTGGCATTTTCGGCCTACTGGATCTTAAAATTGGGAAATCTCACATTGTTGCGAAATATCTTAATTTCGAGCTATGGCCCACCCTACAACATATACCAAATTTGGGAACAATAGGTCACGCCCTTTGCGCGCTAGAGGGCCGTGAAAACAGTGTTTTAGGGCGGTTTTAATCAGTAATCATAATTATAGTCTCCTGGAATTCAAATCCGGTAAACAGGCCACAGCCTAAACGGCTGAACCGATTGATCTCACATTTTTACCACGTGTGCACTTTTGGCGTCTGATTTAACCTTCACCCCATGAATTTTTTGTGCCGCCATTTTGAGACCGGAAGTGACGTCATATCTCGTCAACGGCTGTCCTGATTTTAACGAAAATAGCGCTAAACGATTTGGACGGTCAACTTTATGGATTATCAATAGCAACAGACTAAAATTTATGTTAACGAAACCGGAAATTACGGCATGAAATTTTAAATTCATCGATTGGCATTTCGGCAACAAATTTGATCCGATTATTTTGATATTTATGTAACGTATGTACTTTTGAAATCTCATTTGACTTGTTATAAAACCAACCGGAAGCCGCCATTTTGAAACCGGAAGTGACATCATATCTCAATAACGGCTAAATAGATTTGAACGAAACCAGCGCTAAACAATTTAGACGGTCAACTTTATGTATTATCATCAATAATATTTGCAGTTTCCCATACCGAAACCGGAAATGACGTCACACATTTAAAAAATCTCACACAATTACATTTTAATGCAATAAATATACTATTTGAGACAGCTTATAATAAAATGTAATCATTTTTAAATTATAATTCAATGGGTCAGTGATTTCAGCAGCCATTTTGAAACCGGAAGAAACGTCATATCTCGAAAACTGGTAGACAGATCGGTATGAAACTAGCGCCAAACGATTCGGAATGCCATCTTTATGGAATTGGAACAGTCGAACTAGAATTTTCCTATTAATGAGACCGGAAATGACGTAATTCAAATTTATAAATTATTATAATCCCCTCATATAAAATAAATACATATAATACATATACACATCATAATATATAGTTCCTAAATTCTATGTGGCACTGCAGAAAGTTCAGCAGCCATTTTTGAGCCAGTGTTGCATTATCTCGGAACTGGGTTGACCGATTGGAATGAAACCATTGCTATTCTTCATGAGAATAACCAAATTGTAAAGGGTGATTTTTTTAAAATGATCTAGTAATTGTTCATTCGATTGTCACAAGTTCTAAGAATAAACAAAAAAATGAGTGATATCCCCATAAAAAACACTTCGTGTAAAAATAACAGCCAAGTCTCTTAAACTAAAAAAAATATAAAATCTAAAAATTCTGCACTGAAAAGTAGTGATATCAAAAAATGAGCCAAGCCACAACTTTATTTGAAAATCAAAAAATACTTGGCGCATCGTTTTTTGAGGGCATTATAGGTGAACTATGTATATATATATTTGATGTATATTTTATAATTGGCCTATACTTCCAAGCTATTTATATAAGTACACGATGCGCCAAGTATTTTTTGATTTTCAAAAAAAGTTTTGACTTGGCTCATTTTTTGATATCACTACTTTTTAGTGCAGAATTTTTAGATTTTATATATTTTTATAGTTTAAGAGACTTGGCTGTTATTTTTACACGAAGTGTTTTTTTATGGGGTATAATATTCAGCACTGAAAAGTAGTGATATCAACAAATGGGCCAAGTCAAAACAATTTATAAAATAAAATAAAAAACTTGGCGCATTGTTTTGCGTTTTTCATCCCCCCCACCCCCCAACCGCCCCATTCCTTCGAGAACATATTTATTTACACTATGGACCAAAAGCTGAATTAGATAAATTACTATCTGATACCCATACAAATATACCCATACAATTTTCAACTTGATTGGAACATTTTGATTTTCAGTCAACATAATTTTCTTTAAAGTAACCAATTAATTAAAGCACTTTGTTAAAATTATAAAATTTATACACCGTTAAAAAGGACGTGATTTTTACAAATAAATGCAAAATTTAAACTTGGTCTGTTTCATTATATCGCCAACAACGGAACATAAAATTATCAAATAATTGATTATTACAAATTAATTTTGTAACGATATTATTGTATCCTATAATATCTATGGTTACAAAATAATTCGATACTTTCAATATCGGACGCTTCAAATTTCCTCTGACAAATCCTTTAATAATGTTTTAAATTTTTTAAACATTTATAAGTAAGCCACATTTCATTGAGAGATATAGAAATTATTCTAGAATATTATAGATTGTTGAATCGATTCATTACAACTCTGGTTGCAACTAAAAGAAGATTCATATTGGTGCTGCGATCTTCTAGATCATCTTCTTGAACCTCACATCGAGATGCTGTGCAATGGACCAGAATCTGTCGCCACCAAGTACATCATTACACACAGGAGTACTGAGTTCGAGTCCAGTAGCCAGGTATAGTGATCATGGTGTCCCGTGATTGTTCAAGTTCAACAGATCGAGAAGCTTATCGCTTCCCAGTCTTGCTCATAATCTATCATATGGGTGATTGTGTGATACTATTTTGAATATTGTAACAGAATCGGTAGTTTGTTTTATGATGGTATACCTTCGGAAGGTATTTCAAAATGATATATCCTGTATAATTCTCAAGAATTCGTTGAGTCATTCTCCCTTCCTCCATTTAGTACACCGATAGACATTTTTAATCATTTAAAATTGATATTATTTCTGACATGTAAATTAAGGGGAATTGTATTTTGCTGAAAAACAGTTTCATGGCGAGCAATCAAAATAGAGCCTCGTATACCTTGCAAGACAAATTCGCACCGTAATTAATCCCCCCCTCCCCCCCCCCCCCCCCCCCCAATTCACAGATCAACCCACAATTTTATTGCATCGAGTTTCTCCGACTTCTGGAGACACACGGAGTACAAAGCTGCATGGCACACGCAATGCCTGACGCGCTAGTGATAGAGTCATGTGACTGAACTAAATCTCATGTTTAGCTGAGTATTGAGAGTGATTCTTATCTTTGGGTCGGGTAGAATGTAAAGTATTTATTTAGTTTGCCAGCTTCCCCCTCCCCTCACCCCGCTCCTCTCCACAAAGAAAATCTTTTGCATACAACGGAAAACCGACACATTTTCTAAAAAATTAAAGTAGTGAATTAGTCGTGTTCACTTTTCAACATTTCTTGGTCAAACTTGCATCATACAGGTTGAATTCAGAATTCGGACGACAATAGAGTACCTAATCATTCTTTACAACAGAGGAAATGTAATAATTGTATTTGATACCAAAAATTCCAAAATGAACACCATATTCTTGTAGTGTAACCATAGCAATACTATTGGAAGACGAACTAAAACCTGAAACAGATTCGTTGTGATTCGGAACAGTTTAGACAGAACATCGAGCATGGCCCTGGTCCATGGTTTGCCCAAACATTTGACTCGAATGATGAAACGAAGACGGACAGATGTTGGGGTCTGCAGTTCGACACCAGTTCAGTTATAGTAGAGTACAGGACGTCAATCCGGTATTTCCAATATCTTCATCGTACTAACTTATCGTACCTATACGATTAGATTATTACCAGATTTTTGAGAGGATCAAAAAACTAAAAAGCTTATTCCACTCCTACTAGTATTGTATTACTAATTGCTATAAATAACTAAATAAATCTAAATATTTCAATAACTACAAATTGCTTCTAATGAAGATGATTACGATTTATGAAACTTTCTTAACCAATCAAAACTAACAGAACAAAACAGTAATTGAAATTTTGAAAAAAAATCATACAAAAACAGCGGAATTGTTCCTCGAGTGCTAATGAAAGGACTTATAGTCTTAACATGTATCTTGGTCCAATTTGTCTTTGAATTACGGAATTGTGGGTACGTAGATGGTGTTTCCCTCTCACTTTTTAAATTAACGAATGAAATTCATCATACAATAGGAAGTACTGCAATCGATATAGTTACTTATCATTTAACAGACTTGGGTAAATTACTTTTAAAAAGTAATGAAATTACGTTACAAATTACATGGGTTAAAATGTAGTAAAATTACTTTACCGTTACAATTATTAAGAAGTAATGAAATTACTTTACATTTCATGAACAATAGTAACGAAATTACTTCGAAATTTTCCGTGATTTCCGAAATGTACACAAAACAAAATAAGAAAAATGGCGCCTATCCTACAACCAGCATGCAAAGAGATTCTCGTGTCATTTTAGTGAATATCCATTTGACATTATTTTACAAGGCGATTCTAGGTGTTTATGATTAAAAAATCGTCCAAAAGATAAAGGTAAATCAATTCAGGCTTAAATTCATCTTACTCATCGTGAATTTAGTTCCACAACTTGCAAAAGATGTACGAAAACAACAGTGGAGGCGCGACAATTTGTAACGCGTTACTAACCTCAAATTACATGGAAAAAGGTAATGAAATTACTCGGACGTTACTTCAAAAATTTTGTAATGAAATTACTGGCTCGTTACCCAAAAAAGTAATTTCGTTACAGTAATGCGTTACTTTCGTTACGTTACTACCCAAGACTGTCATTTAAGTATGCAAAAGCAATAGCTAGGTTTATTTTATAAGTCTCTATAGTCTTATGATGCTTCGAATTTATCATTTTGAAGGCTTCTTTCATGCAAAATTCAGTCACAATGTCAGTAGTGTAGCTTTGGAAACAGTAACATGGGTGAATGTAATCACAACTACAGTTTGAAAAGACTAATCTTACAGTGTAAGACTAATTGCAAGAGCCCCTCATGATGTGTCCAAAGTATTCTTGCTTTCGTCTTTTGATGGAAAATATCACCTCTAAGTTCTTATTCATTCGTTCCATCACTTCAACATGTCTAACCTTGTCCACCCATGAGATTCGGAGCACGCGACGATAAACCCACATCTCGAAAGCTTCCAGTCTCTTGCATAGCAACTTGCTTAAGGTCCAACCTTCAAGTCCATACAACAATACAGGGAATATATAACACCTGACCATGCGCATCCTCAGATCTAAGTTAAGATTGCGATTACACAGTAATTGCCTCATATTAGTTGCCTCATACAACCCGCTTCAGGACAGCGGGTACGAGTCCCTGAAAGTGAACGCACAGCTTCTGGTCACTTGTAGATTGTCCTAAAAGTAAACAACGCTGTTGTTAGAGCCGTAGCTCTTCGACTACACGATGTACTACGCAATGTCTGTGTGCTATAGTGTGTTGATAATGCGGCGGCGCAGTGTTGTCACTTGACCTTCTCCCCTTGTGACTAAGTCACAAATCGTAAATCCCCCCCCCCCCCTCCCCCCCTGAACAACGCTGTTGTTAGAACCGTAGCTCTTCGACTGCACGATGTACGCAATGTCTGTGTGCTAGTGTGTTAGTTTGGTGACGCAGCTTCTGGTCACTCTTGAGCTACGAATTAAACTAGAACTATTACTTGTAGCTCTTCATATGAAATTGTTGTTCTTTATTTTGATGAATAGAACAAGATATTTAATGCCGCTTTTTGAGTGAATTTTGTTTTAGTGTCTGGCTGACTGGTGTGGGTTGCTATACACTCGCAGTTTCCCGGGTTTCGAAAATTTTGCAGATCGATATACTACTTTCCTTCCAATACGTTCACAGGTAATAATGTTTTGGATTAGTAATTTTTCAATATCGTATACTTTTGGGCATGCACTTCATCATTTATATTTATAAAATTTATAATTTGTTTAGTTTTCTGTTTATTTCGAAAGGATTTCACACGGACATGACTTCTCTTTACTGCTGCAATTTTCCCATAGTTTATTGTACAATACATTCATATGCTTGATAGAAACGTGTTTATTGATGTATCTGTTTCATACACACATTGTTGAAGTGAAGGAGCTATATTTCCTGACAGGCGTCTTTGCTGCTCTTTTCGACGCCAAGCGTCTGGGCGTCGAGCAGCGCGTCGTCAGCGTGTCAAGTCAAAGTTATTTATTTTTATTTTCGAAGATTACTTTAAACGATACAAATAATGCAACTTAGAGGATTCATGAAATTGTATACGTAAGTGATGAAAATAAAATGTATTTTGTCTCCAATTTTCCTGTCTTCACCTTCAATTGATGTATTTTTGAGCGAGCGTAGCGAGCGTCACCACGGTACACTTATGGCACTTTCTCTGTGTGTTTTTTTTTGTTTTTTTTTTTTTGTTGTTTTTTTGTGTTCACAGCCCAGGTCAAACGGCACAACCAATCGATCTGAAATGTTGCACATATACTAACGTAATCTATGCGGTCCCTGGGATCGTTTTTGAACGGGCTTATGTGATTGGTTCAAATTTAAAAAAAATATCTTTTGATTGGTTGTTCTGAGCAATTTGAAATTTTGACAAGTCATTACGACCAACATTGTACCTAATCATAAAAAGTTTCAGCCAAATCCTCCCATTGGTTAAAATTTAAAAAAATCTTTCATATGATTTTTGAAATTTAAGCTAGAACCGTATTACCGATCAACTTAAAACTTTGCGTGGTCATTAAGACCAACATTATCTGTATTTTTGACAATTTTCAGACTTATCTGTGTTTAAATCCAAAAGTTATTGACATTTTACGGACATTTTGCGTGTTGGCTGTCAAATTACTCAAAAATGTTGATCACGGCTACTTCGACTCTTTATAGTTCCAAGGCAGTTAGAGCAGAAACTTTCAAACGTATGAAACTGATATGACCGTTCAAAAGATCGTCTAATACTGTGTAAGTACACACACTTTTATCATATGAGTGGTCCCAGGTATATTTTTTTAAATAGATCCTATGATTTTTTAATATTAACAAGGAACATTCTAATCATAAAGGTTCAATCAATCAACCTAAAACTTTGCATGGTTATTGGGACTAATACTTTAGGAATAATTGGAGATTTTTATACCTACAAGTCTGACGAATTTCAAGAATTATTGGCTTTTAATGATATTTTCGATAGATAAATTTCGGTTCGAGGTGTTGCGCGTGTCCGTGCTCGCTCATCAACGCGTTACACTGAGCGTTTTCCTAGTAATATTTTAGTCATGATTATAAAGTTCCCAACAAGAGTTGTCGTTTACAACTAAGCGTCGTTCTTTTTAGTACGTCAACCGGGGTGGCTATGGACGATTTTAGCGTACTTTGAAGTCCTGTGAACTCATGGTGGGCAAAATTTTTATTTTGGTTTGGGCAAAAGTGCTGTTGGAGTCTAAGGAAAGCATAATGACTCACACATATTTTTTCCCTCCATAATACACATGTTTTTTTTTTAAATTTTAAAGTGTCCAAACTCACCCCGGGGGTGGGGGTGACTTTAGACACACTCGTAAAATCAATGAAAAATCATATTAAACCAACAGCAGGTGTGACTTTGGACAGTATTTATGTTTTAAAAAAGATTTTTGATCGTATAAGCCATTTTTTGCATGAAAAAAGAACGTTATTAGCCAGTTTATTATAACTATGTCTAGGACCACTCAAATGACATTAGTGTGTGTGCAAAATTTAAGATCGATTGGTTGAACGGTTTGCCCTCGGCATTGCCTACAAAAAATAGTTAATCCATGAATAAACTTTGGGGCTGATCGACCCTAGAGAGCCTATCGACCCCAGTTATTTTCATGATCGGTGGTTTAAAAATAATAATTTTCTTTGTCACCTCGCAATTAAACGTAATGTAGGCAGGTGTTTTATTTTTATATTATCAGGCGGGATAACAAAAGATTAAAACATCGATGAAAGCTTTGTAACAGTTTTAAATTCATCCCAACCTAATTAAAAGTCAAACGGCATACCTCCAACGTACCAGGAAATTTCAGTCACAACAAAATCTATTTTTTCAAAGTCGATAGATTGTCAGTGTCTGGAAGTGTTGGAGGGAAAAACGCTACAGTGATGTTTTTCTTTGAGATTTCAGCCGCACGGTTGAGTAGACATTTGAGCGTGAGAACTGCCTCCCTCCACCGCCACCTCATTTCCGACTCGAGAAGGCGGTGTGAGTTCTTGTTAGCCAATCACACAGGCGGTGACAATGGCCATCATGCAAACAGCCATTACTGAGTTATTAATTAATTATGTTTAATTTTACTTTGATCAATCGTGCTTGGCACTAATTCCCACTAAAAATAGCAATGGTAGGTACTATTCTCATAACACTTAGCCAAACTAAAAACGGTATTTGAAAGAAATTCATTGGCTGAAGTTTCAACGCATCAACAATGATAGGGTAAATGGAGTTTTTAAATATCCCACATCCTTTGAGCCTCAATTTTCAGGTTTTGAATGCGAAATTTGATGGCATCACCAATTTATTCTGTGCTAACGCGTCATCTAACTCTAGTAGGTGAGCTCTGATTCATTGATAATAACAAGGATTGATTGACAAGGAACCTGACCAGCAGCCAATCCGTTTCGTTCAAATACCGCTTTTAGTTGTGCCAAGTGTACGTAAAGGCCGATTCAGACTAGCAATTTTTGACTAATCAACTTGGTTCTGCTCGTGCGCAGAGTCACTTTGGTGACGATAAAGTGTTTCTGCGCATGTGCAGAACCAAGTTGATCAACCAAAAGTTACTAAAAGTGGACTGCAGGTCTTTAGATAATTGAGTCAGCGAAGCTAGAGGCTCATTTTGACTCTTTTGGCACAGACCTCTTTTTTCACATTGTTGGCGACGTAGAGATCACACATATTCTCCGATCAAGCTAAAATTTTGCATATATGTAAAGTCCACCTTTAGTGTTTGCCAGACCTTAATTTTCGTCAAATCTTCGTAGTCTATGCATTTATTTCGAATACCAGTTTTGCTTTGGCCAAGTATAGAAAACTTGATTTGGTTTGAATTGTCCATGTGCATACGAGAGCTATCAAGCAGGTAGGTATTTTATCCACAAGTTGTAAGGTTATGGATATAATAATGACATCATATCTCATAGAAGCTTAGAAATAGGTACGTAAATTAACTTTTATTTTTATCAATATATATTTTAAACACACAGATGACATACATTTTTAATAACTTCGAGATCTTTTATATCGACGTATTAAAAAGGAAATTGTACGATAAAATAAAATTTACTAGTACTAAATAAAAATAATATTGGTTATTTTTATTTCTCTCATTTATGTTCTTCATAATCACAGGGCTTTAAAACCGATAGAGAAAAATCATGTTTTATTATTTTTACATTCGCTTCATATAACTATTTAGGAGTCTCTGTTATTTGGTCTCTAATCTTTTTATCCTCCATTTCCTGCCACAGGTTTTTCTTTGCTTTTAAACTGGAGCTAAAAATCAATCTCTCTGCCTTCGCTGGCAGCCATTACAGTACCTAGATGAATCCAGTTAGTTTCGTCCGACAGTTTTTCTCACCTCTCGAATTGATTTGATTTATTCTTCGAATGAAAGCGATTTCAAACAACAATGCGAATCTGCTAAACGCAAAGTCAAACGTCTTCAGGATGAGACGAATCTGTAGAGAGTAGAAAGACAGCTATTACTCTTACATGTTCCTACGGCTGAAAGTCACTATAGTATAGTTTGTGTATAGTTTTAGTAATTGCTCTGAAAACAAACTCTGGAAAAGTTAATGTTAATTTTTTAGAGCGTTTGATATGAACAAATGGTTCAAAATTAAAAGTACTTCATATTTTTGGTGTATTTTTGAAAATTGTATACGAGTTGTTCCTTCATCTCAGAGAATTTACGAAAATATTGTCTTATTATTGCGGATTTATTGACGCCGCTAGATCAATTTTCACAAAATGTGAGTAAGTGACTTTCTGCAGTAAAAGTCTACGAAATTATAAAACAGAAAAATTCCGTAAATACCAGCATGGCTCAAAGTTAAAATTTTACCTTTTGGAAATAATTGGTAAACTAATTATAAAACGCTGGTTGGTTTCAGCGAAACATCACTGATTAATGATTATAAAAAACAGTTTTTAGAAACAGGACTCGAAGATCAAGGTCTTGACCCAAACTTGTAACTAATAAATAAATAATACAAATTCTTCGAATAAAAATCGAATAAAAACATCGAATATGAAAAATGTTTGGAATAAATTAATTGTGTGTTCTTAATTACAATTTCTTATATTTTCCCATATTGACATTTAACTATCAATTTCTTCAGGTTATCCTGTTACCTTTTTTTAATTTGTTCAATTTAATGCCTTGATCTTGATTCTCGATCTATCCAATCGACATTTAATTGTATTTTCGTGAATTCCAACTTATTATTCTATATACAATCCTGGCTGAATTTCTATATTCTCTAAACTATCTTCAGCATAGAAAAGTTCAAAATGAAATGTCAGCAAAATCTCAACTCGATCGAGTTATATCGAACGATAATCGATCTTATGTTATATCGAAAAGAGGCCGCAGAGTCGAGATTGAACCGTCATTCCAACGTGATTCTGAAAACCGCGTAAATCGCACTATTGAAGATTGAATGCAAATCTTTCTTTTGAAAGTCTGCGGAATTGTGTAACTTGACATATTAAAAAGTATCAATAAAAGTTTTTTGTATACTGCAAATAATTTCCCACGGTTACTTGTACAATACATGCCTCCGTTTTCTTTATTAACTTGTCTTCCTATACTCTAGTAGTTTTAGATACTATAGAATAAATATGTTATCAATCATTTGGCAATGATTTGGTTGAAGTTTATGGTTGATTGGTTCTCTTAAGATGCCGATTTCAAGAGCATTGTATATTTAGAAACCGTATGAAAAGATTGATAAATATTTATATTTTTTGTGCTTTTTGATTTGAATTAACTTGCTATATTTGTTCAAAAACGATGGGGATTTTTAACATATCAATAAGGTATTTTATTCTGCAAGATCTTTCATTTTCATGTTATTTTTTATTTTTTCTGAAAAGTTTATAAAACAATCTATTGATAACCATAAAAAATTAAAAAATAGTTTTCGTTTTAAATGTGTACCTATATTGCTATGACATTTTGGTTTCGATAAATTATTTTGGAAAAACCAAATGCTTTGCCTACATTAAAAATTATTGTAAATAATGATGGTGCATTCATAGTGTTAGCTGTAAGTTACACAGTGATCGTGAAACTTATATCCGAAAGTTTCGGACATTTGTTATTTGTCGCGAGCTCTTGGGTGGGGAGGGGGGAGGGAGGGGGGGGGGGGGGCATTAAGAGACCCAAGACGCCCAAGATCTACGGACTCCTGAAGTTTTGTAGTTTTGGTTTCTTCCCGGTTCGTTGCTAAAGGGGTGAAAAAAATATATTAGGGTGGAAGCAAATTACAACAAAAACAAAAGACATTAAACAGAATAAGAAAATTAAGCTCTTCCAAGTTTCTAACCCTTGCCTTTTATAGGTGTTGGTTACAAAGTTACGTTTCTTTTTTTGTTAATTTATTAGTTTGATTTAAATGCGGACATAAAGACATTTCCCTAAGGTGACCTCACGTCTTGCCATAAAGAATCGGCAGCCATTTGCTGAGAATTAGTTGCCTTAATTTATCCGAACTTTTGTCTTTGCTTTCTTATTTATTATCTTAAAACTTTGTACAGATTGTTGCAGGCATCTTGAACTTGCGGTTGCATGAAGATCGAATCAAATTTAGTTCTTATTCTCACTGAAATATTAGGTAATATGTAGGTAATTCCATTTAAAATTACAACACAAAAATTTGTAAAAACTAAAATGTTCTACTTTTAAAACTATTTGTATACCTACTTTCATTTAAAATTACTTAAAAAAGTAGCATGAATTGGCAAAACCGATCTTTGATGTTCGAATGTTTTAAATCACTAACTATACTCTTTGTTCACAGTCGAAATTCAAAATGGCGTCTATGTAAATATCCAAGTGTCAAACGTCATTAAAAAATTTAATTTTGAAAAAGCATTAATTCTCTCTGTTACATACAATTTGGGTGTTATATTTTTGTTCATACCAAACAATATGTTATTCTTATTTCTTGCTGTTTATCATGGTGTTTTGTTTTTTATTTTTACGTGAATAGGTACTATTTTTTGTGTACATTTTGAAGTTAACACCGAGATTCTAATTTAGCCCTGAACTTGTCACTCTAAAACCAAGTATTCCTCTATTCTTCTATTAGTAGATATGCTTCCCATGTCCCATGACAGTCATTACTCCCCCCCCCCCAGCCCCCCGTGATATTTACACGCCTCAGAGCACAGGCAGATTAAAACTAGGGGCGAAGTTAAATGTCAACCCTCTGCCACCCACCCACCCCCACCGCTGCCTTCATATGATGGATCATCGGGCTTTTCGAAGAGATTTCAAGAAGGCTCTGATGACGTCGTTTTGGAACGATAAGCGACATATGGAAGGATAATGTTATTTCAGAGAGGAAGTCAATGGTTATTTCAATGGATAAATATGTGGCAAAATGCAACATGAACTAGGACAGGAAATAGTATCAACATAATAAGACTCCAATTTTAGAGCTAAAATGTGTTTTTACAACTTGTCACATAAAGGTCCAGTCCAATAAATTATAGTCCTTTTACGTAGATGGCTGCAGATTTTTTTGATTTTTTTATAAACAGCCCAAACAATAGCTTACAGTCGTCTAAATATTAATTGTTGTATCTATTTAGTAATATGCAAACATTTCATGAATGCCCCATCTCATTTTAGACATGACGTGAAGACGTGAAATTGTGAAATTGTACAGTATTTTGAAGAGAACAGGGTCACAGGAATGTAAAACCCGTTCTGTGGAGCAACCTACAGTTTGTTCAAATCTTCTGTACAATGATTATTGTGGTGAAGATGGCAACGAAAATGATGTACTACGCTAGTACCAACACAACAAAATGAAAATCAGCTAGAACTAGGTGGCACATTCAAGTTAGCGGATTTTATTTGGAGAGTTTAGGTTGGCAAAGTGTGAATTCAGATGGAAGGTCTGGATGGTGCTGCTTATTTACACCCTAACGGCGTTGTAAGCGTAAATTGAACAGCCTCTAGAGGGCTGATCCCCCCCCCCCCCTTCCAAGATGGTGTTTCCCCATCATTCTAACGCAAATATGTCTCACTCTATTTCGACCAACTTCCCTTGATTATAATGTTAAATGACTATCACATACTGATATCACAACTGCTAAACACAGAAAGCGTATTCCAAGTAATCTAGTAGGCACAACAATCATAGGTTCGCGTAACATGGTTAGATCTCCCTCTGGACAGCAATGAAGCCCTAACCACGCTCATACCTTGTAAATCCATGTGTTTAGAACAGTATCAAGTAATAAACCTGTTGATGTTATATACAAGTGTTGCTGTCAGTTTAGTCGAGCACCGAGACTGCCGATAGCACACTGGGGTGCTCTAACCCCCCTCCCCCAACCCTTGACCCGGTGTTTATGAGAACGACGCGGGGTTAACTTACCCCCCCCCCCCCTCTTCACGCTGGCCGTGGGGGAGGAGACTGGAATAATCGACGGAATAATTGGAGGTTTGAAATGTTGTATTGAGAGAGAAGGGGAACAAAAAAATGCAAAAATATTAGATAATTTGCTTTGGAATGGGCTTCCACGCTGCCATTTGCTCTCACTATATGGAGCGCTAGGGAGAATTGTTCCTTTTTCCTTCCACGATGCGTCTGTACAAAATGACAGCTAGATGACAGCTCACTTATTACTTCTTGTATTTGAAGTATAATGCCAAACTGTTGTGTTCGGAGTGAATGTTATTGTTTTTAAATATAATATATACTTATTAAATGACTAAATAGTTTCAATTACTTACTTTTTATACTGGAAGATCACTTTATGTTAAACAACTTCTTTTGTTTTCAATTCAGACAAAGTAGCAACATGTCAACAAACATTTGACTGTTGCCATAGCAACCAGGAATGATCGTCGGTGGTGCGCTCTATTCTAGCTTGGAGTTTGGAAGCCCATTAGTTTTTTTTTACAGCTTTTGAGGTGTTCACGTTCAACTTTTTGCCTATAAGTAAATATGAATAACAAATACAGAAATGTTTAAAAAAATAATGAAGACTTTGCGTGGGTTTTATTATACCTCATGATCTCGTGGTGTACAGATAGCTGTGAGTTTCAGAAGATTGGAAATAAATCATGAACAAACTTTGATAGATAGCTAATAATGTCAACAGTCACAGAAAAGCCAAAGAAAATCACCGTGGCTCTTACTTCATATTTCTAATAATTACGTTGTACAAAGATTCATATTGCGAAAAGAGTACCGTTTGAGGACATTCTTGACTCAAACCAATTTTTGGATTACTGCATTTTAGTACTATTTATCTACTTGTTTGAGACACACGCAACAAATATTTCACAAGAATGTAATTTGTGAAGTATACAGGACAGCAAGTACTGCAAGAACTTGCAAGTGATGACAAATGACACTCGTCCCACCCGTCCCGCTGCCATCATCCTCTATCGTACTTACACCCGGCAGCTTTATCATAACCAGGGCTGCACAACAGCTGACACTCTGTGTACCACGAGGAAACCGTCATTACATGATGACACTCGTCCCACCCGTCCCGCTGCCATCATCCTCTATCGTACTTACACCCGGCAGCTTTATCATAACCAGGGCTGCACAACAGCTGACACTCTGTGCACCACGAGGAAACCGTCATTACATGATGACACTCGTCCCACCCGTCCCGCTGCCATCATCCTCTATCGTACTTACACCCGGCAGCTTTATCATAACCAGGGCTGCACAACAGCTGACACTCTGTGTACCACGAGGAAACCGTCATTACATGATGACACTCGTCCCACCCGTCCCGCTGCCATCATCCTCTATCGTACTTACACCCGGCAGCTTTATCATAACCAGGGCTGCACAACAGCTGACACTCTGTGTACCACGAGGAAACCGTCATTACATGATGACACTCGTCCCACCCGTCCCGCTGCCATCATCCTCTATCGTACTTACACCCGGCAGCTTTATCATAACCAGGGCTGCACAACAGCTGACACTCTGTGTACCACGAGGAAACAGTCATTACATGATGACTCGTTATCGAGATTCTCACATGAATGAAAAATCAATGTTTGAGTGGAGTCGGAAATTTAACCCATGTATAGGTACGAAGATTCTCCAAAATTTACTACGATGATAATTTGAAGAGCGGGTTTCTTTCGAAACTTGAGGATTTTTCATGGCTTGTCTCAATCTAGAGGCAAATGAGAAGATTAAGCCACGACCACGCCCTACCCACCGTCCATCCTATCCTATATCTTCATCATAATCTCCCTATCATCATCATACTATCCATTTATCATTTGTAGCCAGGATATTTTGCCAGAGTGGGCAGCAAACGGCGGGCATTTATCTGTGGGGGGGGGGAGGGGGGTATGCCCCGAAAGCGTTTTTTTGGATTCATAAGAAAATAGACAACGTATTGGATACGCAAAAATGTTTAATTTGGGGTAAAAAAAATGAGTTTGGAAAAGTTAAAGTTAACGTTAACAATGCTACTTATGATTTCATTCTGTTAAAATGTTTCTAACATTTTTAACAATTTTAAATTTAAATTTTAACCCGAACATTAAAAATCAAAACAATAATAAATTTAACTTGACTTGATTTTGGGAGGGAGGGCGGGCAAATTTAGGTGGGGCCTTTAGCGCCGTCCTATCCGTCGCCATTTGCCTGTTGTAGGACATTGCGACCTACAACATCAACTAAAATGAATCATCATGGGGGTTGAGGGGTGTGTATACGGCCTTTATTGCTGCTATGTCGCATTCATGATGACACTCGGATTTTTCTACCCCTGTAAAACATCATCGTCAGTTTGGATATTTCCATATAGAGTGGCTACATTAACCATAATCTAACCCCTTAACCCCCCTCACCCCCCAACCCCTGGCGCCATCTGAATATGCAAATACATCCCTTGAACAGCGAGCTGGCCTCATTTTCCGCTCGCGCATTTTCAGTGACATCATCACATCATTCATGTGACATCATATCAATGTTCGCTCGTGGGGGGAAAATTGCTGGACTAAAATAGTTTTTGTATCTTGGTTGTAGCAGAAGCAATATTTTTCAGAAGAAATGAGAAAATGAGAAAAACGATATACGAAGTGATTCAATGTCAGGCATATTTTGCATAATTAGGTATGGGTATATTTATTTAAAAAAAAAAAAAAAAAGTTACAGATGTAATTGGGCAATGTGGTTTTTTTAAAGTTATGCAAAAATTGAACTTAAAAATTGAACTTCAATCAAAAATTGAAAGTTCAAGTTCAATCTAGTCTAGACGAAATGCGTCAAAGAGCTGTGATAACATATCTCACATTTCCTTCAAGAAATTTGACAATTCTAAACATGAATAAAATGTCTGTAAAATGTCAATAACTTTTGTAGTTAACCACAGATGAGTCTGAAAATTAATAAAAACACCTAAAATGTTGGCCCCGATTTAAATTTCATGCAAAATTTAAAGTTGGTCGGTCAAACGGTTCCAGTTTAAATTTCAAAACAATCACGGTATATTCTATTCAAAAACTATACACGAGACCGCTCAACTTACGTATTATAATGTGTGCAAACTTTAGATCGATTGGTTGAATGGTTTGAACTGGGCACTGCTGGCAAAAGCACACAAAAATATACAGAGACAGACAATTGTCATAAGAGTACCGTGGTGACGCTCGTACAAAAACAAAAACAGTTCGTGAATTGTCATAAAATTAACTTTCCGTCAACAAAAATCAATTAGGTATACATAAGGTCCTTGGGGGGGGGGGGGGGGGGGGATAAGGCCCAGTGGGAACAAGGCCCACCCTTAATATCTCAGGGGTTACTAAAAAGTAGTGATTTCAAAAAATGGGCCACGTCAAAACTTAATTTTAATATCCAAAAAGTACTTGGCGCATTCGTGTATATATAAAGTATAGAAGTACCTACTATTATGCCAAAAATCAAATGTAGGTACTTCGTATATATAATATAACTATAAGAATATTTTAGTATATTTTAAGAATATTTACTTGGCCCATTTTTTGATATCATCTTCTTTTCGGTGCTAAATTTTTTGATTGTTATATTTTTTTATGGAGTTGTTTTTTAATGAAATCAATACATCTTAACCACAACATATGAAATATCAATATAAATTAGTGTTTGTAATTTTTTGTTACCTACATTCCAAGATATTCGTCAAAACAATTAAGGTGGACCTTATTCCCACCCAAGTACCTTACTGTTATTTAACTGAAAAGTAATTCTGTTACATATCTTTGCTCTCAGCTCAAAGGACTACAGCATCTTCCCCGTCACATCCTATTGATGATTTGTTGGCCGAGTTCTATTCTCTCCTCGCAATATATTGCACATGCGCGTGATTCCCAAGTGCCACTCCAAGCCCCGTCCGATCACGACTTACTAAGTAGGTATCGAAGTGGCCTTTGACCCGAGTAATATTTAGATTCAGTGCTTAATGGGGTGTTTAGCGTCTTCACACCTACACAGTCGTGTATCATTGTGAAATATTGGACCAGCGATTTATTTCATTCGTTACCTTGTGTCGAATGATGCAAAAAGAGTTATATTTCTTGAATAGGGAGAATGCAAAAGATTTTTAATGCCGTTAAAATCCAATATTTCAAAATAACAACATAATTGTTAGAAAATTACACTATTTTCACACTAAAAAGCGTATACATTTTCATTCATGAAATTGAAAGTTAGTGTAAATTTTGGCGGCAAAACGCCATCCCGGCGAGGGATGTCATTATTTTATTGTAACAATGGCAACATCATTGTTGGTTGATATAAATGACATCACTGGCCCCGCAAAAATTTACCTGATTTTCAATTTCATATTATTTATGAATGAAAATGAACACTTTTCATGTTGTAATTTTGAATTTTAGTTTTTAATAAATTCATGCATATAGGGAATATGCATGAATTTCATAATGAATTTCATGAATTGCATAAATTTCATCATTGCAGATGTCTAGGTTTCATTTATTTGGGATTACATGTCACAACATTTGTTCCCAAATAAATATAATTAATTGTTTACCAAGGTACTGAAATCGTAACAAAATGAAGAAACGGAACTATTTCCCTTTTATATATAAATCTGTACCTCAAAGGTAGAAGGCCCAAAGTCCATTCTCGGTTTTTACGTAGCACACTTTTGGAACCATATCATCAAGTGGTATTTGAAGAATTCAACAAAATATATAGTTATATCGAAGTATTCTCTTACAAAATGACATGGTGTCACCATTACAAATATGAGTGGATGCCGGCAGAATTACTGGTTTTTGAGCCCATACCTGAAGATTAAATGAAATGGACTTCCGACCTTCTACCTATAAGCTACAGAATTGTATGTAACGTAGCAGTATTAGCAACTACTAATGGTAATGGTGATGAAGTATAGATAAGGGACGACGGAGGGTGGGAAGGAGCAGGTCGTATACAATCAGGAGTGTCAAAATGGCCCTTATTCTGTAACGAAAACGAAATAATTTCGGTTTGGAAATCATTGATCAATGTTATCCACATGGCCGTGAAATGATTTCATACTGAAACTATTTCGTATTCTTTATAGAAGGATCCAGGAGTAACTCGAGTTTTACCACAAGAGAACTTGCTCCGTTCCTTCCATTTCTTTATTTTATAATTAAAATTTAAAAAATACAGTTCTCAAAACTTGGTTTAAATTTCATCACAAGTTTGTATGTAGATTTCCAATTCCTCCACCACATCAGCCAGTTCGAAGTATAGCTACAATTAAAATGATGGATTGCAGTTCCCGTCAGACTTTGCATTGACTGCATCATTGTAAAGTTAAAGACTATTGTATTTTCTCTCCAACAGCTCCAGGCTAAGAAGGAATTGGCTTCTCCCATCTATACACTCGTGATGTGCAGGATTTCTGCAGGTTTATATAGCATTATTGTGAGGATTTATAGACTTGTCATGATAAATGGTGAATGTATTGCACATATGCCCGGATTATGTTCTGTTTTTTAGGCTGCATATGGTAGGAAAACGCTTTCAATAACGCATTGGTAAGCGATCATTTGGTATGGTTGCAAAATGCTTTGCTGTGTATAACTATGCGGCTTGCATCAATTTGTGACAATTAATTATAGTTCTAATAATTTCGAAGAGATCAAGTTGTGGTACGTACATTTGTCATTTACTTTATGAAACAAATTCGACAAACTACGTTTAAAAAATACGTTTAAAATACGTTTTAAAAAATACGTACAAATACGTTTAATTAAGTGTCTATAGCTCAGAGCTAGAAGGGTGGAAGTCAATGTCAATGATTCTTGAGGTGAGCTCAAAAACCAGTAATTCTGTCTCCATCCAATCGTGGTGACATGAGTCATTGTGAGTAACTGAATTTGTTGATCAGTCAAATATCAACTGATTCATCATTCCAAAAGTGTGTAAAGCAAATTCCTGATAATGGACTTCCACCCTTCTACCTCTGAGGTACTGATATTAAATTCTTATCCCAATTTTTTTTTACAATTGAGATTATTAAATGTTGGTCGCAATGACCTTGCAAAATGTCTACCTGATCAGACAACTGGTTTATTTTAACGAGGATTGGGTTACGAAATCAGGTGCGTTTTCGTTGAACTGTTGTTGATATCTGGTTCACAACAACAAAAAACAACAACAGAGACGACAGTAGCAAAACAAGTGTGACTTTGAGACGCTAGAATTATACGTTTCAGTGTCCATATATTTTAATTTGTTCTACATCTTTCCCCTACTCATCATTTATTTAGAGTAACCAACAAATTGTATTATAAATCTCAAACTTTCGACAACATGTCAATGATCATCAGAATTGAAAATGTAAGAGTGACAACGGAAATAAATCTGTAGAATTTCAACTCTAGATAATAATTCCAACGCAAATCCTTCTGGTAAAAAATGTACAAATTACATACACTTTTCTCTTCATTTATGATTTACAATTTTAATTCTTTAACTATACATTTAAAATACTTTAATCACGGGCCACACTGTCAAGTTACTTTTGCTTTTTTGATCATGACCGTATCAGAGAAGCAAGTAAGGTCACGTGACAGCTGTCAGCCAATGAGAGAGCTGCTCTTCTGCTTTTACTTGACAATGTGTGTACATACGTGTTTTTAATGAATTCTAGTGTGTAAATTCATTTTAATTATAATCTAATCCTGTTAAAATTTAATTCTATATAAATTGAATTACAATTTTGAATTTAATTCAGCACTTCAATTAATAAACCCCTCAGCCTTCTTCTCAGCAACCGACTGGCCATATTTTTAATTTACAATTATTAATTAGTATAAAATTTCAATTATTCCACCATGTTCCCTGGCTAGTTATTCCAATAATAATTAGAAGAAAATTACCTATACCTAAACATATACAAAAAGTTATCTTCAAGGTTTATAATAAAGTTTGCTAATTTGAAATAATAATTCAGATGGCTACAACAAACTAATTTGATTAGGTGGTTGCCCTGTAGATTGCCAGAACAAAATACAAAAATCAGTACAATATTTGTATACAAAAAATTATAATTTATGGTAGCTTTTTACTCCATCCTTTGTCGAAATGACGTGAACAATAAACCCAAATCAATTTTCACTCAAAAATGCTTTACATAAAGAAACCGACCACAACGAATGGGCAAAAAGACATAAAACCAATCACAATTTTTTATTTCCTAGATAAATTGCAAAGAGATTCTCACCATACGACCTTGCATCCTTCATACCACATTAGATAGAGTCACTTGAGCTAAGATCTGCGCATCGAACCCCTGATCGCCAGTCAATAACACAGGGGTTCGCACCAGGCTCTTAGCTAGCGCGGGGTATATTGGCCCTTGGCAAGGACGCGGGGTTTTTGCAGGAAGGTGGTTTTGATTCGGGAATTAGCTTCTGTTTTGAATAGGAATTCCGTGGAAGTTTAAAAATGTTTCTTTTTTGTCAAGTGTCTGTACCTGAGAAGATTCTTCGGATGACTGAAGACTTGACATTATCTACTGCACCGGTTAGTTACATGGGAAATTAGTGTTCAAAGCCTATTTCTGTATTTGTTTATTTATCAAACAATTAATAATAGTTAACTTTTAAAAGAGTGTTAAATCATTGCTTTTATTACTCATCCCTTTCTGCAATTTTATAGGTAGGTGTTAATTGTGGAGTCAAATCAGTCTTGGGCACAAATCATATATATAAAAACAGTCTGTTTTTAGATATCGGATATAATAATTCATCATTTAGTTTTCGGTTCTCATTTTAATTTATTGATACTTATTTTTTGTTTGGACTACAAATGCTAAATTATCGCTAGAATTCTCCCATTATTTTTCATGCTACGTCTTCGTAAGTATGCATATTTTTTATTTTAGTGGTGATTAACGTCGGACTGTTCTGAAACTAGGCTAATGGCGCCGGATGAATGATTATGAGGATGATTGGGAGATGATGATGTATAACATGTAACTGCAAGGATGGACCACGTGGGAAGGAGGCGGTGTGGCCTATAGTAGTAGGGAACCTTCCCAGTATTTGTCGCCTGTGTAAAATCAAAAAAAATTGGCTGTGCATAAAGGACGTCTCGCTTCAGGGGGGGAGAGGGGGGGGGGGGGTGCACCAGTATGGGACACAGTGTGACAGGGGGGAGGGGGAGGGGTACTGGAGGCAATAGGACGTCACGTTTTGATATAGATATTTTCAAACATTTTAAATTTCAGTTGATATGTCGGGACCGCAAATTTCGCTAAAAACGATAAATTCAGATACATTTTCAGTCAAAAATATTCTACTTTAGGGGGGGGGGGGGGATAGAGACAGATTTGTGACGTCCTTTTAGGGGGGGGGGGGGTATCGAAAAGTGTGACCCAGCGTGTCAGGGGGGGGGGGGGGGGTGACAACTATTTTTAGCGTGACGTCCTTTATGCACAGCCCCAACCTTCAAACAGAAAGGAAGTTGGTGGAAATTGAAATAGAGTACAAATTGTCAATAACGTTACAGATGATGAAAAAAATATATAAAAAATGGTAATTCATACTCACATCATATCTGAATCCTTTTAAATACAATTACCAACAAACTCTAGAAACCATCAGAAAACTAATTTATTTCTTAATAACAGTAATTTTCTTACATTTATTTCACGATAAAAATCACAAGTTCATTGGCCTTAATTCATTCGCTAGTGATAATTGTAAACAAAGTCGCGCATATTTTGTGAACTCCATATCCGGGTTTGATCTGAATCGAAGCGTGCTGCGAAGACTAAGAGCAAGAGAAGATGTATTTTCATCTAGTTGAGTAACCAAGCGGACATGAAGAAGCGCATTAACACTCGCTGCTTTAATTCCAACACATTACAGTACTTATGTGCTCATTACAAGCGTGCCCACAGCAGGAAGTGTTCTGCTTTTGCTCATACAAAATCAACACTAATTCGACATTTTTTGAGCGAGCGAAGCGAGCGTCTCCTTTTGACTCTTTTGGCACGGACATCTGTTTTTTTATTTTTTTTTTTATTTTTTTTTTCTGCTATTAACCGATACACAGGTTGCACCGTTTCAGCGATCGATCTGAAATTTTGCTCACATGTAAAACCAACCTTCTCTGTTTGCAGACCCTAATATTTTTGAAATCCATTGATTGGTTAAAATTTAAATAAATGTCTCCTGATAGGCTGAAAAATGAAAACGGTCTTCGATAATTCTGATCAAACTCATATTTTGCATGATCATTAAGACCAACATTGTCTCTTTTTTTACAAAATTTCATCCCAATCAGTTAAGAACGTATGAAATTATTGACATTTTTAATATCTGTCAGTAATGAAGTATCGAAAGTAATGTTTTCCAGTGCCACTTGAACTGAATCTGATTTGCTATATTTACCAGGGTGCTTAGATGCAATTTTTCAAGTTTCGATGAAAAGCATTATATACTTTTTTATTGATCGAGTGATCATATTTCAATTAAATATGGATGTATACGTTTTCTTTGCGTTGTGTACGCATTTCCGGTTCAAGAATTTGTACGTTCCCGTGCTCGCTCATCAACGCGTTACACTGAGCGTTTTCCTAGTATGTTCAAAAATTACATTTTTACTAATTGTTCCTATACTACTCTTATATTTTAAATTATTATAATGAATAAGCAGTAGCCGCAGCAGTAATCCGTAACTTGCACTCCAGGAGCTGGATTCACGAAAGGTATTATCTGCTAATACGTATCTTTTGTTTTAATACCAAAAACACCATGCTAAATGAAAGATAATACCAATAGTACGTATTAGGAGATAATGCTTTTTGTGAATCTGGCCCCAGAGTGGCCTCGAAGAGTTTTTCAATCGATTTTTATCAATATCTTTTACCAATGTAATAATTGTTTACAAAATAGGGCTTTGTACGAGTATTCAGAACAGTTCAATGAAAATAATTTCATAGTTTGGAATAAGTTATTAGTTTTATTTTGTCCAACAGATGTTTAGTGACATCATTTTACTAATTTTCGGGCACTAAACATCTGAAGGACAAAGTAAATATAATAAACCATTAGAAACTATGTAATTATATCATTGAACTGTTCTGAATACTCGTTTTGTAACAATTACATTGGTAAAAGATATTGATAAAAATCGATTAAAAAACTCTTCAAGGTCAAACTCACTACCCAGCCGTCTTAATTTCCGTGCCCATCCTTCATGACTGAGATTTTTCGTGTTTTCCATCAGTCGATAGACAAATGCCAGGAGGGTTCCTACTAATACGTCACGATCGCCTCCTTCTCACCGTCCATCCTAGTTATTCTTCATCATTATAAACAATCATTCATCCGTCGCCATTAGCCTTGTTGCACAACAGTGCGACGTTAAATACACCATTAAATAAGAAAAATTACTTTTACGAAGCATTTGCTATGCATGCTTGTCCAAAAACATATGTATACAAAGCATATATAATTGTGCCATAATTTGAGTCTTAGCCACAATTTATTGCAGTGGGTAAATGTATCAAGCATTACGCATGTGGGGAGAGGCAATGCGTGTAACTATTCAACGATTCCCCTTCTACTCAATCCACAAAAAGTTTATCTAACGGTACGTTATTCATTCTTTCTTATAAATGGGTATACTTAGTGTAAAATCACTAGAACAAAGTGCATATTGAACACTGAAGGGACATGAGAGTTGTATGGAATTCCTGAAATACTATGTGCTTTTTATGCAATATGTTCAACGATGTAACACAAATTAATTTGTAGTAGTGTGAGGGCATTTTCAAGCAGAGGGAAGAAGGGATAGTTTTATTTTTTCAAGCAAACGTACGTCCCCGAAAACTCCAGGGATAGAAAAAAATTGCGTTCCATGTTTAATTCTAAATTTAATAAATATAATATGTTTTTACTGAACGTAATTTCATAGAATGTTTGTACCCATTGGCTAGAACCAGAACCATCGAGACAGTTCGGTCATAAGTAACTGCAACGGGCTTTGCTATGTTTTTGGATTTTGACACTTGAAAACGGATTTGGATACTAAAAAATGGCCACCTTTTTGGTAGGTATAAATAATTATAAAACCTGTTAAATAGTGTAGTGGCAAAGAGTATAGCCCATAATTACTTGGGTTGAAATGTGGACCATGAAGACATTTTTTAAGAAATGTATTAAACAAGTATATCTGCCCAATTAATTTTTAACAACCAGGACCCTTACCTAATATCGCCAGATTTCAGTAGCACCGTGTTACTGTAGCACAACTTTTGTTTTAAAAGTTTTAGCCATAAGAGCTAACATTGTCGCCATGGCAACTAGCCGATCGTGCTACAGTAACACGGTGCTACTGAAAAATTGGCGATATTAGGTAAGGGTCCAGGATCCTAGATGGGGGAATGACCCCTATCCCCCCCTCCGGACTTTTCAAAGTGCAAAGAAAATTCGAAAATTCTGGAAAAAAATTGCCCTTTTTTACAGGAAAGGGAGTCAAGAGAGGTCCTTGACTAATCTTTTATTTGTATGGTCTACATTTTGAATTATTATCGTATGCTTGGTATAACGATTACTGTTTTACGAGTGAACGTTACATGTATCAATTTTGTTCATTATAATTCAATACATTTCGGTAATTAAGTATCAAATCTCTAGGAAAAGTCTTCTTTTGTGCTTTTTGGATTTTGGAACGTAAGGTACACTTTTCCAACATACTTCCTAAAACAAATGTATAAACCGCATCCAAAAGGATATTCTTCCGTCAACCACTTAATACTATGTCCAAAACGTTCAAAACTGCTTAAATATGAATGAGCCTCTTGCATCTGGCTCCCGATTCTTTGACATACAATAATCCTTATTTAAATGAGATTTTTATAATAATTTTAAGCCCTTAAAAGTATTGTCGACGGAAAGCGATTAAAAGCAAAGCGGGGACTTGGAGGTGTTGTATAAATCCGTATTTCATCGCTTTCAATAGGCCGTCTTGGGTGATCGGGCTGCATCAACTTGTGCTTTCACCTCTGCCTTGAAGGGGGGGGGGGGGGGGGGCGTGGGAAATCTCTATCATTAATCAAGCGATAACCGAATTCGAGCGCTAATTGAAAAAGAAGTCAATTCAATTGAAATCGGCGTCTTTTGGTCATGTTTTTTATACGGTAGCTCGATTTTAGTTTGTGGAAGATTCGTATTTTATTATTGATGAAGTCATTTAAATCAGCACTTTTTGAGATGTGCAAATTTTATTTTTTTAAGTAGTCTTTGAATATACTTTTATTTTAATCTTTCTTTTCCTCTTTTTTTTAGTAAGTAATGAAATACAAATATATGTTTTTTACTGTAAGCAACATGCAGGAAGGGAGTTTAAAAGTTGTAATATGTGGGGTAGGTTACCAACAATTCTTTAAACATTTTTAAAAAATTTTAAAACCTTATCATTTACCTATCAATAACTACTTTCGTCAATAAATTAGTGAAATTATCATATACTTCTTTAACGATTTTCATTACTTCAATACTTACGTCAAAAGTAAAAGAGGCCTGCTTATTTTATACTTATAACCTGTTCATTCACTTTTGGTCCTGCCAAAAGCTGACAATACGATACTGTGACATTTCATGAACTATGATTAATGTTATTTTCATGATTTATATTATTTTTTCCTCCGTCATCTGACTAGTAGTGACTACGAATTTGATTTACTTTGACTATAAAACCGTGACCCGACGAGTCTCTACGAACTATCAATCTGATCATCACTTTTCTTTGAAACCTAAAATGTTTAATTATTGCTTCAATCACTCTCTGGTATTGGCTAGAACTTCCCATGACCAATTTTGATTAAATTAGTTTTAATTGAAACAGAGCAAGAAATCATCTCCGGAACGTAATGATCACAGTTGTTATTTACTCCTAACGCTGATTAGTAGACGAGGATGACATTTTGTGGGAATTTTAGTAAAAAAATCGAATTATTCAACCATATCCCAATTGTCAATACCTTCAGTGTCAACCTGTCAATTGTAAACGTCAAGAGAAAATGTTTGGATTTCATTTCAGTATTCAAGGTAAATATTTGGTAAAAGAATAGACAATTCGAATATTAGACTTTACTGTAAAAGCATAATCGAGACATAGTGGGAGAACTGGATTCCCAATTATTATCGTCTTATATTTTTTTGCTTTTTAGAATTGTGAAATTGCAATATGTTTATAAGAAGAATAAGATACATATTCATAAAAATTAAATGAACCTAAACGAATGCCAAAAGTACCTAGAAAGAAAGCTTCTACAAACTTTCGAAAAAACTTCATTCATGAGCATATTAAGTCTAGAGAAAATATTATCATCCAATCTGGGTTTTCCTGCAAACTTTGAAATGTATTTTGACAAGAATCGCATACTCCCAAGACATGGACCTTGGAGTATTAGAGTAAAGAAGGTATAACTGTTCTTTACTCTAAGGTATGTTTGTTTTATTGCAAAGCTTAGTGAGAAAATCACGGAAAAAGTTATGGAGTAGAAAACGCGATTTTACATTTCGATTTATGTGAAAGAAATTGAATATTTTCTTTTTTTTCCCCCCAGTTTGATTTTTTTTGTTAAGGTTATTTTTATTTTTTAGCCACGATGACTTTTTATTGTGATAATATCTTATCTTCATGTGGTTAGAACCGTAGTTTTTAGTTCGCTGAAACAAAACATTAAAACAGCAAAAATCGTTCAAATAAAATGAAACCCCGCCACTTCCACTACAAAAGAATCTAAACCCCATTTCTTTTCCCCGTTATAAATTCAACCTGAATCCAACACAAACCCATCTCCTGCAAATGGCAATCACCTATCCCAACCTTTATTTCGCACCAAGTAATTATCCTCTATTGACGTGAACCTAATGAGACACGGGTGTAACAGATTAGCCGTCGGCTTCTGCGCATGATCTTCCTAATAGAGCTATTATCTGTCACGTGGGCAGCTCTTTTTACAAGCTATTCATTAACGTCAAACCCACGGGCTGGTTTATGAGAAGAGAATAGAAGATGGTTGGTTATGAATGCATGGGTTTTGTGCCACCTAAGAGGTGATTGTTGCATGATACACTACTTGGGAAATGCTCTGTTGATCATGAGAGTCCACTTGCCATTCTGTACTTCGCACTTGACGAAGAAAATACTGAAATTATAAGTAGGTTTATTTTTCAAGAAAAGAAGTTATTTGCCTTATCAATGAGTTATTTGTTGGTATTATATTACAATAAATAATCTGATATTGTGCTTAATTTTGTTTATAAGTCCACAAAATTCGGAAATTAAGAATCAAATAGGAAGAAACGCATTTTTGAATCTTTTTGTGCCTGGAACAAAGCGTAAACTTATGTTCAAAACGTTCCAAAATGCTTTAAATTGAGTTCAATTTTACAACCTTTTCTCGGGGCTATCGCATTATGGACCTGCATATTATTCGGCTATTAGTTGACTATTGGGCATTTTGCCCCGTCCCCCTTGCGTGCACGTAATTTTAGTTTCTGCTCTTTGGAATAAACGAAACCAAATAATTAGCGGGCTGACTGACTTTTTTTGTGTTGGCTGCACGCTGGCAAGATCACTACTTACTACTTATTGCCTGTAGTTTGAACTCCGGGCTAATAAGTAATGAGTTTTCAATATTATGTCATCAGAGAATGAACAAAATTTCATCATATTCATGGGAGGTATAGGAAAATCATTTCGAATTTGGTTTTTAACTTGAAAATTGCACACGATAGTATTGTTTTAAATTTTTCCGGATATAATGTCCGTATGTCTCCCAGAAAAAAGGTTTTCTGCTCAAATCTAACCGAACAAAAAATTAATACATCATTACAGCTTTGAATATTAAATCTTTAAGATAACAGCTTAAAACTATTACGATTTTACTTAAGATAACTTGGGGAGGCAACTCATATTATCTCAGAAACTAGACACGAGAAGTGTTTAATTTTTTAAGGGATTGTGTATTTATATAAACTTGAAAATCTACCTACGTTACAGATTTATTTACCCTCACTTGATCATCGCCTTCTGGTATATAAAATAATTTTTCCATTAATCGTCACATATACTTCGAATTCGATTCCAGATAGAATTTTAAAAACATGAACACAAGATATGCGATGAAAGGCAGAACTGTAACTAAGTAATATTTGTTAAGATAATTCTTAATAGCAGTCATATAGAGTCCGAGTCAACTATACCTGCTTAACATGGTCAGGGATTAATTGACTCGGACCGTATAAATGAGCAAAATATTTTATAATTGAGCACTAAATACTAAATAGTGATTCCAAAATACGTGTGGAAAAAGTACATACTACTCATGACAAATTTTGAAATATAAGTATCATAATAATTTTTCTATACAACTTCTCTTTTTATTTCTTTATATTTCACTTACACACTAATTTACATTTTTCTTTGTTTTGTGTAGAGCATGGACATTAAAAAGTTTGACTTCGGAATATGCAATAAAGCGGATGTTCCAAATATTCAAATTTTTTAAATAATTAATTTGGGACCTTTTGTTTCCCCAATTTTCAGAGCTGATAATTTTCTTTTTTTGAGGAAATGATGCTATTTTTTGATTGAGCGAAGTGAGCGTCTCCTTTTGGCTCTTTTGGCACGGACCTCTGTTTTTTTTGTATTCTTTTCTGCTATTAACCGATACACTGGTTGCACCGTTTCACCGATCGATCTGAAATTTTGCACACATGTAAAACCAACCTTCTCTGTTCGCAGACACTAATTTTTTTGAAATGTATTCATTGGTTAAAATTTATATAAATATCTCCTGATAGGCTGAAAAATGAAAACGGTCTTCGATAATTCTGATCAAACTCATAATTTGCATGATCATTAAGACCAACATTGTCTCTTATTTTACAAAATTTCACCCCAATCAGTTAAGAACGTATGAACTTATTGACAATTTTAATATCGGTCAGTAATGAAGTATCGAAATGAATGTTTTCCAGTGCCAATTGAATCAGGGACCCGAACCGGAACCGGAACCGGAACCTAGAACCGGTATGAACCTTTATAATTTTGGAACCGGAACCGGAACCGTTATACTTTTTTTTCCCAAGAACCGGAACCAGAACCCGTACCTTTATAATCAATTAGGTTCTTAAAGGTTCTTAGAGGTTCTTTAAGGTTCCTTATTTTAATAAAAGAAACATGTACGATTTAATTTTTTAACACTTGGATATTAATATTATGATATTTTCAAAAAATATTATTCCCAAAGTTGTAAAAAGTTTTATTTTTTGATAAAATTTCTATTAGTATTTTTTGAAGACTTTTTTTAATTCTTGAAAAACCTTCATTTTCAAATGATGCTCGAGTTTTCAATTTTTGAATCTGACTACTGCGATGAGAACTGCATTGCTGACATTTATGAAGCTCTGGCAAAATGAATGTTTACGCCGTCTTATGGAGAAAATTGCAGCCACTGTCTCTTCTGACTCTGAGATTTTGGGACTTCTGTGCGCATATTACAGACACTACACCAGTGCTTTCATTCATAGGACAAAATCCAAATCCAATAATTCCATTAAATTTGACATAAAACTGAAGTGTTATTATCTAGTTTCATTTAAAATTTGAGAACCGAAACCGGAACCCGGAACCTTTATGCAGGAACCGGAACCGGAACCGAACCTTTAAGATTATTTGTTTAAGAACAGGAACCGGAACCCGAACCTTTATAAAGTAAAATTGTGGAACCGGAACCGGAACCGGAACCGGAACCTTTATTAATAAAGGTTCGGGTCCCTGAATTGAATTGAATCTGATTTGCTATATTTAACTGGGTGCTACCTTACCTTAGATGCTATTTTCAAGTTTCGATGAAAAGTATATATTTTTATGTTGATTGAGTGATCATATTTCAATTCCATATGGATGTATATGTTTTCTGTGCGTTGTGTACGCTTTTCCGGTTCGAGAATGTGCACGTACCCGTGCTCGCCCATCAACGCGTTACACTGAGCGTTTTCCTAGTACTTTTATAATCAGATTTTCATCCCGGATCCGGAAGTTGCTTTAATAATTTAAATATTAATCATTTAATTTGTAGGTAGGTATGCCAAATCATTTATTTACATTAAAGCCATTGCTAAAATTACATCTCAATTTTCTAAAAATTTCCTTCTAGTTCAATACTCAGATCGAAAACGAATTACCATAAGTTAAAACAGGATCCATAGCGCATACCAAAAACCAGTTTAAATAACATTTCAAAATTAAATTGCTCAAAAAATAAACATACAATTTCATATGTCAGACAAAATCCCCGATGTCTATATCATGTAATAATACCAACATCGGTTCAATGATTGATAATTTCATTTAGAATTTGCTATCGAGAACACGAATTGCGTTCGAAGAAAATGATGATCTATCACCTTTAATTAGATATTATCAAGGATGGAGGAGAAACACTTATTGCTGGAACGTTGGTAGCCCTGGGTCGGGTAGAAGACCCCATATGAAGCCGTCAAAGATGACGTGAGGTGTTATTTTACCTGTCACGTTGGCCAAACTTGACCCCAAGCTATACTTTTGCTGTTTTTCTTTCGGTTTTAGTTTCAATGGTTTTTAACAGCATGGGCATATACCACACTTCGTGTATAAGTATAAAGCGTAGATTATTTTAAGATGTATGAATACATAATATATGTTGTAAGAATCTAATTGTTTGTTAAAAGTAAGTACCTAGTTAAACTTGAAGAACGCTCTGTGTAACTTACACTATGGTCCAGATTTTCATACTCTGCTAAATTTAGACAGTTGATTAGGACTATGTTGCCATGGCAGCAACCAATTGAATTCCGTAAATGACCTTTTAAACTTAACTGATTGTTGTAGCAGAGTATTGAAAAACTGGTCCTAAATATTTATACTTCCAAAAAACTACGGAGAAGCCTCCAAATTACAAATGTTGAACTCTCAAAGGTATGATTTTTTATTATAATTTTTATCAAAGTACGGCACAAAATTTTACAATTCCAGAAACAATTTTCCGCATAGGCAAAAGACTAGTCTGCGGCCAAGCAAAGTAATAAATTATTTGCCCAGATAATACAATAAATAAATCCAACAATATATGTTAATATGGTTATTATGATGCGTTATTATGGAAACTATACCATGGAGTCAGGATGATAGAATGGGTTGTGCGAAGCGAAAAGTCTCCGACCGAACCTGGGCTCAAACCCGGGACCTCTCACTTGCCGGGCGAGAGCTCTACCTACTGAGCTACCAATAGCCGGACATTTAAAAACAAAAAAAGAATTTGTTATCTTGGCCTATTACAATCAAATGCGCAATGCAGAGTTTTTAAAATGTATTAAAAAAAAACCTACACATTATTCTTTCTTAAGACTGATATTCGACAAGAAAATAAAATATTTACGTATCCTACTCGATATCTCAATCACAATTTTTAGTACAACTAACTTTTTAATGTATTGACAATAAAGTGACAGTCACATGTTACTAATCCCGTTACACAATCTCAAACTCAACATGTCTTATGTATTTATTACTTACCAATTTCAAAGCTCGAATAATAATTTTACCATCACATGAAGAATGTTTTATGATCTCTGAAGACTTATTGCTCGTATTAATAACAGCGATTTGAATGTTCAGGTCTAGACTTCTAGAAGGCCGTGATCAAAAATCAAACGTAAACACATGAGAATGTGAATGTCTTCATTTCTGAACTCGCTCCAAGCATTTTCATATGCACGCGTTTCTATACAACGGGTTTATCAGGAAATTTGGCATTATGGGATTTAAATTATTATTTTTTTGTTAGGGTATCAGGTTTGTGTTAATAAATTTGAAAATACAAGTTGCTAATGCTTCCTATTATAGCAGAAATATGATGCAACCCCGGGGAAAGGTTAGCCAGGGTCTAAGGCATCTTTAAGTTTTGCGTGTTGGGGATTTTATTTTAGCCGCTATTCACTAAACTTCATTGAAGCTATTATGTGAATGAAAATAGCTAAATCGCTTTATACACACCCAACTTATGGACTTGTACTTTGGAGCTCCAGATTTGATTCCGTCCTTCCTGACTGAGGTTTTTTTCTCAGTCAAGAGACAAATGAGAATATTCTCTAGTGAGAGAAATAACTGTTCCTGATAGCCTAAATGCACCAACAGCACCCAAAAAATCGTATTCGATCATCCTTTATTGAAAAATGTTAAAAGTGTTTTAAGTATAGTCTTCAAACTTCTATTAGTGAGAAATAATAAACAGGGTTACATTGCATACTTACGACTTAGAGGAATTAGTGGTAAGCTTACGACAACATATTATTTGATGGTATTTGGTTGCTAACGTATCAGACTGCATTAACCATATAAGAGATCCACACCAAATTACATACTTAATTTCTTAGGGAACAGAGTGCGATTTTAAATTAATGCCAAATGTTTTATGTATAGTCACCCGAGATGAACATATTAGCGTTTAAAAGTGGAAGTTTAAGAATGGAAAAATATTAACACATAAATATTTGATTAAATTAGCTTTCTCTAGTGATTGTATACAAATAGATGATGTGTCCATTTAAAATAAAACCTTAAATAATGCTATCAATATAATATAAATATATCATATTTTATAGTATTTATAATATTCATAAATATAAAATTTTAACCCCGGTTTGTTCAAAAGTGTGGTAAACAAATGGGGTATATATGGGGTTTCTAACCCCCCTTCAAGAAGGTTTTTATAAAACCTCCTATGGTCTGAAGACACGCTGAAAATTGCATATTAAATTAATATTCTAATTGGCAAAAGCAAAATGACCATATGGTTTTACGGTTGATTCATTATTAAAAGACCGGAAGCTAACAATTTAACATAATCCGAAATCAAATTTACATATCTCTGAATACCTCAGTCCGTGTTTGAAATTTGAAGACCATATGGTTCAACGGTTGATTAGACACAATATCTGAGTGCTTTGGATTGTCTTGACAAGGTTAAGGCTGATACGCGTTGAATGGGTTAAGGATGTGGGGCGGGGGGGGGGGGGGGGGGGAGGGGGGGAGTTCCAACGGCTTGGCGTACACCTGTCACTGCGACAGGTTCAATTGCAGTGACGTAGCGACGAGTATTAAATACCAAGGGAATTTCGCATTTATACTTAGAAACGTTGGAAAATAGGAATTACAAGGTATTTTAATTAAACCTATGAGAATTTGTTAAAACATTACAATTAAATGAATGTGTGGCCTTTCATGCGGTAAGATGACAGCTAAAAATGTTTTCTGTATTAGTAGTAAATCATATCATTTATCAAATATTTGACCAGGTATTTGCAAAGGACTTGGTCATAATTATTATTGAAGAAAATGTATATATTTTCATTTTTAAGATCGTATAAAGATACTCCAGACTACTATATTACCTACTAACAAAATTTTCCGCACGTAAATTTCCCCAAAATGTGATCTGGGCACGTTATTTTATAACTTTTATATCTCCGATTCTGCTGGAATCGTATTCACGGCCATATGAATTACAGAATTAACATTACACCGAATCAGATTTTAGAATCGGGAATTTTTAAGTTATGAAATAGGGCCCCTGATTATTAACAATATTGAAATTTATAATTGTTATAACTAACATGTTTTGAATCAAAAACCTTGAATATTTCGTAACTGAAGTCTGTATCAATATCCCCCCATTACCCCCTCTCCCATTGCAGTACACAAACACACCGCTGTGGATGATTGATGGTTGGGCTGCGTCCCGAGCTTGTGTAATTAATCTAATATCTCTTCTGCAGCGTGCGATGCGCAGACTCCCTGCTGGTCCAGCGAAGATGAGTCGATCACGTGGTCTCGCGCTGCAGCCGACACCGACAAAGTGGGGAGTTATTGCGCGGTTTAGTCGGTTGATTGTGCGCAGATTTAACAAAATTAATCTTATTCTGGTCATACAAAAGTTTCACAGAATTATTTTAAAAAATTTAACTAAATTAGGTATATATTAATAAAGTTAGAACTATATAAATAATTTGTATTAAATATTTTATGAAACATTTTAAACTTTTAAACCGTTCCGTACAGATATTATATTTATATTTGAACATTAACGACCGCTTTGGTTAGAAAACGCATCCAGAAAAGAATACATTTTTCACAAAATAATACAGCTGAAGACAAGTAAAATGTGAGGTAAAGTGTAGGTAATTATTTAAAACGTTTTTTACGAAGTACCTAATTTAATAGTAAACATTAATATAAATCAAATTTTAAGCAAGAATCATTATAAATCTTCCTAAATCACCGGCCTGATCGTTGATCCCAGCTAATTAATGATAGAATGAAATGATTGTTTGGATTCGCCGCGCCTTCTAGCTCATGAGTCATGACATGTGATCGGTCCGAGGCACCGCCTTCGAAAGAGTTCTCACTGAATGCGATCGTACACGCGATTGTGAAAACCAATCAGAGATCAATCAATTATATTAGATACGTTCATTTGTTATTGACGAATTACGTAAGGTGAGTTTTATTATGAAACTCTTGCTGATTTTATTGATATCGTTTTCTACACGCGCGTTGAAGTCTCCATGTTACAGCATAGGGAAAACAAAGTTTTGTCATTTCCATTTCCAGCACATATAAAATAAAATTAATATGATGAGAAGAAGAAACTCATACTAAGTAGGTATATATTATACTAGTAAAATCATTATAGGCTTTTACTTAAAGGAGTAAGTATTGCTTTCATTGTATTTTAGGTGTGCCCATTGCTTTAAATAACCAAATTTGTTCAGTGCTAAGTTAAGTTTGATACGTCTTCTGAAAAGCTCTTTTGTGAAAGATCACACAAAATCAATCTGTTTAACAATGTTAAAAATTCCCAATTTCTGTTAAAAATTCCCAATTTCTGGTAAAAATTAACAATTTTTATGTTATTAACTGCCAAATTTAAATGTCTCGTCAGTTACCATTATTACTTCTAAAGCGTTAAAAGTATTTTGTTAAAATAGCTGTGCATTGAAAACTTGGAAATTTTTAAATCATTACAAAATGTAAATGTAGTACTTTGAAGTTCTGGTAAAGTAACTGCCAAATTTAAATGCCCGTCAGTTACAATATTTTCTTCTAAATCGTTAAAAGATACATATTAAAGAATAATAATAATAATAAAGATTATTTAGAAGCTCAATTATTTCTGAATCAATATCAAAATGAAATAACAATGTAAGAGTACACTAGTTTATTTCTGGTAAAAATAACACTTTTTATTATGTAACTGCCAAATTTAAATGCCCGTCAGTTACAATTTTTTTCTTCTAAATCGTTAAAAGTACTTTTTGTTAAAGAGCTGCCTGAAGAAAACACCTGACGCAACCGCCTGTTGTTTCCAGACATCTTCTGTGAATGTGGAAGCTACAGGTCAATTGGGACAGGTGTTTCCCCTCCCCCACACAAGGTTAGCGTGAAGACCCATTCAAACGTAACCGTCGTTTTAATTGGAGGCGATGGAAACGCTTTTCGAACAATTATGGAATTATAATGGCATTTTCTTTATTGCGAAATTAGATAAGGACATAGTTGAAGGATATGCAAAATGCAGGAAATCGACGCTTTTTCATGTATTTTTTTAATGTATTACTACTAAAAATTAAGAAGGATCCAATGTTACTTTCTTGGTACTTTCTTTTCCGCCTTTATACTTATTGACTATATTCAGACCTCAAATTTGGTAGTTTTTATCAGATACGCCGCAATTAGTATTATTTATTTTACCCTATCCACTGGTTTTTAAGAAAAAAATCTTCTGGGGCTGGATTCACAAAGAAGTAGTATCTCCTAATACGTACTATCTTTGGTATTATCTTTCATTTAACATGGTGTTCTTGGTATTAAATCAAAAGATAATACGTATTAGTAGATAATACTTTTCGTACATACAGTCACTGATGAGTTAAAAATTTAAAATAAGCTTTTGACATTTTGCACAGTTGTTGTGGAGGTTCTAAATAATAAACCCTCCTAGTTAAGGTATACTCTTTGTTTTACCTTGTACGTTTAATAAATAATAATTCTTTACATGTGTTTTATACTTTAAAACGCATACTTAAATAATTATCGTAAATCAGGAGCAAAATATTATTAATGTTGTTGTTCTTTGTCAAGGTAAAAAAACGTAGTATAAGGTTGGATGTAATCCGTCTACCCATTAGTTCCATTTTATCAAGTGCCAATGTTATTTCAGATAAGGTTTGTATACTTATTTAAAAATGTAATCTGAAAATTCACAAAAGTACTGCTATATTTAATATGTGAATTTACCTATTCCTGTACTAAATAAAAGTACCTTGAACAACATAGTTCTACTAACATAATTCCATGAGACCAACAGGTGCTTCTGCCACCCCCTCTCATGGTAAGGTCACTGGATCGTAACCGTCAGTGCGTTTTTGAATTTAAAGAGCATTTTCCCCCCGACATGTACCATATTGCACTCACTCGACCGTTACCCATTACCCATTTAGCCATTTAAAACCTCTGACTAGTGTAGTAACATATTGCGTATTGCATGTTTGTCTGCAGGTATTTTGGAGGGAAGTTTTGAGTGCTTTTTTCCCATGGTTAAGCAGTCAAACATCCGGAAAAACTGATGGCTAAACTTGATCACCTTTGTTGTGAAGCTAATTCGTTGGTGTAGTACTAAGTGATTAGTGTATTTTATGTGATGGGATTATTTTGTTTAAGTAGTTTGCAAATTGCAGCAAAGTGGAAGAGTGAATATGGAATGTTTGTGCATTATCTTATGTGCACTGCATCTACTTACACTGCTTACTAATAATAAGAGAGGGTCAATGTGATATTTTTTGACACACCGCTTCAAGATTATTGAGCTAATTTTTCTGAACAATTGTGCCATTTATCAACAAATCTCTAATGTTTGGACATTAGCCTTGAAAAACTATGATATTTAATAATTAAATATTTGGTAATGTTTACATAAAACGACTTATTTTTCGATAAACGGAACAAATGGACACCGTAGATCAACTTAAAGGTATATTTTTAAAAAAAATCTGCTGATTTGTTAAAAATTATACATAATTATGAAAATTCATAGCCCAAATATTATTTGAGTTTTTGAAAATGTTCAGACAAAATATCGTTCACGAAATTCAAGAGTTAATGCCATTTTAGTAGCATTGATAGATCTTATATGAAATATCGGTCAATTTGATTAAAAGACATGTCAAAGATCGCTGTTCCTATGACGCATTTGATTATCCCGAGGTCTATTATAGAACAGCAACTTTCACACGCATGCAACTTATCAACGCGTTACACAGAGCGTTTTCTCCTCTGAAGATTTCTATACCTGTATTCTATAAACCTATCCCTGTTTCCGAGGTGTAAAATGGCTTGGATAATCTCTCTTTAATTCACCACCCAAGAGCTGCGTCTAATTGTAATGAAATGTTACTCCGAGCCACTTCTCACGGTCAGTGATTTGACCCGAGTTCGACCCCCCGCTCGGACATGATAAGTGATTATTAGTCACGTGATGCACTGGTCACGTGATCGTCCACCTGTCACTCCACACACGAGGCCACGTGACTCAGAGGTAGAAGGCCCGATGTAATTTTCAATGATTCTGGAGGTGTAATTCTGCCTTCATCCAGTCACATTTGTAATGGTGACATGAGTCATTGTGTAAGAGAATACTTCAATATAACTATGTTTTATGACTTCATTCAAATGTCAATTGATAGAGATTGATTATATGATTCCAAAAGTGTACAACGCAAAATCGAGCAAATAGATTTTGCTCCTTCTACCTTGCACCTTCCTCCATGATTTTTCGAAATTTTAAAATGTTTTTAGTAGTGAAAAATAAGCTCTTATCTGTAACTGGCTAATGGCGACGGATGAATGATTATGATGATGGTTGGGAGATGATGATAAGTGGTAACGGTGGGAAGGAGGCGGTTTCTTATGGAACAAATGTAAAATACGAACATACAATTTGAATCCGAGAAAAATGGCTAATTCCAGATTTATTCCGTTCGGAGGCCCAGGTTCGAATTCCTTTTGAGTTATTCTGAGTGTTATCAAGAAACCATGGTTTCTTGATATTTTTCTCCGACAAGAAGATAATACTGGAATAATTTGTCGACAAATTAAAATCATAATTTTTAAGCAACATTACATATCATTGACATAAAAATATCGTCGCCCTAATACTTATTTGATCCATATCCACTTTTTCGCGAACGGAGAAAATCGACTTCAAAGTTCATGTGTTGTTCCTTGCTCAACGCCAATGACTTCAAAGACGTTTGATGCATGAATATTAAGGAAATAAATCAGTTAATGATGTGCAGGCGAGAAAACCCCTTTTGGGCCCATAGATTATTAGTTATTTGATACTTCCGGTTGGATATCGATGAAATGTGCTCACATTTTTTCATTTTTAGTAAGAATATGTGTAGATCACATATTTTTAGTAGATCAGCTGGTCCTGGAAGTATACCTATCGAACTTATAAAAAATGCTCAGTTAGTAACTATTGAATCCCTGGCCGGTATATTCACTGAATGCTTGCGTGGAGGTGAAGTACCGGGAGAATGGAAATTGAGCTACATCAGCTCCATCTATAAAAAAGGAGACAGGAAGAACTGTGGAAACTACAGAGGGATCAGCGTTTTGTCGTCGATAGGTAGGCTGTATGGACGAATTCTGACTAAGCGGTTAGAACAGCAAGCTAGAGTCACAGAAGAACAAAGTGGTTTCAGGAGCGGGAGATCATGTGTAGACAACCTTTTCTGTATAAAACAACTTATGGACAAGAGTATTGCACATGGAAGTGAATTACACCTGATTTTCGTAGATCTTAAAAAGGCATTTGACAGCGTTCCTTTAAATAAATTATGGGAGGCTCTGGAAGATCAAGGGATCGAAACAGTTTATGTGAATGCTATTAAAAAGCTCTATGAAAATGCTGTAAGTTGCGTAAAAAGTGGACAATCATATTCAGAAGAATTTAAAATCAACAAAGGTGTAAGGCAGGGGTGTCCTTTGTCACCAACCCTGTTCAAAATATACGTAAACAGGGTTTTAGAGAATTGGTCTAGGAAATGTAGTTCGATGGGTGTTAAAATTGGGAAAGAATATATACACTCTTTACTATTCGCAGACGATCAGGTGGTTCTTGCTGAAGATGAACACGACGCAGAATACATGATGAGAAAGCTTATAGAAGAATACGATTCCTGGGGCTTAGAAGTGAATATGGATAAGACTCAATGTATGGTCATTGGAAGAGAGGGTCAAGACATGGTAACCGATAAAGGTATTATAAGATTAACAACAGAGTACAAATATCTAGGTGTGACATTGACGGCTGACGGAACGGATGAGAGGGATGTGCTGAACAAGCTGGGCAGAGGAAGAGCGATCACCAGACAATTACACCCAGTGCTTTGGAACGATGTCATCTCAACCAAGACAAAAACACGTATTTACAACTCATTCGTTGAAAGCTGCGCTTCCTATGGATCAGAAATCTGGACCTTATCTTCCCGAATGGCACAAAGAGTCCGAGCAATGGAGATGGGGTACTGGAGAAGATGCTGCAAGGTTACGATACTCGACCATGTGAGGAACGACCGTATACGGGAAATGATGGGAGTGGAGACATCACTGACGGATTACATAGAGATGAAGCAACTCTTATGGTATGGCCATCTGAGAAGGATGCCAGATGAAAGATTGCCAATGAGAGCCTGGTCATGGGTACCGTCAAGAAGAAGAAAGAGAGGAAGACCAAGGAGGAGGTGGGCAGAAGGAGTTGACACTGCCATGAGAAGAAGAAGTCTTCGCGATGGAGACTTCTTAAATAAAGATAAATGGCATTTAGGATGCAGAATACGGCCTGAAGTGCTGTAAACAATCTGCTTTAATAATAATAATAAGAATATGTGTTAAATTTTGATCCATATCCATTTGCCCAATTGTTATTTACTTACGTGTTGGGGACAATAACTGAATGGTGCCTCCAATAATGACTAGTCAAGGCATACATGGTTCCGATGGTTAATGTTGCATCATAAAAGTATTAAAAAAGTCATTTTTGCCGAAAATATGACACAAAAAAACACTGAAATCATGTTAAAAATTGAGAATTCTTAACCAGAGTTCTTGGATATAGATAGAACAAGCACTGAGTAAACAGTCAGTGGCACTAACTCCAAAAAAGTGAAAAGTGGATATGGATCAAATAAGTACTAGGGCGACGATATGTCATGAATGCACTTAAGAAGAGACTTGACGTGAATCAGGGTAGGTACTTAGTTCAGGGTTAATGTTAGCTCTACTAAACAAATAATTTCGTTTTCCATTCCACTCCGAAAATTTGCACTCTTAGCATAAGAAAATATTGCAAAAAACACTTTGCATTGTTCAAACACCAAATTACTATGCACACTTTTATGTATCCCCCTAATAATACAAAAACTGGGGCCAAGAATAATAATGATAATAATCCACAACATTATAAAATATAAAGGAAATGAGTATTCTCTTTTTTGACTGCTCAGAGCTGACAGTCTAGAGAGTCAGCCACTACACGATGGTTCCACTCATTTCACCAGATAATCGGATCAATTATATCGACATTATTTTTTTCCACTGATATATATTCAATCTCTAGAAAGTTCTATCTAATCGTTGGAAACAAAACTAAATACAGACGTTAATGTGGAAGCTTCAACAAATTTGAATGTTTCATAGACTAATTAAAATTTTAGTGCAAAAAAAATACTATATTGAAATACCTACTTGACTTTGATCTTAAACAAAAGTAATCGATAATTCGAATGTGTTTGGAATTTTTATGCAGTGAGACAGAATATTTAATATACCTATTCAATATTGCAACAACAATCGTAAGTAAATCCATAATAAGAAATATTTCTGAACTTCAGTTTGGTTTCTCGTCACTTTGAATAATATCTGCACCTCAGAGGTAGAAGGCCGGATGTCAATTTAAATGGTTCTTGGGTTAGCTCATAAACCAGCTTACCTATCTGACTTCATCCAATCATTTGTAATGGTGGCATGAGTCATTGTGAATATAACTGTTAATTGAGCGAGCGTAGCGAGCGTCACCACGGTACTCTTATGGCACTTTCTCTGTGTGTTTTTTTTTTTTTTTTTTTTTTTTGCCTGCACTGCCCAGGTCAAACCGCACAACCAATCGATCTGAAATTTTGTACACATACTAACGTAATCTATGCGATCCCTGGGATCTTTTCTGAACGGTATCCTGTGATTGGTTCAAATTTTATAAAAATTATCTTTCGATTGGTTGGTTTGATCAATTTGAAATTTAGCAAAGTCATTGCAACCAACATTGTACCCAATCAAAAAAAATTTCAGCCAAATCCTCCAATTAGTTCAAATTTAAAACCATTTTTCCTGTGATTTTTTGAAATTTAAACTGGAACCGATTGACCGACCAGCTAAAAACTTCGCATGGTCATTGGTACCAACATTTTAAGTATTTTTGCCAATTTTCACTCTAATCTGTCGTTATTTTCAAAAGTTTTTGTCATTTTAGGGACATTTTGCGTGTTGGCTGTCAAATTCACGGCGACTTCGAATCTACAGTTCAAGGCAAGGTAGTTAGAGCAGAAAGTTTAAAACGATATGAAACTTATAATGACCGTTCAACAGATTGATCTGATATTGTGTACACACACTACATATCATATCATATGGGTGGTCCCAGGTATATTTTTTGAACGAGATCCTGTGATTTTTGAAAATTAACAAGGAACCGTTCAATCATAAAGGTTTAATCGATCAACTTAAAACTTAGCAAGGATTGGCACCAATATTTTTGGAGATTTTGGAGATTTTTATACAAGTATGTGACGAAACTAAAGAATTAATGGCTTTTAATGACATGCGATAGACATAATTTCGGTTCGAGGTGTTGCGTGTATCCGAATATCTGTCAGTAATGAAGTATCGAAATGAATGTTTTCCAGTGCCAATTGAAAATTGATTCTGATTTGCTTTATGAACCAGGTGCTTAGATGCTATTTTAAAGTTTCGATGAAAAGCATACACTTTTAAGTTGATATCATAATCAATTCAATATGGATGTATATGTTTTCTGTGCGTTGTGTACGCATTTCCGGTTCGAGAATTTGCGCGTATCCGTGCTCGCTCATCAACGCGTTACACTGAGCGTTTTCCTAGTTGTAATTGTTGGTATCACTCAAATGCTAATTGATAAATCTTGATTTTATAATTCCAAAAGTGTGCAACTGAAATCGAGAAAATTAACCTGTGATCTAAAGTTTTGCACTCAATCTGACATCCAAAGAGGTCACATTGATTTTGAACAAGATACTGTGATTGGTTAAAACTTTAAAATAGAACCGTTGTACCGATCAACTTCAATTTTTACATAGTCATTGTTACCAACATTTTACGTGTTTTTGACCATTTTCAGACAAATCGGTAAAGAACTTCAAGTGTTATTGACAATTTACCGCATTTACTTCAAATACATATTACTGCTCCTTTGACTCATTATGTCTTAAAGCTTTTTCCAAGGTCTTTAGAGCTGAAACGTTTATACAAATATTAATTCGCATACAATACGAAACCTCGCTTATCAACGCTTTACACATAGCGTTCTCCAAGTAACATGAAACAGCCGTCTTTCTACTGCCTCTCTTCTGAGTTTGGCGCTCTTTGACTTCCTGTACATGCATTCATTCATTCAGCAGGCCGTGACGGCGTCCGCGCGAAGGAAGTCGTCAGGAGGGCCGTGTGTGATGGTTGCATATAGAGGAGGCGGTGGTGGCTATACGGTCATCTTCGGTTCCTCCTGGCTGATCACGTATACACCCTGTGTTTCCTGTGTAGGGGGCGATTTAGAATTATACAACCCTCTTCAAGAGTATTGTGGGAGAGTGCTGCTGCGAATGGGTTTTTATTAAGAGAATGAATTTGAGTTTTTAGTGAAAATTTAATCGCAATTCGAGAAAATAAGGAACACAACTGACCTCTTGTGGATTTTGTGGTACTAGGTAAATGGCGGCTATCAAGGGCGCATTTGCATAAATATAAATACAAATATTTGATATAGTTGTTTGTTATGGCCAAGTAAGTAAATTTATAGCTAAATATCAATATCAATTTCATTTGTTTTTTGTTTTTTCACTGCTTTATGGAAACACGAAATCTAAAAACAAACAAATTAATATGTGGACCTGATAGTAGCCATCTTGCCAGAAGTGGCTCCATCACGTATCACCTATTTGTGGGAATACGTTCAGACTATCGCGAAAGTGACTACCAGAGGTGGACTACCTGATGCATTCATTATCTAGCTCATTGGCAGAGGAGGAGGGTACAGTGGGTGGCTTGCCCCCTCATGCAGTCCAAGAGTGTAAAAATAAATTGAGACCATCTTCATATTATAATGTTTTTTTTTGTAATTTTCATGATTATAACTTTTCGTTTCATAGTACCATTTTCTCAAAATATTTCACAGATTTTCTATAACTACATTATTTTCAATTTTAGCTCCCTAGATCCATTTTTCTTTAATTAAAATTCAATATTAATCGCCGTGCGATAGCTTTTTCAGACGAAGTGATTATGTTTTCAGGGGACATTCTATATCTCTTTTTGATCTCATCGCGACTGCCTTCATTTCGGCGTAATGTTATATTATGCAGTGAAATGAAGGCGGTCGCTACGAGATCAAAAAAAGATATATAAGATATATAAGGATATATAGGGTATATATAGGTCCCTAGGGCAACCACCAATCACCATCTTCTCTCTTTAGAAAATTTAAGTTTGAGCGTTTTCTCCAATTAATTTTTGCAACATTCCCTCCCTATTTATATATCAAGCAAGTGCCTGTCAATTTGTCAAAGTGTGGAATCATGGATATATGACTGCCATCGGGGCAATAATATACTCAAGGGCTCAAAAAGGTCTCACGCGAAAAATAATTACTTCGATATTTTTTGCGCTGAACTTGCAAAAAAACATAACTCATAACTCATAACTCATAACTTAAAAAGCATATTGAAATCCTGGATTGCGCTTTTAAGATAACTTTCTGCAACTTTAAGTTGATTGCGCCAAGAAATAGAGCCATTTCATGTAGAATATATTCTCCTTCTATAGATTTGTACCTTAGAGGTAGATGGCTGGAAGTCCATTTCAATGATTTTTAAGAACTCAACCCCCAGTCTTTCTGGGTTCTTCCAATCATATTTATAATGGTGGCATGAGTCATTGTGAAAGATATACTTGTATCTGTATGTTGACATGAGTCAAATGGCAGTTGATAAAGATGATTACACCATTCCAAAAGTGTGCAACGCATAATCAAAATGAAAGGTACAGGGAAATAACGCTATGAGTCCATTTTTTGACATAATTAGTTTATAAGGTGTAATCTTGCAGTGATTTTTATGAGCTTTCAGAATATACCCTCGGTTTTAGTAAATATTGCCACAAAGTCTTGAAAAACGCAATTGAAATATATATATTTGTATGGAAGATAGATACAAGTTTCAACATAAAACTTCGTTTATCTCAGTTTCATCCGAATGTGACTTATAGCGTTCTTTCCCTGTACTATTCAAAGGAGTATGCTCGTGATTTGTGATTTTGATTTTTGGCCGCCATGACGGGTATATCTAGCCTAGGCTCAAGCTTGACGAGGCATTTATTTTGTCGAAATAGTTTAAAGGCGATATAGGGCAACTGACAATGATATTTGACATTATTCATGTTAAAGCTTCTCTGCAGTTATGTCTATAACATACATGTTGGCAATTATTTAATTGATAATTCTCTTAAAAGAGGCAGTGGCCAGCATGGCCAGCGAAATTTTACACGTACCTGCTGAAAAATGTAACGTTGGAATCAATTAAAATCCATTATCATTGATTGAATAGTCTAACCATTAAATATGAACACTTGGGATAGCATTTGAACACGAAAGCAGATGAAAAAGAGTAGGCAAATACTAAAATATACAATTTAAAAACCGGCTTCACGTTTGACTTTTGTTTTTTGGGGACTGACATGGCGAAATTTAGGCGGTAAAGAAGGCCGTGAGCTTTCTCGTGCATACTCCTTATACTTTCGGCCTTCTACCTCTAAAGTACAGAGACAGCAAGCATTTGTCTATTGTCTCAACACAAATAATACATTCCTGTGTATGGAACATGTAGCGATGAGAGGGCACGGTTGACGGGAGACGGGACAACGTGTTCTGGGCGGAAACACAGGGTGGAAGACGAGGGTGCTCATGGGGAACCATCACAAGATAAGACATTTGGCTCGACACTGGGTCACCTTGCAGTACCTATCCTACGCAGTCGCACAACATTCATGAAGATAGCTTGTCTAGGCGCTTTAACGTCGCACTCTTCTGCAGCTAGATAATGGCTAGGATTATGAAGGAAAAGGGTTAAGATAGACAGTGGGAAGGATGTGATTGTGGCCTATTAGTAGTGAACGATTCCTGTATATGCCTCTGATCGTACGGAATTATTTCTTCTAAATATTATTTAAACTAACACAAAAGAGGTAACTCTTTCACAAAAGTAGGTACACCCAACAAATCATAAAATGGTATTTGAACGAAACGGAATGGCGCTGGTCAGGTTTCTTGACAATCAAACCATGTTCTTATCAATTAAATCAGAGCTCAACTACTAGAGGTAGATGATGAGTTATCATAGACTTCATCGGATGATGCCATCACATTTTTTTCAGCAAAAAAGCAAAAATTCACCCTGCGGTATGGGCATGATGACTATAAGCCCCTTGTATGTACCCACCACTCTGATAACAAAACATATATTGATTTCAATGAAGCACCCATTCTCACTTATACACTGAATTTTGTTATCAGCAATCTAAAATACGACAAAATTACGGTGTAAGTACTTGTTAGTGTAATTTAATTTGGGGATTCTTGTTCAATATTATCTGACTAGTGTCTATCGTAGCACTGCCCTGCAACTGTAGGCTAATGGCGCTTGACGAATAATAGGGAGGGGAAGATGGAGAATACGTATGATGAAAGGTGAAAAGGAGACAGTCGTGGCCGATTCGAAAAAACAAGATACGTGATGGAGCCACTTCTGGCAGGAAACTTTTTAGATTCATTTTTATTATTTTGAAGTTCGTGTTTCCATACTAGGGCAGTGAAAAAGAATTGAAACAGTTGAAATTTAAATTTAGTTACAAGTTTACTTTTTCAGCCATAACAAACAACTAAAGCAAATTAAATAAAATTTATTTATTTAAATTTCCCCCTGATTCCTCCCTGGGGGGTTATTCTAAACGCCGTATCAATTGATACGAGACGACAAGGGAATTTAGAATAACCCCCCTGATCCCCCCCCCCCTCTGTCTAAGACCAATTAATCCACCAGAGGTCAGTCGTGTTCCTTATTTTCTCGAATTAAAATACTTTCTTAGCATTTCTCACACGATGAAACATCAGTACGGATCAAACCAATTCATCGTCACCCTTCCAAGTTGCAGCCATCTCAAGAAGACAACTGTTGCGAATGTCAGGTGATATCCACCCCTCATGTAACCCCATCAGGTGCAGGCAACAAGTGATGCCTTGAAGGTCTACTAGCCAAGTATGACGACAGCGTGTTCTTCTTCAGTCTGTCTTCTTCCGGACGCTTCCTGCCCGCCAACTCCTCACAGACATCTGGGGGATGCGAGGAACAACCTGAGCGGAACATCGACGGCGTGCGCATAGCAATAGAAGTAATTGCATTTAGAACTTCATTAATGAGGACATTTTTAATTGGGGATTAAGCATAAGTTGTTAATTTAGTTTCTTATAATGTTGATTAGCATCGCACTATTATGAATCTATGGTGGTGGAAGATTAAGAATGATTATAAGATGGTCGTGTCCAGTTGGGAATTTTCTTTGATTTGCATCTTGTTTGATGGATCGTGTTCAGTCAGAAAGGAAGGTCCCGGGAATCGGACTTGGACATAAGGAGTTCAGCGTTACTGCCAGAGCCAACTTGCTCCTCTATTGGTATCTGTTTTATCTTTTTCTAGTGTGAATATAGGATGAATTTGATTTTATTAATTTTATGAATTTGATACCCCTTTCGAATTAATGTTATGATATGAGAATAATAGTGTGAAGACTGTTAGTAGGAGGTGTTATTTCAATTTAATTATTATGATATAAAACATAATAATGTCACACCATTCTTTTATTATGTAAAATAATGGATGTTTTCGGAACAGTGGTGGTATGGAGACGGTTGTCGTATAGTTTTCTTCCATAGTTCCATTTGGGCTCTTTTGAAGAGGTACATTTGTACAGTTCATTATAGTGTATACATTTTATAAAATTCTGTTTTAAAATGACCTGTAAGAAAAGGTACGAATAGTTCATTTGTACGAGTTTCTAACAGTTGTATTCAGTTCATCCAGTGCTGTATTTTGAGCCGCCATTTTCCTTCTTCACTCGTCTTTTCACGAACATATTATCTCTACCAACGCGTCTTCAGTGAGACATGTTCTTATGAATGAAATGGTCTACTAACCACCCGTGACACAAGCCACGTGCGATCAACAATTACCTTCTTCCGGTCTTCTGACGGCGTCTTCCGAGGAGCTGAACATCGCCAGCTGCCGACACACTTGACGGCGTCCTCAGAGAGGGTAGTACTTGTCGAGAACATTGCCAGCTGCTGACTCTCTTGACGGCGTCCTCAGAGAGGGTAGTACTTGTCGAGAACATTGCCAGCTGCTGACTCTCTTGACGGCGTCCTCAGAGAGGGTAGTACTTGTCGAGAACATTGCCAGCTGCTGACTCTCTTGACGGCGTCCTCAGAGAGGGTAGTACTTGTCGAGAACATTGCCAGCTGCTGACTGTCTTGACGGCGTCCTCAGAGAGGGTAGTACTTGTCGAGAACATTGCCAGGTGCTGACTCTCTTGACGGCGTCCTCAGAGAGGGTAGTACTTGTCGAGAACATTGCCAGCTGCTGACTCTCTTGACGGCGTCCTCAGAGAGGGTAGTACTTGTCGAGAACATTGCCAGCTGCTGACTCTCTTGACGGCGTCCTCAGAGAGGGTAGTACTTGTCGAGAACATTGCCAGCTGCTGACTGTCTTGACGGCGTCCTCAGAGAGGGTAGTACTTGTCGAGAACATCGCCAGCTGCTGACTCTCTTGACGGCGTCCTCAGAGAGGGTAGTACTTGTCGAGAACATTGCCAGCTGCTGACTCTCTTGACGGCGTCCTCAGAGAGGGTAGTACTTGTCGAGAACATTGCCAGCTGCTGACTGTCTTGACGGCGTCATCAGAGAGGGTAGTACTTGTCGAGAACATTGCCAGCTGCTGACTCTCTTGACGGCGTCCTCAGAGAGGGTAGTACTTGTCGAGAACATTGCCAGCTGCTGACTCTCTTGACGGCGTCCTCAGAGAGGGTAGTACTTGTCGAGAACATTGCCAGCTGCTGACTCTCTTGACGGCGTCCTCAGAGAGGGTAGTACTTGTCGAGAACATTGCCAGCTGCTGACTCTCTTGACGGCGTCCTCAGAGAGGGTAGTACTTGTCGAGAACATTGCCAGCTGCTGACTCTCTTGACGGCGTCCTCAGAGAGGGTAGTACTTGTCGAGAACATTGCCAGCTGCTGACTGTCTTGACGGCGTCCTCAGAGAGGGTAGTACTTGTCGAGAACATTGCCAGCTGCTGACTCTCTTGACGGCGTCCTCAGAGAGGGTAGTACTTGTCGAGAACATTGCCAGCTGCTGACTCTCTTGACGGCGTCCTCAGAGAGGGTAGTACTTGTCGAGAACATTGCCAGCTGCTGACTCTCTTGACGGCGTCCTCAGAGAGGGTAGTACTTGTCGAGAACATTGCCAGCTGCTGACTCTCTTGACGGCGTCCTCAGAGAGGGTAGTACTTGTCGAGAACATTGCCAGCTGCTGACTCTCTTGACGGCGTCCTCAGAGAGGGTAGTACTTGTCGAGAACATTGCCAGCTGCTGACTCTCTTGACGGCGTCCTCAGAGAGGGTAGTACTTGTCGAGAACATTGCCAGCTGCTGACTGTCTTGACGGCGTCCTCAGAGAGGGTAGTACTTGTCGAGAACATTGCCAGCTGCTGACTCTCTTGACGGCGTCCTCAGAGAGGGTAGTACTTGTCGAGAACATTGCCAGCTGCTGACTCTCTTGACGGCGTCCTCAGAGAGGGTAGTACTTGTCGAGAACATTGCCAGCTGCTGACTCTCTTGACGGCGTCCTCAGAGAGGGTAGTACTTGTCGAGAACATTGCCAGCTGCTGACTGTCTTGACGGCGTCCTCAGAGAGGGTAGTACTTGGCGAGAACATTGCCAGCTGCTGACTCTCTTGACGGCGTCCTCAGAGAGGGTAGTACTTGTCGAGAACATTGCCAGCTGCTGACTCTCTTGACGGCGTCCTCAGAGAGGGTAGTACTTGTCGAGAACATTGCCAGCTGCTGACTGTCTTGACGGCGTCCTCAGAGAGGGTAGTACTTGTCGAGAACATTGCCAGCTGCTGACTCTCTTGACGGCGTCCTCAGAGAGGGTAGTACTTGTCGAGAACATTGCCAGCTGCTGACTCTCTTGACGGCGTCCTCAGAGAGGGTAGTACTTGTCGAGAACATTGCCAGCTGCTGACTGTCTTGACGGCGTCCTCAGAGAGGGTAGTACTTGTCGAGAACATTGCCAGCTGCTGACTCTCTTGACGGCGTCCTCAGAGAGGGTAGTACTTGTCGAGAACATTGCCAGCTGCTGACTCTCTTGACGGCGTCCTCAGAGAGGGTAGTACTTGTCGAGAACATTGCCAGCTGCTGACTCTCTTGACGGCGTCCTCAGAGATGGTAGTACTTGTCGAGAACATTGCCAGCTGCTGACTCTCTTGACGGCGTCCTCAGAGAGGGTAGTACTTGTCGAGAACATTGCCAGCTGCTGACTGTCTTGACGGCGTCCTCAGAGAGGGTAGTACTTGTCGAGAACATTGCCAGCTGCTGACTCTCTTGACGGCGTCCTCAGAGAGGGTAGTACTTGTCGAGAACATTGCCAGCTGCTGACTCTCTTGACGGCGTCCTCAGAGAGGGTAGTACTTGTCGAGAACATTGCCAGCTGCTGACTCTCTTGACGGCGTCCTCAGAGAGGGTAGTACTTGTCGAGAACATTGCCAGCTGCTGACTCTCTTGACGGCGTCCTCAGAGAGGGTAGTACTTGTCGAGAACATTGCCAGCTGCTGACTCTCTTGACGGCGTCCTCAGAGAGGGTAGTACTTGTCGAGAACATTGCCAGCTGCTGACTGTCTTGACGGCGTCCTCAGAGAGGGTAGTACTTGTCGAGAACATTGCCAGCTGCTGACTCTCTTGACGGCGTCCTCAGAGAGGGTAGTACTTGTCGAGAACATTGCCAGCTGCTGACTCTCTTGACGGCGTCCTCAGAGAGGGTAGTACTTGTCGAGAACATTGCCAGCTGCTGACTCTCTTGACGGCGTCCTCAGAGAGGGTAGTACTTGTCGAGAACATTGCCAGCTGCTGACTCTCTTGACGGCGTCCTCAGAGAGGGTAGTACTTGTCGAGAACATTGCCAGCTGCTGACTCTCTTGACGGCGTCCTCAGAGAGGGTAGTACTTGTCGAGAACATTGCCAGCTGCTGACTGTCTTGACGGCGTCCTCAGAGAGGGTAGTACTTGTCGAGAACATTGCCAGCTGCTGACTCTCTTGACGGCGTCATCAGAGAGGGTAGTACTTGTCGAGAACATTGCCAGCTGCTGACTCTCTTGACGGCGTCCTCAGAGAGGGTAGTACTTGTCGAGAACATTGCCAGCTGCTGACTCTCTTGACGGCGTCCTCAGAGAGGGTAGTACTTGTCGAGAACATTGCCAGCTGCTGACTCTCTTGACGGCGTCATCAGAGAGGGTAGTACTTGTCGAGAACATTGCCAGCTGCTGACTCTCTTGACGGCGTCCTCAGAGAGGGTAGTACTTGTCGAGAACATTGCCAGCTGCTGACTCTCTTGACGGCGTCCTCAGAGAGGGTAGTACTTGTCGAGAACATTGCCAGCTGCTGACTCTCTTGACGGCGTCATCAGAGAGGGTAGTACTTGTCGAGAACATTGCCAGCTGCTGACTCTCTTGACGGCGTCCTCAGAGAGGGTAGTACTTGTCGAGAACATTGCCAGCTGCTGACTCTCTTGACGGCGTCCTCAGAGAGGGTAGTACTTGTCGAGAACATTGCCAGCTGCTGACTCTCTTGACGGCGTCATCAGAGAGGGTAGTACTTGTCGAGAACATTGCCAGCTGCTGACTCTCTTGACGGCGTCCTCAGAGAGGGTAGTACTTGTCGAGAACATTGCCAGCTGCTGACTCTCTTGACGGCGTTCTCAGAGAGGGTAGTACTTGTCGAGAACATTGCCAGCTGCTGACTCTCTTGACGGCGTCATCAGAGAGGGTAGTACTTGTCGAGAACATTGCCAGCTGCTGACTCTCTTGACGGCGTCATCAGAGAGGGTAGTACTTGTCGAGAACATTGCCAGCTGCTGACTCTCTTGACGGCGTCCTCAGAGAGGGTAGTACTTGTCGAGAACATTGCCAGCTGCTGACTCTCTTGACGGCGTTCTCAGAGAGGGTAGTACTTGTCGAGAACATTGCCAGCTGCTGACTCTCTTGACGGCGTCCTCAGAGAGGGTAGTACTTGTCGAGAACATTGCCAGCTGCTGACTCTCTTGACGGCGTCCTCAGAGAGGGTAGTACTTGTCGAGAACATTGCCAGCTGCTGACTGTCTTGACGGCGTCCTCAGAGAGGGTAGTACTTGTCGAGAACATTGCCAGCTGCTGACTGTCTTGACGGCGTCCTCAGAGAGGGTAGTACTTGTCGAGAACATTGCCAGCTGCTGACTCTCTTGACGGCGTCCTCAGAGAGGGTAGTACTTGTCGAGAACATTGCCAGCTGCTGACTCTCTTGACGGCGTCCTCAGAGAGGGTAGTACTTGTCGAGAACATCGCCAGCTGCTGACTCTCTTGACGGCGTCCTCAGAGAGGGTAGTACTTGTCGAGAACATTGCCAGCTGCTGACTCTCTTGACGGCGTCCTCAGAGAGGGTAGTACTTGTCGAGAACATTGCCAGCTGCTGACTGTCTTGACGGCGTCCTCAGAGAGGGTAGTACTTGTCGAGAACATCGCCAGCTGCTGACTCTCTTGACGGCGTCCTCAGAGAGGGTAGTACTTGTCGAGAACATTGCCAGCTGCTGACTCTCTTGACGGCGTCCTCAGAGAGGGTAGTACTTGTCGAGAACATTGCCAGCTGCTGACTGTCTTGACGGCGTCCTCAGAGAGGGTAGTACTTGTCGAGAACATCGCCAGCTGCTGACTCTCTTGACGGCGTCCTCAGAGAGGGTAGTACTTGTCGAGAACATTGCCAGCTGCTGACTCTCTTGACGGCGTCCTCAGAGAGGGTAGTACTTGTCGAGAACATTGCCAGCTGCTGACTCTCTTGACGGCGTCCTCAGAGAGGGTAGTACTTGTCGAGAACATCGCCAGCTGCTGACTCTCTTGACGGCGTCCTCAGAGAGGGTAGTACTTGTCGAGAACATTGCCAGCTGCTGACTCTCTTGACGGCGTTCTCAGAGAGGGTAGTACTTGTCGAGAACATTGCCAGCTGCTGACTCTCTTGACGGCGTCCTCAGAGAGGGTAGTACTTGTCGAGAACATTGCCAGCTGCTGACTCTCTTGACGGCGTCCTCAGAGAGGGTAGTACTTGTCGAGAACATTGCCAGCTGCTGACTCTCTTGACGGCGTCCTCAGAGAGGGTAGTACTTGTCGAGAACATTGCCAGCTGCTGACTCTCTTGACGGCGTCCTCAGAGAGGGTAGTACTTGTCGAGAACATTGCCAGCTGCTGACTCTCTTGACGGCGTCCTCAGAGAGGGTAGTACTTGTCGAGAACATTGCCAGCTGCTGACTCTCTTGACGGCGTCATCAGAGAGGGTAGTACTTGTCGAGAACATCGCCAGCTGCTGACTCTCTTGACGGCGTCCTCAGAGAGGGTAGTACTTGTCGAGAACATTGCCAGCTGCTGACTCTCTTGACGGCGTCCTCAGAGAGGGTAGTACTTGTCGAGAACATTGCCAGCTGCTGACTGTCTTGACGGCGTCCTCAGAGAGGGTAGTACTTGTCGAGAACATCGCCAGCTGCTGACTCTCTTGACGGCGTCCTCAGAGAGGGTAGTACTTGTCGAGAACATTGCCAGCTGCTGACTCTCTTGACGGCGTCCTCAGAGAGGGTAGTACTTGTCGAGAACATTGCCAGCTGCTGACTGTCTTGACGGCGTCCTCAGAGAGGGTAGTACTTGTCGAGAACATTGCCAGCTGCTGACTCTCTTGACGGCGTCCTCAGAGAGGGTAGTACTTGTCGAGAACATTGCCAGCTGCTGACTCTCTTGACGGCGTCCTCAGAGAGGGTAGTACTTGTCGAGAACATTGCCAGCTGCTGACTCTCTTGACGGCGTCCTCAGAGAGGGTAGTACTTGTCGAGAACATTGCCAGCTGCTGACTCTCTTGACGGCGTCCTCAGAGAGGGTAGTACTTGTCGAGAACATTGCCAGCTGCTGACTGTCTTGACGGCGTCCTCAGAGAGGGTAGTACTTGTCGAGAACATTGCCAGCTGCTGACTCTCTTGACGGCGTCCTCAGAGAGGGTAGTACTTGTCGAGAACATTGCCAGCTGCTGACTCTCTTGACGGCGTCATCAGAGAGGGTAGTACTTGTCGAGAACATTGCCAGCTGCTGACTGTCTTGACGGCGTCCTCAGAGAGGGTAGTACTTGTCGAGAACATTGCCAGCTGCTGACTCTCTTGACGGCGTCCTCAGAGAGGGTAGTACTTGTCGAGAACATCGCCAGCTGCTGACTCTCTTGACGGCGTCATCAGAGAGGGTAGTACTTGTCGAGAACATCGCCAGCTGCTGACTGTCTTGACGGCGTTCTCAGAGAGGGTAGTACTTGTCGAGAACATTGCCAGCTGCTGACTGTCTTGACGGCGTCCTCAGAGAGGGTAGTACTTGTCGAGAACATTGCCAGCTGCTGACTCTCTTGACGGCGTCCTCAGAGAGGGTAGTACTTGTCGAGAACATTGCCAGCTGCTGACTCTCTTGACGGCGTCCTCAGAGAGGGTAGTACTTGTCGAGAACATTGCCAGCTGCTGACTCTCTTGACGGCGTCCTCAGAGAGGGTAGTACTTGGCGAGAACATTGCCAGCTGCTGACTCTCTTGACGGCGTCATCAGAGAGGGTAGTACTTGTCGAGAACATTGCCAGCTGCTGACTCTCTTGACGGCGTCCTCAGAGAGGGTAGTACTTGTCGAGAACATTGCCAGCTGCTGACTCTCTTGACGGCGTCCTCAGAGAGGGTAGTACTTGTCGAGAACATTGCCAGCTGCTGACTCTCTTGACGGCGTCCTCAGAGAGGGTAGTACTTGTCGAGAACATTGCCAGCTGCTGACTCTCTTGACGGCGTCCTCAGAGAGGGTAGTACTTGTCGAGAACATTGCCAGCTGCTGACTCTCTTGACGGCGTCCTCAGAGAGGGTAGTACTTGTCGAGAACATCGCCAGCTGCTGACTCTCTTGACGGCGTCCTCAGAGAGGGTAGTACTTGTCGAGAACATTGCCAGCTGCTGACTCTCTTGACGGCGTCCTCAGAGAGGGTAGTACTTGTCAGAACATTGCCAGCTGCTGACTCTCTTGACGGCGTCCTCAGAGAGGGTAGTACTTGTCGAGAACATTGCCAGCTGCTGACTCTCTTGACGGCGTCCTCAGAGAGGGTAGTACTTGTCGAGAACATTGCCAGCTGCTGACTGTCTTGACGGCGTCCTCAGAGAGGGTAGTACTTGTCGAGAACATTGCCAGCTGCTGACTCTCTTGACGGCGTCCTCAGAGAGGGTAGTACTTGTCGAGAACATTGCCAGCTGCTGACTCTCTTGACGGCGTCCTCAGAGAGGGTAGTACTTGTCGAGAACATTGCCAGCTGCTGACTCTCTTGACGGCGTCCTCAGAGAGGGTAGTACTTGTCGAGAACATCGCCAGCTGCTGACTCTCTTGACGGCGTCCTCAGAGAGGGTAGTACTTGTCGAGAACATTGCCAGCTGCTGACTCTCTTGACGGCGTCCTCAGAGAGGGTAGTACTTGTCGAGAACATCGCCAGCTGCTGACTCTCTTGACGGCGTCCTCAGAGAGGGTAGTACTTGTCGAGAACATTGCCAGCTGCTGACTCTCTTGACGGCGTCCTCAGAGATGGTAGTACTTGTCGAGAACATTGCCAGCTGCTGACTCTCTTGACGGCGTCCTCAGAGAGGGTAGTACTTGTCGAGAACATCGCCAGCTGCTGACTCTCTTGACGGCTTCCTCAGAGAGGGTAGTACTTGTCGAGAACATTGCCAGCTGCTGACTCTCTTGACGGCGTCCTCAGAGAGGGTAGTACTTGTCGAGAACATTGCCAGCTGCTGACTCTCTTGACGGCGTCCTCAGAGAGGGTAGTACTTGTCGAGAACATTGCCAGCTGCTGACTGTCTTGACGGCGTCCTCAGAGAGGGTAGTACTTGTCGAGAACATCGCCAGCTGCTGACTCTCTTGACGGCGTCCTCAGAGATGGTAGTACTTGTCGAGAACATTGCCAGCTGCTGACTCTCTTGACGGCGTCCTCAGAGAGGGTAGTACTTGTCGAGAACATTGCCAGCTGCTGACTGTCTTGACGGCGTCCTCAGAGAGGGTAGTACTTGTCGAGAACATTGCCAGCTGCTGACTCTCTTGACGGCGTCATCAGAGAGGGTAGTACTTGTCGAGAACATTGCCAGCTGCTGACTCTCTTGACGGCGTCCTCAGAGAGGGTAGTACTTGTCGAGAACATTGCCAGCTGCTGACTGTCTTGACGGCGTCCTCAGAGAGGGTAGTACTTGTCAGAACATTGCCAGCTGCTGACTCTCTTGACGGCGTCCTCAGAGAGGGTAGTACTTGTCGAGAACATTGCCAGCTGCTGACTCTCTTGACGGCGTCCTCAGAGAGGGTAGTACTTGTCGAGAACATTGCCAGCTGCTGACTCTCTTGACGGCGTCCTCAGAGAGGGTAGTACTTGTCGAGAACATCGCCAGCTGCTGACTCTCTTGACGGCGTCCTCAGAGAGGGTAGTACTTGTCGAGAACATTGCCAGCTGCTGACTCTCTTGACGGCGTCCTCAGAGAGGGTAGTACTTGTCGAGAACATCGCCAGCTGCTGACTCTCTTGACGGCGTCCTCAGAGAGGGTAGTACTTGTCGAGAACATTGCCAGCTGCTGACTCTCTTGACGGCGTCCTCAGAGGGGGTAGTACTTGTCGAGAACATCGCCAGCTGCTGACTCTCTTGACGGCGTCCTCAGAGAGGGTAGTACTTGTCGAGAACATTGCCAGCTGCTGACTCTCTTGACGGCGTCCTCAGAGGGGGTAGTACTTGTCGAGAACATTGCCAGCTGCTGACTGTCTTGACGGCGTCCTCAGAGAGGGTAGTACTTGTCGAGAACATTGCCAGCTGCTGACTCTCTTGACGGCGTCCTCAGAGAGGGTAGTACTTGTCGAGAACATTGCCAGCTGCTGACTGTCTTGACGGCGTCCTCAGAGAGGGTAGTACTTGTCGAGAACATCGCCAGCTGCTGACTCTCTTGACGGCGTCCTCAGAGAGGGTAGTACTTGTCGAGAACATTGCCAGCTGCTGACTGTCTTGACGGCGTCCTCAGAGAGGGTAGTACTTGTCGAGAACATTGCCAGCTGCTGACTGTCTTGACGGCGTCCTCAGAGAGGGTAGTACTTGTCGAGAACATTGCCAGCTGCTGACTCTCTTGACGGCGTCCTCAGAGAGGGTAGTACTTGTCGAGAACATTGCCAGCTGCTGACTCTCTTGACGGCGTCCTCAGAGAGGGTAGTACTTGTCGAGAACATCGCCAGCTGCTGACTCTCTTGACGGCGTCCTCAGAGAGGGTAGTACTTGTCGAGAACATTGCCAGCTGCTGACTGTCTTGACGGCGTCCTCAGAGAGGGTAGTACTTGTCGAGAACATTGCCAGCTGCTGACTCTCTTGACGGCGTCCTCAGAGAGGGTAGTACTTGTCGAGAACATTGCCAGCTGCTGACTGTCTTGACGGCGTCCTCAGAGAGGGTAGTACTTGTCGAGAACATTGCCAGCTGCTGACTGTCTTGACGGCGTCCTCAGAGAGGGTAGTACTTGTCGAGAACATTGCCAGCTGCTGACTGTCTTGACGGCGTCCTCAGAGAGGGTAGTACTTGTCGAGAACATTGCCAGCTGCTGACTCTCTTGACGGCGTCCTCAGAGAGGGTAGTACTTGTCGAGAACATTGCCAGCTGCTGACTGTCTTGACGGCGTCCTCAGAGAGGGTAGTACTTGTCGAGAACATTGCCAGCTGCTGACTGTCTTGACGGCGTCCTCAGAGAGGGTAGTACTTGTCGAGAACATTGCCAGCTGCTGACTGTCTTGACGGCGTCCTCAGAGAGGGTAGTACTTGTCGAGAACATTGCCAGCTGCTGACTCTCTTGACGGCGTCCTCAGAGAGGGTAGTACTTGTCGAGAACATTGCCAGCTGCTGACTCTCTTGACGGCGTCCTCAGAGAGGGTAGTACTTGTCGAGAACATTGCCAGCTGCTGACTCTCTTGACGGCGTCCTCAGAGAGGGTAGTACTTGTCGAGAACATTGCCAGGTGCTGACTCTCTTGACGGCTTCCTCAGATAGGATGGAGGAAGAGGGTAGTTGTCGAGAACATTGCCAGCTGCCCGACACACTTGACGGCGTTCTCCAGAGAGGGTAGAGGCAGAATATAAAATCATTTGACGGCGTCTCTGAGGAGTTCTGCCATCAACTTCTTACAACCTTACTTGACTAAAAACTAAATTTTGCGAGTACCTAATTCAATTATCCTGTTCTTAGATTTAAAAAAATATATAAAATAACCGTATTATTATTAATAAGAAAAAACTATACATTTCAATGTGTTTTCAGCACTTGCTATATTCATAAATCGTCTACTAGCTAATAATGAGTTATGATAAACATCGACTCACACAACTCACGATTTACGAACTCGAAATATGTCGATTTATTTGTCCTTTATGATTGTTAGCTTAAGAGCTCCTCGATATGGAGAGTAAAGATAGCTCCACGTATTGGATGATAAGCAGATGAATAACATGTCACATAGCACAGATAAATGATTAGTTATTGGAAACCCAGCGACGGAGATGGGTCGTCTGTGCTTATGTTTATGTTTATGCGTGCTGATGTGCGTGCCAATGCAGGTATGTTGTTCAACAAACATGAAAATAATTGTAATATAGAGTTACATTTCGTGTATCGGAATGTTATTTTTTCTTGTCGATAGATTTGAAGTGGAAGTATAATTTACCTGAAACTTGAATGTCACACATATTATTTTGTCCCAAATATGTTTTTTTTATATTTATACAATGATAAGAATTGTATCATCATTGAGGATGTTAATGTTTATATATATTTGATACAAACATTTCCCAAAATTTCGGGTTTTCAAAATCACACCAAAATGACCTTGAACCAAATTGTTTTAGTGCTCCCGAACACCACATTTCAAAATATTAACCCGCCCCTTGCCGAAATTTCATCCTGGTTACGCCCTTGCATGGAAGACTGTGTTAGTAGTTATTTTAATATATTTCATGGATTGTTTAAGGAAAGAGTCAAAATAATGTCAGTGTTTTTATATCAATTGTAAACATACGCTTATCACTGACCTTTTATAAATAGCCGCGATTCAAATGGTTTTAAGGAAAAATCTCCTCTTCATTCGCAGTAAAACTGCATCCAACTTCTTTTCGATTTGGTGAATAAATCGAAAATAAGTTGGATGCAGTTTTACTAATGTAAAAAAATTATTTGTCGAGATAATTCTGCGAATGCACTTCCTTAAAACCATTTGAATCGCGGCTATTTATAGTACAAAAGGTCAATGATAAGCGTATGTTTACAAGTGATATAAAAACACTGATATTATTTTGACACTTACTGCATGTAAAAATGCATCCAACTTATTTTCGATTTATTCACCATATTATGGTGATATTATGGTTTTACTAATTTACTAATTTTACTAAAATATGTTACTCCTGACAAATAATCTTATGAGTTGGTTATAATTTTGACAAAATCCCTAACAATATTATTGTCATAGATTACATGGTTCAATGTCTCATTCAATTCATTGAATTATAACTGGTTTTGCAATGTTGATGTCTAGAACTCACATGTTATTTGGCTTCAATCTCGCATGTATAACCTCATATATCTTGATTCTTATATCTACTTGAACGTTGAAAATTATTGATAAAACTATATAATTTTATAATTTGCATTCACTATTTTTATATTGTCTTATTTTGTTCAGAGCCGGCGGGTGATTATGTGAAGTGTAATTGATAAATTCGGTATTTTACCTTGTGGAAAAGTTTATTGACATGGATTTGATGTTTCGGGGCTGTAAATCCTTTTTCATAAAAATGCCATAAAACTAAAATAACGCACACAAGATTTTTACAAATAAAACTGAACAGTTTTATATTTTCTTTGAAGGGGGCAATTTAGCCGCTGATGTAATTACCACGGTGAAATATAACCATAAAAATTGTATCAATCTTATTACTAATTAAAACGCTAGAGTCTTCATCCCGGAACGAAAACTCTGTCTCGGAAATCATAAACACAGAAGCTTTAAGGAAGCAAGTTGGCTCAGACATTAACGCTCCGGTCTTGCACTCCGGGGCCCTATTCTAGAACATTTAAACTCCCAATTCTGATGGAATTCGATATCATTCAATGATAAACCTTAGGTATGGCCGTGACCGAATTCCATTATAATGGAATTGGGAAAACGTTCTAGAATACGCCTCCCGGAGGCCCACGTTAAAAGTACTGGGTCTTTCCCATCGTCGATTCTTCCTTCCATATTCTTTATCATCGTGAAGAATCACCATCAAAATAATTCATTCGTCGCCATAAGATAGTTGAAGAACAGTGCGACGTTAAACACAATAAAAATAGTAAAAAATGACACGAATTCCATCAAAACGGCAGTCCTAATCATCTTATCTTTCCCCAGAGTGCGCTATCAAGATATACCGGCGTAAGCAGCATCCATTTCAGCTCCCAAATCATCGAAGACGGAGTGTCAAATGCCGACAGAATATTAGAAGATCTCCACAAGAACTTTCGAAACGTTGTTTCATCAGAAGAAAGCAACATCATTAATGTCATTAGTGAAAACAATATTTCAATAGCTAATTCCCAGAGAACTGTTCAAGAATTGTATCTCAGGATGCAGGGATTATTAAACGCGTCTCGAAGTATCGGAGAAAGATGCTTTGATGAGTTTAATAAAAGAGCAGATTCGATTTTGGTGGAAGGTTTACGGTATCTGGGAGACTGCTCAACGATGATTATTAATTTTAAAGACAAGTATGATGCAGAGGTTGTGTTTTATTTGACTGCTGCTGATTTCCATATTAACTATGCGCGTAGTCAAGTTGTAAGACAGATTCCGAAAGAGTTGGATGAACTCGGGGACGAAGATGTGAGTGGATTATTGGATAACATCGGTGATGAAGTGGAGAGTGTGAGGAGGTCCATGGAGGTGGTGGAGATCTTGTGGAGAGAGTTTCTTGAGGCTGCGGTTGAGGAGTTGTGGAGGGATGTGGAGAGGTGTGTGGATGTGAGGACGAGAAGTGTGGAGGAGTTGACTGGGGAGTTTGTCAAGTTGGTTGAAGTGTGTGTGGAATCCATGAATAGTGTGAAAAAGTGAGTTTTCTTTGAGAATTTAATTCAAAATCTTGTTTTCGCAACCCAGTCCAAGAATTTGAAAAATGCAACAAAAGTGTTAATATATTAATGACTGACATTAATGATAAAAGTGTACTTATCTCTATTTCATTTGTGTGTGTATTATTTTAGTTAGACTTGTGCTAGATTTAATTCCGTATGTTCCGTATTTTAATTCGCCATTCAATGAGCTACGTTTTGACTTAATACCTACATGATTAATATTTGACATTAATTTTACTTCACTTACATAAAACTCTCATGTCATGAGTGGCTTGTATCAAGTGTTGTCAAAAAAGAGAATAATCAATAAGAGATAAGATAAAAAATGTGCCATTATTGAATCGTACATAATTTATAGACTTTATCTAAACCTGATATCTGAGTAAATTATACAAACACTTTATAGGAGCAGTTCTTTTCGAAATATAAACTTGAGAAAATATTCACTCAGGTTCATACTTCACAAATGTCTGAAAAATATAGCTACAGAATTGGTATCTTTAAAAAATTTAAATCGATTTTTATTTATTTGTAAGTTCCTCCCATAAAATGCGAATGTATGACACAATGTATAGAATACACAAAGGGGTCTGTTTAGGATATTACATCAAAGACATTGGTTCGATTCTCTGTCACGGTACAATCTAGAAGACACGGGTTCCTTACCTGACTGAGGTGTTTTCTTGGTTTCCCTCAGTCTAGAGGAAAGTTGGGAAGGTTTCCTACTAATACGCCACGACCTCTTCCTTCCCACCCTACATCTTAACCTCTCTTCATCATCATCATAATCATCAGTCGTCATCACCCTAGTTGCAGACACTGCGACTCTAAGAATAACTTTTCCTCACAACCTACTGTCTTCTAAAAAGCCTATACATCCCGTATCTCCGCTATCTAAGTTATTGTTGAACTTGGTTTATGTATTCCTGACAACCATATAAAGGTATTATATTAGATTTAAACGTGGTTCACGTTTTTGCTTCGAGTTTTCAAAAGTTGATAATCGAATCTGTATCGACGGTCACGAGTGAAGATCGTTGTTGAAAGATCGTCTTCAGTCTCGGAGAAAATTTAACACTTCTTGGTATGGATTTTTGTTTGGCGAAAGAATGCTCTAACAGATTAGCGCAGATAGCGATTTATGTGAGAGTATTTAAGGGCGGTGAAAAAGCATAAATTTGTGTGAAGTTTAAAGCATTAATTATTAGAGACAATTTAAGTAACTATGATGCTATGGTCTAAACTAGGTTACATATAAAAATATTTTACACGCTTTTTAACATGGGGATAGAAAAAGTTTGCCAATAATGGAATACATATTCTAAATTTAGTTTTGAAATAGACAGCAGATAATATTAGTTATTGAAAAAAATGTAAATTATGAAAAGGACAACGACACATTTTTTAAATTGTTATTTTATAATTAAGTGGTGCGTCGCACTATTCTTCCACTAGCTAATGGCGACTGATGAATGATTATGATGATGGTGTGGTGATAATGAAAAGGTAACGATGGATGGTGGGAAGGAGACGGTCATGGCCTATTAGTAGGAACCTTCACATTACTTGCCTCTCGACGAATCTCGAAAATAGTTCATGTAATGGTCCTCTGGAATGCAAGTCGAGAGAGCGCCCTGCTTTTTAGGTTCTTTATAATTTCATCGTCATTTCCTTTCCCTAATTACGACCGAAACTTCACTGTATTTAATCTAAAATTTAAACTCTTTTGAACTCAAATTGGTTGATTTCTTTTTGGAAAAGCTGCTTTTTACAATTTGAATACTGAATCAAATCAACACATAAATTATGGAGCCATTTTGTGTGATATTCTATTCCCCTTCTCTCGTATAGGTCATACAGAATCGTGACTAAAAAAATTAACTTTTATCCTGTACTTAAAAAGAAGTAAAACAAAGGATTCAAATCTTGATACAAAAACCCAGAATTGAACACCAGCTTCCTCAAAAAAAGTATCTATTTAACATAATTAAAAATGACTGATCAGTAAATGCTTAGCATAGATAAAAGATAACCAACAACAAAACAAACAACACAATGAATCGGATTCTTTGTTTAATTCCGCTTGCAATTTGCTTTGAATGGAGTATGTACATACATTACATTGCCAGAGAGTCAGGTGCTGACGAATCTAAAGTTTTGAATGGAAGTGTTTTTGACCGGAAGTGGTCCGTGCATTTGACCGGATGTAGGGATGACTTGGTCACACTAGAGCGGGAAAACTGAATAGAGTGAGATCACGTGATTTTAAAATAGAGGGACTGACGCTTATTATTATTATGAATAATCACTTGGAAAGGGGAATTAAATCAGTAGAATATTTTATCTTCTGGAAGTTTCAAAATAGGAGTGTATCAGAATGAATGAATTCCCAACTTACATGGAAGAATATTTTAACTAACAACATCAGGATTAAATAAGTTCTATATTAGAGGTATAATGCCTGATGTCCATTCCAATGATTCTGAGAAGAGTTCAAAACTAAATTAATTCTACATCAAATCAAATTTGGAAAGCTTATTTTACACGGTTCTATATTTAATTCAATTTATTGAGCTAAACGTTGGTTCAACGAATGAAACCATGTTGATGCGAATTGAAGCCAAATAAATATTGAGTTAATTGTTGACTTATTACTTTCTTATAAGATGAAAGTTATTCTCACTCAAAATTATCCTATTACTATAACTTTGAAATGAATTCTAACTTTTTGAAAATAATTGACTCTATTTTTTTCGAATCGTACTTCATTCTTTTGAATTTTTTTAAAACATTATTTACAAATATGCACAATTGTAATTTCTACAACAATTTTATCATACAGTTTAGAATATTCTCACAAAACAAAAATTATAACTCTCTCAATTCATAAAATGTTTCCCTTATATATGTTTTTCTTATTGTTTATTGTATTGGACTCAATTTAAAATTTCACATATAAATCTCTATAACTAAAGGTGGATAAACAGCTTATTGGATCATCCGTGATTCCAGCCTATGACTCTATCCAAGAGGAAGTGGAATCTATTCTTTAGCAACTACAATAAGTCAATGCACCCGAATTGTGTAACAACTATTTTGGTCAATGAACAGCTTGACCTACAGGTTTACTCTCCACATAGATTTATATTGGTCACACTTTTACCTACAGTATGTTCGAGGATAGGAGTAGATCAATTGAACAATAGAACTTTTTCAAAAAAGATATACGTAAAACGTAAACATATAAAATCAGGAGCAAGTTGGCTCAGGCTCTGGGCATACAATACTATCGTGAGGCAAATGTTGGGAAGGTCTCTTCATCTGCTCCATACTTATACTTCATTTTCATCAAATCATTCATCATAGCTCAGTTGGTAGAGCTCTCGACCGGCAAGTGAGAGGTCTTGGGTTCGAGCTCCGGTTCGGTCGGATATTTTTCACAAGGCACATCTCTTCCTATGATCCTGATTCCTTGGAAGTTTTCCACAGAAACCCAGTTTCTCATCTAGACAAATTGCCACTGTTGATCGATAATGACGTAGGTTAAAAATAAGTAATGGAAGGGTGGCAAGGAGGCGGTCGTGGCCTATTAGTGGGGAACCTTCCCATCATTTGCCTCGGAAAACCATAAAAAAAGACACCGTCAGGAAAGACGACGAAGCCTCCGGAGCTCAAATCCAGACCGTCACCTGAACCAACTTGCTCTTTAATGATAGTCTACTCTTACTATTCGTCTTACCATATAGTCATGTTGTCTTTTGTCGTCCCACAGAACCAAAATATGAGTAATGTGATTTGTTATCATATTGTATTATCAGCTCACGACACTTTGGCCATAGGCTGGTTGGAGGAGCGGCCAAGAGGCACAGATAGCTAACAATTCGATCTAATGGGAGCTCATAACTCATAGAACAAGATCACTTGGAATAGTTGTAATACACAGTTCTGTTGTTGGTTTCGTGGGTCAAAGGACTTCAGGATCGTTCAGTTATGTTTTCTTATCTTTGGACTATTGAAGAATGAAATCATAGCGAAATAAGGACGACAAGAAGGATGAAAGTAAGGACAAACTTGTGTAAAATTAGGATAAAATCAGGACAGAATCAAATATGAGGAAGGAAAAAGATGAAATTGGATGGCATCATGACAAATCAGTTCTGATCCAGATGAAATCTGGGCCCTTATTCTGTAAGGAAAGTGAAATCATATCGACCTAAAATCATTTAATATTAATATATCCGCGAAATAATTGTTTAACGCAATTATGAATATGTGGCAAAGCAGTAAACCCTAGTACCAAATTCGGATGAAATCGGGAAAAAGCAGGATTAGAACGAAATCAGGATGAACAGAGAGTAATTAAGAGATTCCGGACTTTTGGTTTTAGATTGAATGTAAAATATTTTGATAATTATCTAGTGGAGCGGTCGCTCCACGCCAGCCAAGCCGTACGGCGCGCGCACACTCTCATTTAAAAAGGCTGGAGCAAAACCACTTTTACTGTAAGCACCAAAGTGGCTTTTTCAGCCAACTGGATCTAAAAATTGGGAAATCTCACATTGTTGCGAAATATCTTAATTTCGAGCTATGGCCCACCCTACAACATATACCAAATTTGGGAACAATAGGTTACGCCCTTTGCGAGCTAGAGGGCCGTGAAAATCGTGTTTTAGGGCAGTTTTCATAATCAGTTTTGTTAGGGCATTATAGTTTTTTTAGGGCATTATAGGTATACTATATGTATATGTATATTAGATGTATATTTCATCTGTAACCTATACTTTTTTTTAACTATTTATAAAGTACACGATGCGCCAAGTATTTTTTATTTTGAAATTAAGTTTTGACTTGGCTCATTTTTTGAAATCACTACTTTTCATAGTGCAGAATTTTTAGATTACATATTTTTTTTAAGTTGGAGATACTTGGCTGGTATTTTTACACGAAGTGTTTTTTTATAGGGATCTAGTGGAGCGGTCGCTCCACCCAGCCAAGACGTACTATACACTCACAGTCACTCAACATACCGTAAATGCCTAATAAACTGAGGAGCAGACCAAACACTTTTACTGTAAGCAACAACATGGCATTTTCGGCCTACTGGATCTCAAAATTGGTAAATCTCACATTGTTGCGAAATATCTTAATTTCGAGCTATGGCCCACCCCACTACATATACCAAATTTGGGAACAATAGGTTATGCCATTTGCGCGCTAGAGGACCGAGAAAACAGTGAAATTACACCACTTTCTGATTCTGAAGATGATGATGATTCTGATGATATCACGAAACGTCGCTATCACCGCCACAGCCTAAACGGCTGAACCGATCGACCTGAAATTTTTACCACATGTGCACTTTTGGCGTCTGAGGTGCCTTTTTATAAAACCAACCGGAAGCCGCCATTTTGAAACCGGAAGTGACGTCATAACTCAAAAACGTCTGGACCGATTAGAACGAAATTAGCGCCATTCGATTTAGATGGTCATCTATATGAAGTATCAATAAAAAAAATATTATTTTCTTATTTTCTAAACCGGAAGTGACGTCATAAATACGCAATATTTAACTTATTTCAACAAATTATACTTAAAATACGTACATAATTAACTTACATTGTAACATAGACAATACAATTTATATATTCAAGGTAGCAGTGTTCTCGGCCGCCATTCCTGAAACCGGAAGTGACGTCATATATCTAAAACGCCTGTACCGATTGCAACTGAACTAGCTCCTGCGTATTCATTCTGCTATTTATTTGAAAAATCAATTGTGAAAAATGAATAAATAAATTAATGGTACCGGAAATGGCGGCAGGAACCACTAAATGAAACCGGAAGTGACGTCATATATTACAAACGGCATGACCGATTTTACGGAAATATAGGGATTAGGAATTCAGATGGTCGTTCATGAAGGTATCAACTAGATAAAACTAGATTGTTTTCTTATTACCTATACCGGAATTCGGCCGCTATTTCAAAACCGGAAGTGACGTCATGTATCGAAAACGGCTGGATCGATTATAACGAAACTTAAGCTATTCTTCTTGGATAATCATTTTCATCTTATACCAAACGCAACTTTTCATAGTAACCAAATCGGTTGAGGCGTATTTTTTTAAAGAAATTAGTCCCTGCTCGGACATGTGCTACAAGCTGTATGAATAAACTAACAAAAGAAGTGATATCCCAGAAAAAACACTCCGTGTAAAAATACCAGCCAAGTCTCTTTAACTATAAAAAAAAATAGAAGAAATCTAAAAATTCAGCACTGAAAAGGAGTGATATCAAAAAAGGAGCCAAGTCAACGAATTTTCCAAATTTTAATCGTACCATTGAAATAAAAATATCAACCCCCGAGAAATACTTAAAAAAAGGACTTGGCGCATCGTTTTTTTAAAGACATTTTTCTATTCTTAAGCTTATGCCACTCACATACTACGTAGTTCAGAAATGCCTAGAAAAATTGGGACAAAACTTTCAAATTAAATATTGAACATTCTGTAAAATATTTTAAATTTAAATATAAGTACGCAAAGAAACATAGCATTGTCTTACAAGCAATAAATACAGAACAGTTGTGTTTGTGATTGGTAGGTACCTATAGTTTTGTGGGTACATCAACATACCTACTACAGCATTATACTTTGAACCTTCTCGCCGTGTAATTAATTGCTATTAATTAACATTTTATACCAAAAAAATTCATAAATTACATAACATATTACTTTAGATAAAAATCTAGTCAGTAATTATTTGAGCAGCATGGCTCAGTGCACTAGTCACTTATACAAATCTCATTGACGGCCTTCTTGTAATGAGCGCTTTCGCTATTTCCCTCAGTCACGATATTGAGAAGTATGATTGATTAATATGACCCTAGAAATAGTGGCAATAACGAATAGACTAGGCCGCTTCCGTTTATTCGTTATTCGTTTATCCGTTTATTTCCTCTGAATATTGACAAAATACCAAAACTGCCAGTAGGTAAGAGTACTAGTTATATTAAAACGTAGTATGATTCGTCGATAATGAATGTGATATACTCAGGAAAATATACTTGTAGAGTTCTTCCTATACTTTTAGGATAGAAAAGTGTCTTTAAAAAAACGATGCGCCAAGTCCTTTTTTTAAGTATTTCTCGGGGGTTGATATTTTTATTTCAATGGTACGATTAAAATTTGGAAAATTCGTTGACTTGGCTCCTTTTTTGATATCACTCCTTTTCAGTGCTGAATTTTTAGATTTCTTCTATTTTTTTTTATAGTTAAAGAGACTTGGCTGGTATTTTTACACGGAGTGTTTTTTCTGGGATTTTATTTACTAGTCTAGTGCATAACCATCAGAGCAAAATCCCTCCCTAGTTTCTTATTTATGTAAAAACAACTATTACATACTAATTAGTCAATTTTCTGTTTGAAATAAGGAAGTTTTTAAGACTCGGGAAAAACCTTGGCTCAGGCAATAAAGTTTCCTGACTGAGGTTTCGTTGTTTCCCTCGGTCGATGGCAAATGATGGGAAGGTTTCACTGACAGACCACGAGCGCCTCCTTCCCAGCACATCATCGGCTCCATCATCGTCATTCATCCGGCGCCATTAGCCTAGTTGCAGACCAGTGTGACGTTAAGCACCACTCCAAATGAATCAACCACGACGCTCTGGAAAATATTACTGCGTCTCAGAAGTTGAAGGCCGTAAGTCCATCATTCGATTGATATCTACAAATAAGACAAATCTGACTGGGGTTTTTTCGTGGTTTTCCCTCAGTCGACAGGCAAATGCTGGGAAGGTACCCTACTAATAGGTCACGACCGCATCCTTCCCGCCTTCCATCCTTACCTACTCTTCACCATCATCTCCCAATCATCATCATAATCATTCATCCGTCGCTATTAGCGTAGTGAGTTTGACCTTGAAGAGTTTTTTAATCGATTTTTATCAATATCTTTTAGTAATTTTCGGGTTCTAAACACCTGTTGGACACAATAAAACTAATAGCTTATTCCAAACTATGAAATTATTTTCATTGAACTGTTCTGAATTCACGTCCATATCCCTATTTTGTTAACAATTACACTGGAAAAAGATATTGATAAAAACATCGCATGTCCACAGGTTTCAAACACAGGCCTCATTTGTCAATCCGTTATAAGAAATGGAGTCTATAAAAGGATACTTAGAAAATCAGGATGTATAAAGAATAATTGCTAAGAAACGTGACTTTTTCATCTCACTAGCTTATCTCTTCTAATTATAACAATAATTAGCAATAAAACTCAAGGCGCACTTCGTAACAAAGTGCACTTTTATGCAGGCGATGATTAGTGGCAGGTTTTGAAAGCGTGAAATAAATGGTAATTTATTATTGCACTGCGCATGCGCGCTCAGATCGAAATATTAAGATAATGAGTTCTGTTCTATGGAAGAAGTTACGCTGCGTGATTATTTGTGACTTTCATTGGATATTAAAACAGTGACATTTCTAGTAAATTGTTAGCAGTAGAAATAAGTGCAGTGAAATTTTACTTTGTACTATTTACTTTAATTATCCATGTATAGACTCTAAGATGAGAAGGGAAAAGAACCCCTTTATGGGGCCTCATTAAGGTAACCCGGACCCGCAAGGTTCTTCGACATGTTTTTTCTAGATTTTTCGTCACACTAACAGAATTTATCAAAATTCAAAGTTAGGCTCAAAGTAAAACTCACTCGAAATAATATTGGAGTAGGGTCAGAGTCAAAAGAAGCCAGAGCCAAATCCTCATGTTTGTATATGGGAAACAGGTATAGGAACTTTTGAATGGACCTCTAATACCTGCCATCAAAGTGTTGAATACGAAAATACGACGTATTTTTTATGTTCTCTAATTAGTAATTAACTAATTTAAAAAAGCTATAAAAGTGTCATGTTTAGTTCTAGTCTATTTCATTATTTATAGTTGTTGCTACAACATATACAATTTTCAAACCTATACCTCTAAAGGTTGCCAAGAAAAATGTTCATAAAAATGTCCAATTAAACATGGCATCTGCGCATTTTGCTTCCAAGTGGACTGTTGTCTACTTAAAACTCTACCTTAAAATGTAAACTGTTTCAAAATGTGAAAGCTCAAGAATTGGCCCCCTGAGGTAAACATCAATTCCTGTTATTTCGCGATATAGTTAACTTTTACTGGACTTGTTACCATTGCCGTAGAAAGTTGCCTCTTGTACCTCAACTCAAGATATTAGTTTTTGACGCTCTAGCGTGACTGCAACTTTAAGAGTCGAATTATGTCTGTAATTACAAACATGAGTTTAAATATAATATTTTATGATGAGTAATACATCGTATGTTGCTCCACAAGAAATAAAAGACAACGGTTGCGTTGTCCAAAGACCACGGAACCAAAAGATATCAAAATACTTGTGGCCAATTCTCGACCACAGCTCATAGGGCGGAGGAATTATTAGATCGTTCTTAAATCATCCCTATTTTTGGGGTGTTTTGCTTTGGACTTAATCCCTTTCCTCCAATTACATTTTCTCATATCATAAAAACATGTATGAACACTGATAAGTCTTAGTTTTCATCTGAAATATAATTTATTTACAAGAAAAGATAAAATTACAACCAAAAACAGTTAAAATTTGTCCCTACTCGTTAAATATATTTCGTTCGAAATATATATTAGGAACAAAACATAGTATACAACCTAAAACAGATATCAAGTCATATTTATAAAAATTAATATATCAACATTTTTGTAGGTATTTATTTCTACCCCTTCTATAGTCACGGACAGCCCTTTTTAAGAACACGAGTTTTTTTGAACCAGCATGCCAAATTTTCAAGAGAGAGTTTGTAAATTCAGATACATTTCTTGAGTAGGTCTTCTTCTACACCTACAACTAACTCTACCACCATTTTGTGGCACGCGTCTAAGAATCTCATAAAACAATCTCTTCATTATCTACTTCCTGGGATCTGAGCGTCGAGTCAGAAGAAGAAATCACTGTACCTTGGCTAATGATTCTTCTTCATTCCCCTCTCTCTTTAATTAGACATCTTCTCTATTATACAGCTCGTGGCTGACCTCACGCCTCGACCAATGGGAACGTGGCAAAGTGGCTTGTGCCATCATTAAAATATGATAATAATTATATTGTTGCTTTAATTATTAGCAACCTTCATATTTTTATTTACAGCAATGGCGACTTAACGATTGCACTGTTGTAAAACTGGATAGTTTTTATAGCTGAATTGTTGAGATTTGAAGTAATATTTTTGTGTTATTCAGAAAACATATAAAATTTTATAATATATTTTTAATTGCCATATATTTTATAGGAACCGAAATTGCAAAATCATGGAAATAATATAACTTGTGTACTTTTTTGAATAAACTCGATATATTTCTTGATCGTAGACAATTTAAGTTCTAGTCTAACTCTAAACTATTACGATTTTATTGAAATGTTAATGATTCAAGGGATGATTTATGTGGATCGTTGTTATTCATTTCTGTCGGACTCCAATGGAAGTTTCCTGTAAAACCCAGAATCTAATCGTCATGTACATTTTAGAAGAAATTGGAATCTTTGTTATGGATTATAGGCCTATTTTTAAACCAGTTTTAAACCAGTTAAATTAAATCAGTTAATTCAGTAAAATCAGTTGTTTAGTTTAATAGTTACTTATAGTGGTCATTTTATTAATTTTGTTGGTTGTTTCTGCTAGCAATAAAGTCATGATCAAGTAGTTAAATTTAACAGAGCATTGAAAACCCGGTCCTAAGATAATTAGGAAGTAAAATAAAAACAGAATCGAATCATATTAAGTAGGAATAGAATTGAATTTAATAGAATAGACTAGAAAAGAATCGAATAAGTACAATAGAATACAATACAATAGAATAGAATAGAATAGAATAGAAGAGGAATAGAATCCACACACATGGACTTTAGTTTATCTATCCATGATAAAGTGTCCACCACTTATATTTTGAAATATTAATCTAAATGTTCAGAATTATGAAATTCGTTGGAATTGAAATTTAGTGAAGTTTCAACATTTTCACACTTCATAATTTTCAAAGCAATTGATATCATGATTACTGATTTTACCGATTTCTCGAGGTTTTAAGTCCTTTTACAACCTTCAATGTCAAAAGTCACTTATTACAAAAGCATTAAACAGTGCAAGAGTGTAAAGTGGAGTTTTGATAATTTTAAAAACTTCTTATTTACCAAAGAAAAAGAAAATTCCAATTGATGTCTGTATTCCCCTTCTTCTGTGATTAATTCTAAAAAACATTCTGAATTCAGATTCAATATGTAACCAATACCCATCAAAACCAATCACATATTTAACCAAGCGATAGCAAAACATCATCATCCGACCTAAACATTAATTAACACCAAGCACACCGTTACACCAACCATCTCGTCATCAATGACTGCTCCGTTAACCATCCATACTGAAAAAACACATGTCATTTACACGGCTTTTGACCACACTTTTAAAACCCACCAAACGCAATGCAATATAGACAGAGAATCAATGTTTTCAATGCATGGTCGGTAGGCCGTGATCCTTCATGGGCACTCGAATGTGAAGTTATTTCATCCTCACCTTGGCCTTTGACAGGCCATGATGCACACCTAGCCATGTGCAATGACATGGAGGTGTGAACGAACAAACGTATGAGTGATTTTTAACCCAGGTCAGTTTTCGTGTTGGCTACGATCAGTGATTCTTTGATGTAATGGAAACGGGTAGGAGAATTGTTGAGGCTTCTTCAAACCAAGCAAGCGAATAGGGTATAGATTGTTTGAATCAATAAGATCACAACTATCAACATGTCTTCAGACATCACGCAGCTAGAACACAAGACATAATACACTGCTAGCAAGCGACGTCCAATAGTGTTCTATATGCATGGATGATTTGACTCAATAAGTCACAACTATCAACGTGTCTTCAGACATCACGCAGCTAGAACACAAGACACAATACACTGCTAGCAAGCGACGTCCAATAGTGTCCTATATGCATGGATGATTTGACTCAATAAGATCACAACTATCAACGTGTCTTCAGACATCACGCAGCTAGAACACAAGACACAATACACTGCTAGCAAGCGACGTCCAATAGTGTTCTATATGCATGGATGATTTGACTCAATAAGATCACAACTATCAACGTGTCTTCAGACATCACGCAGCTAGAACACAGGACACAATACACTGCTAGCAAGCGACGTCCAACAGTGTTCTTTATTCATGGATGATATGACTCAATAAGATCACAACTATCAACGTGTCTTCAGACATCACGCAGCTAGAACACAAGACACAATACACTGCTAGCAAGCGACGTCCAATAGTGTTCTATATGCATGGATGATTTGACTCAATAAGATCACAACTATCAACGTGTCTTCAGACATCACGCAGCTAGAACACAAGACACAATACACTCTAGCAAGCGACGTCCAATAGTGTTCTATATGCATGGATGATTTGACTCAATAAGATCACAACTATCAACGTGTCTTCAGACATCACGCAGCTAGAACACAAGACACAATACACTGCTAGCAAGCGACGTCCAATAGTGTTCTATAATATGCATGGATGATTTGACTCAATAAGATCACAACTATCAACGTGTCTTCAGACATCACGCAGCTAGAACACAAGACACAATACACTGCCAGCAAGCGACGTCCAATAGTGTTCTATATGCATGGATGATTTGACTCAATAAGATCACAACTATCAACGTGTCTTCAGACATCACGCAGCTAGAACACAGGACACAATACACTGCTAGCAAGCGACGTCCAATAGTGTTCTATATGCATGGATGATTTGACTCAATACGATCACAACTATCAACGTGTCTTCAGACATCACGCAGCTAGAACACAAGACACAATACACTGCTAGCAAGCGACGTCCAATAGTGTTCTATATGCATGGATGATTCGACTCAATATGATCACAACTATCAACGTGTCTTCAGACATCACGCAGCTAGAACACAAGATACAATACACTGCTAGCAAGCGACGTCCAATAGTGTTCTATATGCATGGATGATTTGACTCAATATGATCACAACTATCAACGTGTCTTCAGACATCACGCAGCTAGAACACAAGACACAATACACTGCTAGCAAGCGACGTCCAAAAGTGATGCATGGATGATTCGACTCAATAAGATCACAACTATCATGTGTTACCAAATAATTGCTTTCAATTATCTATATGTATTCGCCCAAAGTAAGTACCTTTTTAATCACAGGAAATAGCCCAAGTAATAAATTTGTTATGATGACTTCTTGAAATAAAAGTTACTGACAGACATGCATTTATAAAAAATGACGTCAACTCACTGCCACAATTATTTTTTATATTTTTATGCGTGAAATTCTGATTGCTACGGTTCGTTCACCAAGAGTTTCGAGCAGGTGAGAGGTAGACTAGTTGAAACAAGGGCGATACATATTTATAACTTCTTTTTTATAAGCTATTTCCCGTACATATCATTCCCAGAGGCATTGAATACGCACATAATTGAGGATCTTATCAGAGTTGGGATGGCAGTTGTTAATGTACTTGCTAACTGATCCCTGCTCCTAGACTGTGTGAAATTTGTTGTTTGCATTAATCCCTGTTTAGTATTTATATTTCAAAAATATAGTTTGCAGAGAAATGCATTTATATGATATGATATGATAAACGTTATTATGAAGGGTACAGTGAAAGAACGCTATAAGTCACATTCGGATGAAACTGAGATAAACGAAGTTTTATGTTGAAACTTTGTATCTATCTTCCATACAAATCGACATTTCAATTGCGTTTTTCAAGACTTTGTGGCAATATTTTCTAAAAACCGAGGGTATATTCTAAAATCTCATATAAATTACTGCAAGATTACGCATTATAAACTCATTTTTTTTAAATGGACTCATAATTGTTCTTCTCCTGTACCCAATTATGATAATGTTTTTCGTAGGTTTCCTTAGTCAAGTGGAAAAATCTGTACAGGTTCACTGCTAATAAGCCACAACCTCCTCCTTCCCACCCACCATCCATTATTACCTATTCATCATTTAGTAGTAGTATAAATTTTTATTTAAGAAACACACACATCATCATCAACATCACCAAATGAATCATCAAGATTTATTCATCATGATTCCACATGATTGTGATCATCAAATCACAGTCATCATCATCATCATCATCGTCATCATCATCATCATCATCATCAATATCATAATTCAGTTGCAGAGCAGTGCGACGTTAATCACACAAAATGAAGAAAAAATCTTAAATTATATATAATTTTGATTTTAATTGATAATATTATGGTTCAAGTTTTATTTACAGTGTAGCTAATTGTATAAAATTATAAGATTTTAAAGTTATTAATTAATAGATTATACAATAATGAAACATATTTTGATTGTTCATTGTGCAAACGACGAGCAAAATCCGCAACGTAGGGTAATAAAATGTGGTATCAAAAAATAAGAAAATGACTTGTAACAACCAGCCATTTTGTGTATGAACAACTCTTCTAAAGTAGAGAATGGCTTCCAAAGAATCATTATTATGTAGAAATCTCTCTATAATCACACCTAGAGGGGGGGAGACAGGAAGCTGGGGGAGGGGTAATCAGGGCATGAATGAGGAGGAGGGGGCAGAGAGGAGGTAATTTCATTGTTACTTGTGTTGTCATTCAAATGTCAAGTCGTCACCCCCCCCCCCCCCCCACCCCCCACCCGGTTCATGAAATTGCTCGTCTTTCCTGTTTCATCAATGAAAAATTTAATTATCATCTGTAATTCACTTTTTACAACAATCAAGATGAAGTTAAGGCTATAAAATGTGTTCGATAAAAGAGAAATTGTAAAAAGGACACAATTTTGATGACAACATTGATTGCGTACGTTTTTATTCACGTAATTTATTATGCAGCCTTTGCAATAAACTGATGTGCAATTTCGAAACTTCTTACCACATAAAGTTTAAACAAAATTCCAGATTTTGCTATGTGGAACCTAATTGAAAGTGTAAAGTAAAGTCTACTCAAGATCGAATATCTTAGGATGAATAGGGATCATAGCCAATTCTTCATAGCCAAACTTCTATAGCCAATTACATAAATATCCCTATATTTGGTATTTTGAAGAATTTAGGGATATCTGAGTTGACTTAGGGTCTGGGAGCTGTTGTCAGATGCAGACGATGTTTCTTCGGTTGACGCTCCTTGTGTTGATGTTGGCCCCCAAAAGGGGCCGTTTTTTGTGTATAAACACGTTTTACAAAAAACGGCCCCTTTTATACACAAAAAACGGCCTTTTGGGGGCCAACATCAACACAAGGAGCGTCAACCGAAGAAACATCGTCTGCATTAGGGATATCTATTAATTAATATGCAGTAAAATCTCTCTGAAAACTTTGAGGTAATACTCCACAAATGTATCGTAGATTTGAATGTGTAGTAAGCTCTCAATGCACTAACATCAATGCACAGCAATGCACATAAACCAAACATCAAATAAGTTACATTTCTGTAAGTCACCTAATTTATTTCATACCAAATGTTTCTCGATGGTAGTTAGAAGTTCAAATGTAAGAAGTGTTATAATTTGTATCTAATTAATCATTTAAACGTTTTGTAAATCATTCATTTAATAACATTTGGCGGACATGTAGTTTTATACCCAAGGATGTTATCAAGTTAAGAATGTTGATCTTAGTTTTGGGTTTCCTAAACTTAGTATGGTGGAAAGTATCAAGTACCTACTTAGAATCAAAAGCTATTATATAATTAACAAACACCTTTATTATAATTCCTCTTTCAAAAATGCATCTTTCACAACACCCTCATTCAAGTAAGTATCTGTCATCTTCGGTATGGACCCATCTTCAGACTCCGCGACTTCCGGCCGAGGAATCCCGGCACAGTCAAGAAACCTGTGATGAAGCTCCGTCGACTTCGCCATCACATCGTGGACCAACCTTTTACCACACTCATCTTTCTGTTTCTTGATCTCTAAAAGAGTCTCAAACTCCTTCTTCAACACTTCAACATAAGGCACGAACGAATCCGTGTACTGCCGCTTAGACAAAGTATTCAAGAACGTTTCCTTATCTGAAGCAGACTCGACGAATGCAACCATAGCTCTTTCAACAAAACCCACAATCTTCTCATCTAAATCATGATTATTCACGTTATCATCTAATTTAATATACTCCTCATGCCACAACATCTCTTGCCTGTACGGAGGAAGTAAACAGTTCATAACATAATCCACTACGGCTAGCTTGATTGTCTGCTTCACCTCGTCTTTGCTTTTCTTTGCACAGAGGCTGTAGGCGTCGTCAAAGTCTGTGAAGTAAAGAACGAAGCCGAGATTGTGGAGGAACATGTTGCTGGTGATGACGTCTTCGATTGGGTTCTTAAGTTCCCCGAGTTCGGCAAGTTCTGGGAACTCGATGGGGAGTTCTTCCTCGAGTTCCATGCGGATTTCAACAATACCAAGGACACACTGGAAAGAATTATGTGAAATTAATATGTTGTTGAGTTTTATAGTTTTCACTGAAATTAGGTTGGTTACAAATGTTTTAACTCAAGGGTATACGTTAAAGTTATCTTCTCATAGAATCATCATATCTAATGAGATAATAAAATGGACGTAAACCTCAATCAAAGTTGGAAACATCGGCCCTAAATCTACAATAATGCAATACTAGATATTACAAGATGCTTTAAAATGTAAAACAAATTTTTATAACCTGGAATATTAACGAGGTATTGTACGAAAAGGAGGCGAGTTTAAATGATATGTGGTAAAAGTAAAACTAAAATAAATTGATTATATTATTGAAATATTTCTATACCTATAATGTATTTGAATTATGTCTCAGAAACAATGTTTACAAATCCCCCATCCTGCCACTGTCACCATTTGTAATCCCGAAATAATATTTCCTTAGTAAAAATAAACAAGGTTGGTTAATCTACTGCTAACCAGATTTTAAGATTATTTACAAAACTAAACTGTGGTTTAAAATCAAATGAGAAGAAAAACATACCCTATAAATATATAACAAAAAATGTAATACCTATTATGCATATAGAATAATATTTAATAAAATTTTTATAACAATAAAAATATAACGAGACTATACGAGTGTTTCAAATATAAATATACTTTTCCAACAATCAGACCAAGATCAATTCGCACAAAAGTGTCAAAAAAATATTCGTAATACGTAATGTCTACTTAATTTTTATGAACATCAATGTGTACCTACTTATAAGTTTAACTTGAAATCTCACCTGAAAGCTTGCGATTGCTGTCAACAGCATCCAACATCTTGCCTTGTCCATGGTGCCGCGTGTCAACTAACCCGATTAATAATCTCACCTTCTAGTCTGTCACCGTATCAGTCACTTATCAGCTGGACTTTCTATTGATAACTCACACATGACGTGGAGCAGACACTTCAATCAGTCAATGAAACAGAAACACGTAAGTTTCATACGGAGATTACGAATCCGTGTAATTCTGTGGGTTCAACTTTGGTCCCCAGGTGAAGGCTGTAAATCTAGCTAATAGACCGTCGCACTATTCTGCGACTAGACTTATGGTGACGGATGATGATGATGATGATGATGATGATCATGATGACGATGACGATGACGATGACGATGACGATGACGATGACGATGACGATGACGATGACGATGACGATGATTTTTTCTTTAATGATGATGATGATGATGATGATGATGATGATGATGATGATGATGATGAAAGATTCAAGATACAAGGGGGGTAAGCAGGCTATAGTCTATTAGGAGGTAACCTCTCCAGCATTTGGCTCTCGACTGAGGGAAACCTGAGGGACTGAGGGAACGTTTACACATAAGTGGGGATGATCTGTGGCCTCGGACTTTCGGAGTCCAGAGGACCCCTGAGCCGACTTGCTCCATCAGTATTGATAAATAGTATTATATAATATTTTAATATCGACCTGCAGTTTTTATATGCGCTGACTCCCTGTTACTAAAATGAATGGCAATGCCTGATTTCTTCTGTTATCAGCAATCTTAATAAAATGATAACGTGTAATCACATGGCTAAGAGACTTGATAACATTTCAATATATTCAGTTACGTGGTTTTTACTTGTAAGTGTGGACGAGAATACAAAATCATGAAGAAAAATACTATAACTGTTTTGATTTTGATTCTTGCTGTTATTTGCAAGGTAAGATGATTTCATTTTACAACCGAATCAACAGTAATTCTGATTCTCGATCACATTCTGTGACGTGGAACACATCTATGCTGCTACCTTCACCAGCTAGATGGCACGTGTTCGTATTTAAATACGTGCTATCTCTTTTGTTATGTGTAAATATGCCGCTATTTTCATAGATTAAAAAATATCTAACTAATTAGTAGGCCAACATTCAACCTGATACAAACCTTGAAAATCAAAATACTAAATGTTTTCATTTGAAGTTTTTCTTTAATTTTTCCTACCAATTCAGACAGTAAGGGCCGGTTTTTCAATACTCTGCTAGCATTTAAACTGTTGATTAGGACTGTATTGTCATGGCAACCACCAATGACATTCCTAGAATGGCCACTAACTAACTGTTAAGAGCTAATTGAGACTTTAGCATGGTATTGAAAGACCGGGCCTAAATTATATAATTTTAAATTATGAAAAAAAGTCACCGTCTGGAAAAGCAAAATATTCCTAGATGCTACACTTCTCGGTTAATTATGCAATTATGCATTTACTTACTAACTTCTTCATAGCTTCATAGTTATACTTCCTCTAACTCCAGAAATTATAATTTATGTTAATTTATTCTTATTCCAGAATGTGGAGGCAATGAATGAGTTCGGCTTCGACTCGTTCTCGCACGAGATCGAGTCCGAACTGATCGAAGAAACTCCGTCATTGGTCAAGCCAGAAATGCTGAAGCGAGTAACCGGCCTCTTCCTCAATAAAATCACCGCTTTGAACAGATTCGCCACAATCATCGACGCCGACGAGAGCCTCCAAGATGGCGACCATTTCAGCAAATGCGTTCGACAACGTCGAGAAGACGTCAAAAAAATCCTCAAACCAGGAATTACCTCGTTCCTTAATGACTGTTATTCCTCTTTACACAACGAATTCACGACATCGTTCAAACCCCTTTTTGAAAAGCTTTCCCTTGTAACTGTCACTGAAGAAATGGAGTTGACGGAAGCTTGTATGGCTCCTCTCGGGACTCTACCTGCGGGAGAAATGGAAAAACACATGGGAACTGTTCTAAAATGTTTGGGAGATATTAAATACACCGATACAGAAGTCCGAGAGTTTGTAGCGGAATACACAAAGACGCAACGAGAGATCCAGGAAGGATCACAGCAGAGAGGCAACCAGTGTTTTAACAAACTAGTCACGAAGCTGAGACGCCAAGCAGGTGATCTAAATACAGAGTTGGAAAAATGTTCGGAGACTCTGCGTCAACTGAAGGAAGACGAAGAAACGTCTCACGAACACACCAAAGAATCTGTGGACGCGTATTACAAGAAACTCTACGTCAAAGTGGAAGAGTATATTGAGGAGATGAGGAGTGCGTTGCAATTGGAGAGATGTAAGGACTCTACAGTACAAGCTACGGAGTTCGTCACAAAGGGAATAGATACGCTCAAGGAATTGGAAGAGACGTTGGTCATTGGAGAGGACGGAAGTGCTGAGGACTTGGAGAACTGGAACGACATTCGGACAGAGATCTTGGAGGCTGGTGAAGCTGGTCTCAATCATTGCGCAAACGCGGTTAAAAGAATTCAGAAACATCTGAACGAAACCAAGGACGGAATTGAAGAAACTATACAAGAGATTAGTGTATCCATGATGGAGCATCTGGAGGATTGCCGCTCCGAAGGTTTAGTGAAATCCGCAACTTGTCTTTACCAGTTCGACATCAATCTGCGGGAGAACTACGATGAAGATATGAAACCGTTGGTTGAGCAGTCTCGACTGTGGCTCATCAAAGAGGACTTCGTGTTTATAGAAGAGAGAGTGCAGACGTGCGTAGACGGCGTCCTCGAGGCGTTGAATGAACACGCGGAGACGCTGCAGAAGAAGATGAGGGGTGAAGAAGTGGAAGAACAGAAGGAAAGAGAGGAACTGTGAGGGAGAAAACAAATGCCATGGTATATCCAAGAGATGGGTGTAACAAAGAAGGGCTTGTTGCATGTAAAAATAGGGTCGGACTACAATATGATCGCAACTGGAGTTTACCTCATTGTTCTTCCAAGATCGTGGATACAAAACTTTAATACTGCTTGTTGTAAACTGAATAAAATTGTATGCAATACTCGAAATCTGTGTCTAGCACCTCGGAACCCCTCTAATATGATAAAGTTATTGGATAGCTAATGGAGGGTCATTAAAGGAGGCAGAATTAATTAAAAATAATTTAGTATGTTCATTGTCATTACTGCTGTCGAGGGTATTTAATTTAGCTTCATTAGTAATTCAATCAGCATATTACATCAATCAAAGATCAGTGATCATTGGGCATTCTCAGCACAATATCGTCAATTCATTCAGGCAAATTATCAAAAATGTGTTCTACATTTTATAAGTTAACCTGGAACTTTTCATAATCTTAGTTTAGTGCACATTTTTTGCGACTTAAACTCTTATACCTTGGTGTTAATCAGCATTGACAATTTATCTTTCACAGACACTCGATATAATCGAGATTTTATGATACCACCACTGAGTTGGATAATATTTCCAACTGTAGGTCTAAGATATGACGAAGTGCAAGAAGGTTCCTCCATCAGATTCCGTTGACAGAAATATTGCAGACGATCAACATTATTGTAGTTATTTTCACTGCGACCTCATTAGCGCCCTATCTTGTACATCCCTTAGAAAGGTGGAGTGGGGATGGTCTGCCGCAGGAAGTGCAAGTAGCTGTGAGCTAAATGCATATACAATTAAAGGGATGCTAAAACGAGGATTTTAACCGATTTTTCCAAGCGTGGCCTAATTCGCTGGAAGAGAGAAATACTTTAGAGACTCGAAGATGAAAATAAATGCAAAAAATCTATACTACTATTGAATATTGATTAATTTCAAAATCAATCGATTATTGACTTTTGGATGACAAATTGATATTATGAGTACGGTAGATTAATCGGATATGAAAAAAGTTATGTTACTGTTTTTAACATTCGTTTCGTTTTCGTGTCTGGTGTCGTATAATGAGCTCAAAAGGAGCCAGAAAATAATGGATGACTTCAGATACATTGCATCAACTAACATATAACAGACATGGAAGACCCTCAAATTATCACTTATGTTTCGTATTATTTGGTTAATTTTAACAACATTGAATTATCACTTATAGCTCATTTTATCTACAAACACGTTTAAATTTGGGTATACCTATACGAATTTATTATGTCATACTCAGAGTGAGGTCTAAGTTCTTGGTAGTAACTTCTTCTTTCAGTTGTTTGAAGTAGGCAGCAGATTCTTCGGACAGGCCACGAGTAGTACTGATATCAAGATGCGTCAGCTCCGGACACGATTCCACGAAATGTCGGGCCAGATTCGATGTGATTACAATGTCTGTAATGAGTTGAAAGTACTTCAACTTCTTCGCTTGTTGCTTGTTGAACAGTTGGAACAAGGATTGTTCGAAATCCACATCCTCGATACCAATGACAATCATCTCTGGAGACATCAAATTCACCGCGTTGTCCAGACAGATTCCCACCAGAGCTTCAACATTATTGCATAGGAAAATGTCCAGATATTGAAGTTTCGGAAATGATATCTGCTTAGCCCGAGCTGGAATTGACGAATGTTCTTGGGACCATCGAAGGAAATCCAATTTTAGCTTTGTCAAATTGTTACATTTAGATATAACTTCAAGCAGGTCTTGAGGTGTCCCGCTTATAATACCAGCTACGCCAATATCGAGTTCGGTTATGTAGATTCCCTTTGCACAAATAAACTTTTCGAAATCTTCGTCGTTGATGCTCACATTACTCAGTGATAATTTCGATACTTTCAGCAAGCTTGAAGAAAGATTCTGAAATATTTTACTTGAATCGATATTAGGACCTCCAAGACCAATGTTAAATTCCATCAGATCTGGGCATCTTTCAGCAACCAACGTTATGTCTTCAGGTTTAAGAAGGTCTAACTGAAACTTCGTGAGCTTCAGTTTGCGATTGATGCTGGCAAGAAACACGCATCTTAATCTTATATCCCAGACCTCGCATTCAATCTGCTCAAGATGTTCCAACTGCTCTATTGCAAGTTTTACCTGAGAAAGAAGAATGGTTAGAAGTCAGATGAAAATTAAGATCCGGAGTACATTTCTAATCTAAACTGTGTAACGAGTTGATATGTGAGCCTTGACATTTTTGATATTTTATTCCACCCATTCCAAAATTACTTTGGGTAAGGGTATAAGCAAATTATAACATACAAAAATAACAATTTGAATATTGAAGTATGAAGTAATATTGAATAAATATATTCTTGTGAAAGTTGCTAATCTAATAGACCTTGGAAATAGAATAAGGCATTCGTCAAAGGAGCAGTGATAATTTATTTGAAATTTCGTTGAAGAAATTTGACAAATATTTCAACAAAAACATACAATGTCAGTAAAATATCAATAACTCTTAAAATTCTGGACCAATATGTCTAAAAATTGTCAATGAAATTGTCCCAATTAATTCAGAGGATTTTGTTCAAATTTCGGTCTGCACACCACCTGTCTACTGTCTTTCATTGTGTGCAAAATTTCAGCTCGATCGGAGAGACGTTGCGACGTGCATGGAAGTCCAGACATGCATACGAATAAAATTAAAAAATTACAACGGTGGTCCGTGCAAAAAGAGTCGAAAGGAAGGAACGGGTCTACAATATTTCAAATTTATTATATATAATGTAAATTGACTTACCAATAGCCTGATTCTGAAGTTCTGATAACTTTCACAATTTAATTGAAACTTTCGCAAATTCTTACAAGAGTTTACAACAAACTTCACTGTTTCAGTAGACGTTTCTTCTGGCAAATTTAGAACTTCCAAGTTGCTGCATGTCTCACATACTTCCCGAATGATTGCGTCACACCCAAAGGCGTATGGTTCAAAGTGTACTTCAACGAGATTTGGCAACATTCGGAAACAATTAATCCAGAAGTCCTGAATGCGATGATGCATTATATATGGCGTGTAGTTGCTCATATCAGGTATCTTCAACGTAAGTATGCGTACTTTATCAAAAAGAAAGACGGCCAAGAGAATTCTCTTGTCAACCGTTCTTACTGCATGGAGCTGATCGAGGATCTGATAGAATATCTCCTCCCAGAGCAAAGGAGCTATGTATTGGCGTAAATGCTCCTGCATTCTAAGAACTGCCGCTTTGCATTGGATGGAATCATATGACAAGGTTGATGCTGAGGTAGCTGGAAAAAGTTCCTCCATCTTCTTACATGAAGCTTGGACCAAACTAACAATGGATGAAATGGAAAGTTCTTCCAGAGTTGGGACTTTTTTATGTGGAGGCATTTCGTTCATGGAACGTCAAGTTTAAATTGAATATTAAAACACACATCCATGGAAACGTTGTTAAAAATGATATATTTATTTAGTTAAAGCCATGAACAATGAAATCATGACAATGAAAGAACATATAATCAGCCTTCAATAATGTTTAATTACAGATTGGGTAAATTTAAATCAGTTAGAAGAATCAACATGTAATAATGTGTTAATTAAATTGTTATTGGTTTATTTAGCCAATACGTATGTGGGTTTATTATTTTATTGATACAAATTAAAGTAACACAAAATACTTATTATAATACAATTTAATATGTAATTAATAAATTTGCTTTTTTTTACTGTCTGTAGAATACTCCGGCAGGAGATGACCAAGTGCACAGCTACTTATAAATCATACATACCTACATTTAAATTAACTTGTAATAAAAAAGGTGCACACATTTGGAGGTGCAGTTTTATGGTTCTGTGGTTCTATGGTTTTATGGTTCTATGGTTTAACCATGTTTAACGTCATGTACGTTGGGAATAATTATACTAAAATTGGATACACGAGCAATACGATTTGAGTCACATTGCTTGATGAATATCCCAAGGTATTCTAAATATAAAATTGTACTTAAAAATATTACTTATTTTTTAACCTACTTCATGTATTCAAATTTAAATATCATAGTTATTTCATATTTGAAAAACAGCACACAACAAAGATGAAAGCACATTCGAATTACTAAATAAATGTTAAGCAATTACATCAAATTAATACTTGCTAATTTTACCCTACCTTTACTCTTTGTGGAAAACATAAAAAAATTCTTACAAGAACTTCTAATTGGCTATGCAAATGATTATCTCCTAATATCTAAGTTAAAGAAAAAGATGATCTGATAAAAAAATGGAAGATGAGTATAGGACCATGACAAATTAAATACACAACTATCACACATGCCCATATCCTTACAACATCACGTAGCCATGAAAACAATAAAGTTTATTCAAGTTTTAATAAAATCACTTTCATAATTCATCGTGTTCTCCTTCATCAACTTCTTCGACGACGCAATTGTCAATATTCTCCACAAGCAATCTCTTGGACTCTTCCGCTCCTTCTAACACCACTCTCGTGCACTCTCTCACATCCTCCTGATACCCCATCAACGTGTCTTTGTTCATCAACGTTACCAGCGTGACAACGGGATCAAAGAATTTGTCTTGCTCTGCACGATAGCCCATATCAATCATGTAAACGCATCCAGAAGACGTTGATAATCCTTCAGGAGAATAGTCCTCGGAAACACAGTCATTTAGCTTCTCGACATTGTACTCCAGAGCTTCCTTGAATTTAGTCTCGATCGAAGATTGTGTAGCTCTGAAAATCGCTTCATCGTTTTCCTTTTCATCGCCACATATTTCGAGACCATCAAAAGCAACGTCAAGAATGTCAGCGGCTAAATCGGCTCTGCCCACAAGACAGTGTTCGAAATAATCTCCCAGTTTCTCAGTTTCGTTCATCTTTTTAATTATTTCTTGTCGAAGGGAGGTTAAGTTTTGAACGCCTTTGAAAATCACCTTAGCCGTGTCGGAGAATGCTTCTTCCAAATCGTTGTTGGTGACACCATATCGAGCCAGTATGTCGTCTTTCATATCGTCAAGATATTTCGTCACTTTCGCATATACGTTTTGGTAATATTTTCCGAGTGATTCTTTTGTATGCACTCTAGATGATTTAATCGTTATTCCTTCTTCTTTTAAATCTTGAAGACAATTTCGGATCTCCTCACTTAGGTCCGAAATTTCATCTTCAATTTGGTCGGTTAAATTTGAAAGAACGTACTTCAGGTTCTCAACAATATCGTAAAATCTGTCATAAATTTGCCACAGGTTTGTTAATACAATTCCCAAAGCAGAGTCAGTAAACAGATCTTCAGTTAGGCTTAACTTATCGAAACATTTCAAACAGTTTTGCAAATTTTTAGGAAAAATTGTCACCTTATCTTCACACATTTCAACACAACGCAATGCTTCTTCTTTTCCATCATCTACTAAAATTGTTGTCACAATAAATTTCATTGTTTCAAAATTCGTTTTCCATAAATCCCTTTCATCCTGCATCACTTTTGAATGTTCATTTCTGTACTCAATTACCGCCTGTTTAATCACATCTTTGACACTTTCTTTCGACTGCTTCATGCAGTAAATGTAGTTGTCCTCTGCATGTTTAGACTCGATGATGTTTACAAACTGATTCACTTTGCTGACTGATTCGATGAAGTAGTTGATGGCTATTATATCAACCTCCTGCCATCTTGGATAGATGACACTCAATTCTTGGGCGATCTCCTGTGCAACCGACGAGTCAAAACTCTTCTTGCCGAATACATCCTGAAAAATAGAGCATTTTGATTATAAAGCAAATGGGATTGAAGGGTGAAAGGGACAATTAACAGGTAGGTATACTACGAAAAGTTTCACAAAATGAATCAATGGCAATCACTACTTATGTATGATAAAAGTATTGATTATTTTAATTGAGTTTTGAGTCATAATCTTTTTACTTTGTCATTTACTAATTTGCGATAAATTATGCTCATTCACTCCATTAAGAACAAAGAACTGATCGAATAAAAGATTATTGTCATTCATTACACATGCTATTTACCTTGACTTAAGGCATGAATTACACGATGCAAGTTTTCTTGAATTCAACCCTTTCAAGGGGGTTGAATTCAATACTTGGATCGTCCAAATGAAAAATTGAAGTATTTAACACGCGCCCAAATCGTGAATTCAGGACATGTCTTCAGCCTTTTCACTTAGAACATGTCCTATTTTCCTTCAAGTCTTGAAATAATTCAACCAATTGTTAATTTCACCGCAACTATAATCAACAATAAACATTAAATCGTCTAAATTCTCTTTCAAGTTTCCTTGAAATCAAGGGTTGAATTCAACCCCTGCAAGGAATCTTGAACCGTGTAATTCGGGCTTTACACATGTAAAATTATGACATAATTATTGATGCAGTAACACTTTGAGTAAAGCTTTAAGTTATAATTAATTGTTTGTTAAAATTTGTAAGTTATTAAACACTTTGAGTCGTCTAACCACAGAGACTTGAATAAAGTATGATAAAAAAACAGAAGAGAGTGAATTGATAATTGAGAGAAATCTTATGTAGATAATGCAATAATGTGCAATCAGATTTTGTGAGTATTTCAATTGCATTTATCCAATACAATATGCTGTAGATATGCTCATTGAATGAGTTAGTTGAACGCCAATGTGATGTACTTACTTGTGTTGTGGTTAATACAATTAAGAAAACTACTCTAATGTCCATGTTAACTGTTACTTTGTGTCATAAACAGCTGACCACTTGACGTTTTCAGAGAAACTAACCTAACTTGACACATTAACTCAATTGATAAGAGCATATGGTTAGTTTTTATCATAACGAATACTGAACAACACACTGAATAATCTTATCCACATATAAATGGGCTTTAATCTGTAACTCTGATAAGAATTTGATTAGTCCGTCTAAAGATAGCAAATTAACTTTCTTATTTCGACGCTAGGGAATTTACTATGATTTTCGAAACCCTTTTTCTTCCTTCATCGCCGAAGAGTATATATTCTCAAAATACTACAGTTGACAATTTCCCTGATCGTCGAAAATAATACTTGTTCGTATTGCTACGTTGAAAAATTTATTTCCAGCTAAACTGCAAAAACTTAAGTATAAACTTGAGGCACTTTACTTTACGTATAATTAGATTTTTTTATGACTATCAGTACCAACGCAAGACACATTTTTTTCAAAAAAAAAATTAAGTAACGTGTTTATTTTCCATATTTTATTGTTTTAACTGGTTTCTCATTCCTTATTTTGAATTACTTAACTTCTTTTTTTCCCCTTAATTCGATAATAACTTTTTTCGAAACTCAGGGATTATCCAGTTTTTCCAGACTATATTTTTGGGTAGATAATAAAAATCTGAAAAAGTTTTCCTTTCATATCTTCGCAGTGGCATTTCTTCCCCATATTTTATCAAGAACATCATACATACCAAATGTTTTTAGATCTATGGAAGAACTAAACTAGGAAAACGCTCAGTGTAACGCGTTGATGAGCGAGCACAGAACATGCAACATCCCCATAGTAACGATGCACGACACGGCACAAGACGATTTTCAATATTTCTGCAATTTTTCAATCTCCATAATACTCTGGATGAATAACAGATCCATTGTGTCGTGAAGTCTTACCTATACATACCTTCTCCAGAAATCTCTTGTGACATCCCATACTAAACTCGTAAAATTACAATTAATACTTGACTGATAGACCAATTCAGAAAATATCTGGGTGGCTCTGGTTTCTAGATAAATTCACATGCAGTTTGGTTTTCCATATATCTATTAGTGTTTTACAACAATGGGTTACAATAAGAATACACACTTGGAAAATCATACTGCATGTGAAATTCAGTAGATTCCAGAGCCATCCAGATAATTTCTGAATTGGTCTATTGGGCTTACAATACAATATGTAAAATTTAATATTAAGTTGGTCTTGATCACCATGCAAAATTTGAACTTAATGTGAACATTTTTATTGTCGACCAATCAGAAGACATTATTTAAACTTAAACCAATTAGGGGATTTGGCCTTCGTACTGCATCCGATTTTATGCGCTAGCTCAAAAATGCTTTCATTTTACTGTACATTGTGGATAGCTTGGCTGCTCTACAGGCCTTGCCTTGGAACAGAAGCTTAAGACAATTTAGTATACATTTTTCAAGATTATGGAATAAAATGACCTTAAAATGACAAAACTTTTAAAAATAACGACAGATTAGACTGAAAATTGGCAAAAATACCTAAAATGTTGGTACCAATGACCACGCAAAGTTTTAAGTTGATCGGTCAATCTGTTCTAGTTTAAATGTCAAAAATCACATGAAAAATGGTTTTAAATTTGAACCAATAAGAGGATTTGGCTGAAATTTTGTATGATTGGGTAAAATGTTAGTGGTAATGACTTGTCAAAATTTCAAATTGATCAAACAAACCAATCGAAAGATAATTGTTTTTAAATTTGAACCAATCACGGGAGCCCATTCAAAAACGATCCCAGGGACCGCATAGAGTACGTTAGTATGTGTACAAAATTTCAGATCGATTGCTTGAGCGGTTTGACCTGGGCTGTGACCACAAAAAAAAAAAACACACAGAGAAAGTGCCATAAGAGTACCGTGGTGACGCTCGCTACGCTCGCTCAATTACAGATTATCATAATATTCTAAATTATAGAAACAAGTGTAGTAATGAATCATAGAAAACAAATCGTTTACTTACTTTAAATTTTTCTAAGCATTGATGCAAACCGCCATTTGATAAAAAGCAGAGTTAATAAAAAAATAGTCAAATAAAAATTTCTCTCCGCTCGATCTCCAGTTTCAACTAATCGAAAACAACTAAAATACGTGATATTTGTGTTGTGCTCCGAAGGGATTAGTGAATGAACTCGTTTCCCACAGAAAGGAAGGAGCAGAGGAAGTCCTCAAGTTAAGAAGGGGGAATTAGGCTCATTAAGTATGGGCTTGCGTTGCATCTTCAGGTTGTAAAAACTAGAAACGTCAAACCCTTTTCATTGAGGCTTTTCATGAATGAAGCTTAGAAGTTGAATGGAGTCAGTTCTCACGATAGTCTTACTACTTTTACTATAATAAAATAAGTAAACTACAACTTAAATAACATAATAGTGTATTTTTTTATTGTGGAATTACATTGATTTCAAATAATTACACGACATTTTTACTCGTACGTTTACGTATTAATTTGTAAAGTTATAATTTGTAGAATTATACTTGACATCAAAAATAATATTTGTGTATTAATTATATGAATTAATTAGCTAGACTAGTAAATAAAAATTATATGAACGTCACCATGTATGTAGGTATTACTTAAAAACAAATATCGTGTAAATTATTCTTCTTTGAATAAAAAAAACACCTACCTACAAGTATAATAAGCTATTATCAACCCAGTATCTATTCAATCCTCATCAAATTTAACTGACACAATTGATTGATATTCCCATAAAACATGTGTAAAATTTACAGTAAATTTCTAGAAAAGAATGAACATAGCACTTAACAGGAAGTGATATTCAAAAAGGGGCCAAGTTAACGAATTATTTCAAAAATTAATTTAAAAAATAAAATCATTAGTAGAGAAAATGTGTATATCCGGTTATGCTTGTTTTGTGTAGGAGCCTGACTGCTCTTTTTACATTGAGTGCTTTTTACAAGGATTTTGTATTACACGATCATATTTATTATGTATTTCTAATGCGTTACAAAAATAAATCAACTTTTTTAAAAATAGTATTCTAAAACAACCTGAACTCATCACATCTTCTTGTCTCGCTCCAGCGGGATTAAGTCCTGGATTGGAGTGAAACTGCTGAGTATCCTGTGTCTGGATCTGAGTCCTGAACTCCTGAACAGCTCGTCTGTGTTGTGAAGACGATCCAGGATACCCAGGAACCCGAAGCAGGAGGTAAATCTATATCAATTGATCAACATCATCTGTTTGAAATTATACTGTTTATCTCGCTGAGACGAACGAACTCAAATATGTGGTCACTTGGCCAAAGTAAAAAAGGTATTTAAACGAAACGGATTGGTCAGGTTCCTAGACAATCAATCCTCATATTAATATTATTATTATTAATTCAGAGCTCTCCTACTATAGAGTTTGATGACACGTTAGCATAAACTTCATGCCATCAATTCCGCAGGTAATCGGTTTCTTTTGCCGTTTTTATTTTGGCCAAGTGTACGCACATTTCATCATCCTTTGTATGCTGTTAATATTTCAAGTTTCAAGTCTTTGGCAATCTCATGTGACGTCACAGCTGACCAAAATCTAACTGGGAGGCCGATGCTTTCAGTAAAAATACACTCGAACAAATAATAAACGGTACCTCGAAAGAAAGGTATTGACTGATAAAGGTGTCTGTGCCCATGAAGTCTGTGCTAATGCAATATCTAACTCTAGTAGGTGAGCTCTGATTTCATTGATTGAGCGAGCGAAGCGAGCGTCTTTTTTTGGCTCTTTTGGCACGGACCTCTGTTTTTTTTTGTTTTTTTTTCTGTTACCTGACGATATAAAGATCAGAGCTTTTCTTCGATCGAGCTGAAATTTTGCACACATGTGGGGACAACCTTTTCTGTTTGCAGACCCCAAAATTTTTTGAAATCCATTCATTGGCTAAAATTTAAATAAACATCTCCTGATGGTAGGTTGAAAAATGGCAATGGTCTTCTATAAAACTTATAAAACTCATATTTTGGCTATACAGGTCAGTTTTTCTTCGATCGAGCTGAAATTTTGCACACATGTAAAACCAACCTTCTCTGTTTACAGACACTAATTTTTTTGAAATCCATTCATTGGTTAAAATTTAAATAAATATCTCCTGATAGGCTGAAAAATGAAAAGGGTCTTCGATAATTCTGATCAAACTCATATTTTGCATGATCATTAAGACCAACATTGTCTCTTATTTTACAAAATTTCATCCCAATCAGTTAAGAACGTATAAACTTATTGAAATTTTTCAAATCTGTCAGATATGAAGTATCGAAATGAATGTTTTCCAGTGCCACTTGAATTGAATCTGATTTGCTATATTTACCAGGGTGCTTAGATGCTATTTTCAAGCTTCAATGAAAAGCATTATGTTGTGTTGATTGAGTGATCATATTTCAATTCAATATGGATGAATATGTTTTCTGTGCGTTGTGTACGCATTTCCGGATCGAGAATTTGCACGTCCCTGTGCTCGCTCATCAACGCGTTACACTGAGCGTTTTCCTAGTAATAACTAGGATTGATTGTCAAGGAACCTGACCAGAAGCCAATCCTTTTTGTGCAAAGTACCGTTTGGTTTGACGACTATAACAGAAGCAACTGTATTTAAAATACGATTAAACTATTGAAAAAGTATGCCCCCCTGCAAAATAAACAAGGTAGTACCATAGAGGTAAGAAGGGTGGTAGTACCCAGTTACCACTGGTTTCCTAGCAACCAGTGTGGTACAACTATCACTCTCGGACTGTTTTGAAATTATATTGATATATTTTGCAGTGTTATCCTGAGCGCAACAATGATTTGATCCTTGAGATCTGGAAGAGAACTTACTTAAGATGATGAAAATCATGCAACTCCGGAGAAGGCAGGAACGGCAGATGATATCCCGAATGGTGAAACAGCGTGCCAATCAGGAACAGCGATGACACCGTCACGGCTGAGACAACATGTGCTCTCGTCAACATCAACCCAGCCATCAACGGCATGAGGTTGGCGACGGCGTGTTCGAGAGGGTGACAATACTTGGCGGTGATGGCGATAGGCGCCGTCCACTCGTGGTGGCGCTTGTGGATGTGTTTGTAGAGGAAGCGGTGGTGCAGCAGACTGAAACATAATGTCAAGAGGATCTGACAGTCTTCCTGACACGACATTCTGGCAAGATGGCTACCGTCGCATGGCATGTGGTGGCGGTTTCATAGGAACAAACCGTCACCACTGCCATGCTATTACCCGATGGTTTTCCACGACATTGGCTACTGTCAGTTCACAGATTCACTTATTTGTTTTTACAGTTCGTGTTTCCAAGTGCAGTGAAAAATGAGAAACAATTGAAATTGAAATGTAGTTACATTTACTTTTACTTTTATAGCCATAACAAACAACTAAAGCAAATATATTAATTCATATGTGCCCCTGTCATCCACCATTTACTATTTAGTACCACAATATCCACCTGAGTGCAGTCGTGTTCCTTGTTTTCTCGAATACAGATTTAGTTTAAAGACTTTTGTTGGAAGTACTTTAAAAAGTAAAAAAAGTTCGTGTAAAAGCGCAAGGTACGAAAAGTGTTTTCAAAAACGGCAATATCGATAGCGCATGCTGTACTTGTGACGTAGTACTTACTTATATGGACGATTGGTTGTCATTTAAGTTCTCTTTAAAAAAAAACATAAACTATTTGATGTGATTTACAAAACCATGAAATGCTCCACGAAATATTTTCATACATGAAAGGTACAGGGGAAGAACGCTTTGAGTAAATTTAAAAAGAAATAGTTTCAGCTGTAATCTTGCTGTGATTTTTATGAGCTTTCAGAATATACCCTCCGTTTTTAGAAAATATTGCCTCAAAAGTCTTGAAAACGCAATTGAAATATTGATTTGTATGGAAGATAGATACAAGTTTCAAAATAAAACTTCGTTCATCTCAGTTTCATCCGAATGTGACTTATAGCGTTTTTTCACTGTACCCTTCACATAATATCTTTTGCTCCTACCGATGAGTGTAATAGAATAGGACTTCCTCGACGAGCAGGCAGACAGCGAACGTGACGACCAGCTCGATCAACGAGGGCAGCTGTCTGATTGGTGGAGCTCCGAGACAGACTGTGACTCGACAGCAGATGTACTGACAAGGCGCTGCCACAATCAGTTGGTTGAAGAGAATCAGCGGGATTGCCTGATCAATCAATCAATCAATTCGATTATTTGATTATAAGTGTGTCTTTGGATAATTGGGGCATACCGAGTTTGGTCAATTTGGTGAAGTTAGGGAAAATTATGAGTTCAAAGTGAAGTGGATTTAACTAAGAATATGTTCAGTGTAGAGCGTTGATGAGCGAGCACCGTGCAGCATCTCCAATCAAACACGATCCACTCAATCAAATCTACAACTTTATTTCGAAAATTTTTAATTTACAAACACTCTGGAATCCAACAGATCAATGTGCTATGATTTTGGAACCTTTCAATCTCCTGCTCTGTCAAACTCTTAAAATGGCAACAATTTCTAAAGCCAAATACTTGACCGATTGGGCTGAACATTTTAAAAATATAACATGATGTTGGTCTTGATCACCGTGCAAAATTAGAATATAATTTTAAAATGTAATCAATATTTGGTTTAAACTTTGTAAAATATGAAAAACTTGCTCTTAATAATTTTGAATAATTTCAAATTTAGGATCAATAATCAGAAGATTTTGTTAACAAAATTTAAAGAAATCGACGGATCGCCCCGACCCAAGAAAAAATAAATAGTCTGCATGAGTTGCTTCATAATGTGTTCACAATTTCAGCTCGATCGGAGAATCGATGCGATCTATATACCGGCAGATACAGACAAACAAACAAACAATAAAACATATGATTGATATTTTGTATGCGGATACTAACGCAAATTAAGCGTAGTTTCTTACGTTGATAAGTTTGTGTTTGTCCACCGGTTGGTTCCATCCTGGTTGTACCTTGTACTTGCTGAGCAATCCCGTCAGATCCAGGAAGGTGAAGAAACCTCCCACCAGCCAGAACACTGGAGCTGTTACCAAGTAACTTCCCACGAACCAGATTGTAAACTCATCTTCGCCAACTACGTCCAGCAACTTGTGCCAAGCAAACTCTACAACTTGGCTTTGATGAACTAAAAGGACGAGAGCTCCTACTGTGGTGTAGATGTACCACACGTACAATGGAGATTTGCTGGCCATATTTTAACCGTCCCGAAAGATGTAACAAAATTTCTTGATTTCAATATACTTATTTTGTCAAAACCAAAGAACCTCTCTTTGACTAGTACTAAATAGTCAAAACTTCTAGCGTATAATGAAACCATCTCATCATAATCTGCTCCCTTATATCGCTTCGAATCAAGGGGACAGACATATCAAGGTTAGATGGAATTCTTTTTTTTTTATTGATGACGCATTTATTAAATTTGCCTTTGTAATTAATTGGATGTACTATTTATGTATTCAATAGATGTTAAAAAAATGATTTTTTGCGTCTAATGCACACGAATAGCTTTTTAATGCACTCCTTACCTTCAAGAAGATATTGAAGTTTGAACCAAGTCTTTTTTTCTGCCTAAACACATGGGAGTCGTTATGTAGGTACGAGTAGCCTTACCGCCAGTCCTCCAATGAAAAGACACTCTTTTGATGTAATGTAGATTTTTTTCTATTCACATTTTTTCTAGTCACTTATTTAAAGATGCAAAACATTATCAAGTCTGTGGGTACATAAATTAATAGGCGATTGGTCGGTGTCAATATTAGATGTATTACCCTTGAGTAATTGACAATATACATAGAAGAATCTCTGTTTATAAGATACAGACAAGTCGACTCTTCAAGAATAATTAAACATTCAGCAAAAAAGGAGTGAAATTTAAAGGTACAAGGTAACACGATATGAAAATATATTTTTTGAAATCCAAAAATATTGACGAACAGTTATACCAAAACAAAATAATAGATGTTTAAGCCAAACATCAATATTATATTTGAATCTACATAAAATCTGCACCTCAGAGGTAGAAGGGCGGAAGTTCATTGTGATCTTGATGGAAATTCAAAATTCCAGTGAGATCGAAATGTTTTGATTTTCAACCAATAAGATTTTTTTAGAATATTACCAATAAGAAGATTTGGTTGTACATTTGTCAAACATCTTTAAATATTGATCCTTATGACGATTCCAAATTTCAACCTATCATCATCATTTTGAATTGTCAGCTAATCATAACAAATTATGACCAAAGAAAGGTTTTTGTTTAATTCAGTCTGCAACCCCCCTAGGTTGTCTTTACATGTGTGTAAAATTTCAGCTCGATCTGAGAAACAGTGTGACATGGAAGCAAATACAGAAATACAGAAAGACAAAAAAAATCAGAGATCCGTTCCAAAAGAGTCAAACATCAACAGTAGCTGAATTGTTGATTCTGCCATATTTTTTATTTTACTCCATTTATTGCCGAATGCTTTCTTTATGAGGATAGGCTTGCGGCTTATGTTTTTCACTGCTGTTTTACGGGGATTTAATTTGATTGGCAACATAAATCAAAGTGAATCACATATCGCTGTGGCCCCACCGGAAGTAGATGATACGTGACGTCACTTCCGGTCTCATCTTCACCTTGATTTCATCGCAACTAAATGAGATGATTCGTCTTCATACGTTACTTTGTCTGCTGTAATTATGTTGTATGGTTGATGGAAACTCAGCCAAGGGCACAGCCATTCAAAGATTGAAAAGTCATTGAAGTAATATTTTATTTCACAAATTTTATTTTCGTTAGTCTTTGAGGAATTTCGCGTTTGTGAGCAATTGACAGTCATTTAGGATACTAGTTTGATTCCAGGGACCGATCTTTTTGACTGAGATATTTCGTAAATCTCCCTCTTTTATTGGCAGGATACTCTTATATGGCATTTTGTTTGCTTTTGTAGGCATTTCCAAGGTAACATCGTTCTACTAATCGATCTCAAATTTTGCACACACACTAATGTCATAGTGTCACAGGTGTCTAACACTGACATCTATCTAAATGTACTATATAGATAGATGTGATTGTGATATATATAGATATTGTGATTGGTTTAAAATAGAAAATGAAACCGTTTGACCGATAATAAAACTTTTTGTATGGTCATTGGAACAAATATTTTAGTTGTTTTGATAATTTTCCGACAAACGTTTTATGATTTTGTTTTGTTGATGCTTGTTTTTGTGTCAAATTTGTTCAAAAATATTCATAAATACAAAATATCACTGCTCCTTTTGTCCAGAATGCCTTCCTCTTTTTTCAAGGCCAATGAATGAGCAGCAACTTTCACACTCATATGAATTCGCATGCAATACGAAACGAATGCTCGTTTATCAAAGCGTTGGAGTTACACAGAGCGTTTGCACACCTCAAGAAATGAAAAATGACAATCTTCCTGTCATGATTAATGACTGATCGTCTCTTGAGAGGTCATCTCGTGTTTATTCGTTTATCTCTATCATTGTTGACCTCCCACGCAGATGATCAATGTTATCTCAATGTTGACATCAACTCCATTGTCTTCTTCATCGCGTGAACTCAGTGGTCAGCTCACTAGTTTGTCATTCCCGTGGACGCGTATACTGATCGTGGATTCACGTGATTAAACTTCAATCGATATAATCAAATTACAATGATTCTTATACATCTATGAATATGAGCTTTGGAATATCATTAAAATATATTAATTATTTTCGAGCAAATGCTTTAACATCCTCAGGAATAAAAAGAGGGCTCGAAACATGACGGCCGAATTAGTTTTAAACTTCTTTTAAAACCGCCCCAAAACAGTTAAGGGGCAGTTTAAAAAACAATTTTTGGAAACAATAATTTAGTGTTTTAATATTATATTTTTAGTAGTAATATTATTTTACTCAGCAGCAGAGGCCAAAATCTACACGAAGAGTGACTTATATTTGCGATCCAAATTAACTGTTATGAAGTAAAACCCCGAAAAAGCCCTGAGCGTTATACTATAGGGGTTGGTGCATAGCATTTTCTAGGAACTTTAGGGGGTGGGGGCTATAATTTATAGAAATATAATCCACATACGTAGGTCACGTTTCTTATGGCGTATATATGCGTTAGCCTTTATGAGTGTAACTTTGTCTCTGGTGTAAAAATAAGTACCCATTTGGGTATGTTCGTTTCGGTATAGTGTTGATAAAAACAAACAAACAACTCAATGTTGATTATCGGTGTATAAGAACTACATAATCGTGGTCGATGGGTCACAACTCTTATAAAACTTAATCATCTGTCGAAAAAAACTTTCCAAAAATCTACCAACATAATTTTATGCTTGGGTCTGAAAGGGCTATCTGTCCGTAAAAATGCCCTTCCCTATATTAAATTGTAGCCAAAAATTGTTGAAAAAGTAGGGTGAAGTTGTTTCAAAGCTCCATCCCCTCCTCCTCCACATGACCGTCTTGTGAGATCTCAACGGAACAGGTTGGCTGAGTGGTAACGCTCTGAACTTGTATTCCGGAGGCCCGGGTTCGATTTCCGCGGCCGTCCTTCCTGACTGGGTTTTTTCGTGGTATTCCCTCAGTCGACAGGCAAATGCTGGGAAGGTACCCTACTAGGCCACGACCGCCTCCTTCCCACCTTCCATCCTTACCTACTCCAATTTTCCCCGGAATAAGGAGAGGGCGTGTCCCCTTCCCAGCCCCGCAGGGCGTTTTTTGTTTTTTGACACTGTGAAATCCATTTTGAGACGTTACGAGGCGTATTTTGTTACAATATTCAATATATTGAATAATTTGACACTTTGGGATGGTGGAGGGCATGGCACCCACCTTGCCCCGCAGGGCTTTTTTTGGTGTTTTGACACTTTGAAATTAACTTTTTTGAGTTGTTTTGCTTACGAAATGAAACTCGACGTAAAACACCACAAAATTTTTAAGTATTCCTGACATCTTTAATCTTCATCAAAACTATTTTTTTATGTATACGGCGTATACCCGCGTATACCCCTTCTAAATTTTTGGGTATACTTTGCAGTGAAAATACTTTTTTTAGGTATACGGCGTATACCCGCGTATACCCTCTACTACACCACTGGCCCCGCTGGAGAACAGTGCGACGTTAAGCCCCAGACAATGTAAGATCTCAGTGCCAGACCTGAAGTCAGTGAGGCATCACCGCCGCTGCGTTGGGTTCGCATGTAGCCGAGAGGTAATGAGGATGGCTCGTGCCAGCAGTGGCATCTCGAAGACCGTGGCTCGAGCCGATCCATGTGGCTGGTCACCGCCTCCTCTAGTCCATGACCTCATGTTCATCAGCAGTGACCGGTGACCGCGCTCTCGGAGATCAACAGATTGCGGACACAGGTTCGTTGTCCGAGGAGGGTGATACAGATGGAGATGACACTTCGAGAACACAAATGTCAAACTTTGCCGTACTGTTCTGCAAATGGAGATGATGAAGAATAAAGGATGGACGGTGGGAAGAAGGTGTCTGTGGCCTACTAGGAAAACGCTCAGTGTACCGCGTTGATGAGCGAGCACGGGTACGTGCAGATTCTCGAACTGGAAATGCGTACACAACGCACAGAAAACATAATATACCGGGTGGCCCAAAATAAACGTCCAATGGGCGAGACACCGCTGTGAATAAAACACTGCAGATATAAGTCCGAAAATGTCATATGTTATAACAAACATACCAATGTTTGATCTGTGAAAGTTTCAAAAACATTTCTTTAGTAGGAAAAAAGTTACAGCTGTTCGAATTTTGTTGTCGAAAAATCGATTAAACGGAGCTCAAAGAGCGCTCATTCAGAAAAAGTACACTGGCATGGACAACTTTATTTTCAACACTACTAATGATATTAGGCTAAAAATTTCAAATATTATTAACAACATATGACTGTCTATTGTAAACAAATTTCAATACATTTGAATCAGTGGAACAAAAGTTATGGTATCTTGAAGTTGAGCTGAAAAACAGAAAATATGGGAGATAATTTCACTTCTACAATAATAACATGTGAAATAAAACTTGATAAATTATCTCTGCGTGTATTCTGCTTTTTAAGCGCAAACTCTAGATAACATAACTTTCGTTACATTGATTCAAATGAATTGAAATTTTGACACAATCGATAGTAATATATTTTGAATAACATATGAAATTTTCAGCTTGATATCGCGAGCAGTTTGAGTAAACAGTGTCCCGGGCATTGGACATTTTCTGGACGCATGATTTTTGAGCTCCGTATAATCAATTTTTCGACAACGAAATTCGAACCGATGTAACTTTTTTCCTATTATAGGTATGATGTTAAAAATTTCACATATTATACCTTAGTATGTTTTGTAAAATTGGTGTTATGATCAGCCCGATATGTGCAGTAGTTTCGTCACAATGATGTCTCGCCCGTTGGACGTTTTTTTGGGCCACCCGGCATATCCATATTGAATTGAAATATGAGCCACTCAATCAACATAAAAGTGCATGATTTTCATCGAAACTTGAAAATAGCATCTAAGTACTACCTTGGTACATATAGCAAATCAGATTCAATTCAATTGGCACTGGAAAACATTCATTTCGATACTTCATATCTGACAGCTATTAAAAATGTCAATAAGTTCATTGGGATGAAAGTTTGTAAAATAAGAGACAATGTTGGTCTTAATGACCATGCAAAATATGAGTTTGATCAGAATTATCGAAGGCCATTTTAATTTTTCAACCTATCAGGAGATATTTATTTAAATTTTAACCATTGAATGGATTAAAAAAATAGGGTCTGCAAACTTAAAAGGTTGTCTCTACATATTGTGTGCAAAATTTCAGATCGATCGGTGAAACGGTGCAACTTCTATTACTCCAGATAGCAGCCAAAAAAACAGCAAAAAAAAACAGAGGTCCATGTCAAAAGAGTCAAAAATTGTTCCATAAAATTTCATACCTGTAGCGTTCCCAAAATTGATCTTGGTTAAAGTTACTATCAATATTCAATTAGGTAGTTCAAATAAGACATTCGTAACTTTTTTAATAATTTGAAATAGAACAAAAATATTGAAAATTATAAGAAAATTATTGTTAAATAAACCAATAATTATCTTTAATTAAATCAACGATTTCAATTTTGCTCGTTTCCTATCAAAGTTGGGAAACCCAAAAAGTAGAAATCGCATAGATTATCTTCCCCTACCTTAGAGGTAGAAGGGCCTATGTCAATTTCAATGATTCTTGAGCTTAATTCCAATGATATTTGTAATGGTGCATGAGTCATTACATAAGTATTTGTCGACTTTGGTTAAATTGGAATTGATAGAACTTGATTACATCATTCCAAAGTGGACAAAGCAAAATCGAGCAAATGGACATCGGGTCTTCAGCTTCTTAGCTACATAGATGATTAAATCCAAAAGCTGAATGAATCTTGAAGACAGGAAGGAAACTGACGATTACAAGCAAGTGACGTCGTTGACAACGCCCCAGGTCTCCTCGCAACAACGTCAAGATGGCGGCCAACAATGAGCACGAGTCACGTGACAAGTCGCGTGCCCCCGCCACGGCCCGCTGGGTTCCCGTATGCCCGAACAAATTGTTATTGCCAGTGAAACAATGTTCCCCAGACCAGAGCGATCTTTGACTTGTTGTTAATTATATGCTATGTTGAGTTGAGCATACATTCGGGAGCTGAAGAGGCCGGTTATTCCCGCAAATAAGCGATACGTGATGGCTACTACAGATTAATTCATTTGTTTTTACATTTCGTGATTCCATAGTGCAGTGAAAAAGGAGAAACAATTGAAATTGAAATTTAGTTAGACATTTACTTTTTTAGCAAAACAAACAATATAAAATATTTATATTTATATTTATGAAAATGCGCCCTTGATAGCCGCCATTGATTTAGTACCACAATAGCCACCAGAGTGCAGTCGTGTTCCTTGTTTTTCTCGAATACTGACTGTTGTTTATCATGATTCAAAGTTTAATAGGAAAATGATATCTGTAAAGCTGGCTTTCCATGATCCGTCATCTTCCGTCAACGTCCGACACCGTCCGACGAAAACGACCACGTGACCCGTCTCGACCAATCTCTCGCCGTCCGAGATTTTTGGGGATGGCTCTGATTGGTCGAGACGGGTCACGTGGTCGTTTTCGTCGGATGGTGTCGGACGTTGACGGAAGATGACGGAGCATGGAAAGCCAGCATAACGCGTTGATAAGCGAGCCTACTGCGAATTATTATTCGTGTGAAAGTTGCTGCTCTATAATCGAACTGATGGAATGTGTCAAAGGAGCTGTGATCATTTTGTCTTTGAATTTCTTTAAATAAATTTGACAAATATATCAAATCAAGCATACACATGTCCACATATTAATAAATGTTATTAGTCTGAAAATTGACAAATATCTATAATCTTGGTCCTGAACCATGCCAAATTTTATGTTGATCGGTCAAACGGGTCCAGGTCTAATGTTCAAAAAGTCACATGATCCTGTTCAAGAACTGCACGAGACCGCTCACATGACAATAGTTTCAGATCAATGGGTTGAACCTTAGACTAAATAGTTATTTAGTCTAAGGTTGAACGAACAATTTGCCTGGGCACTGCAGCAAAACTCACAGAGAAAGTGTCATAAGTAGGGCTAGGATATTTAGGAACTATGAAACGTCCAAAAAGGCAGGCAAGTACCTTAAAACTATTAAAAAAAGGACCACAAAATCCCGAAAAAGACCAATCAAATGTTATGTTATCTAATATTTGTCAACAATGTATCAAGTGATGGCCATCCAAATGGTGGATGAAAATTTTAGGAATTGTGGTCTAGACCAAAATTCATAAAATTGTTGTAACTTGCAACAAACATTTCATATAATTTTCCCCAATAATTTAAAAAAGGACAAACATACCATAGCTTGAAAAGGACTGAATTTATACAAAAATTAGAAAAAGGCATTTTCAGGCAAAATGAGACACATATTTTTGACATCAGGAACACAATATGAAACATATTAACATATCATTTTTAAACGTGTCTGAACAAAAAACTAAAAAAGATATGTACTAAACATCCTATAGCCCTACTTCTAAGAGTACGAAGTGACGCTCACCCCATTTCCCGATCCGATCTTCATATTACTGGACTTGTGCTTCGGAGGTCCTGGGTTCGATTCCCGCGACATCCCATCCAGATTGTACTTTTCGTGTTCTTCCTCAGTTTTTCCTCAGTCGAGAGGCAAATGATTGAAAGGTTCTTCACAAATTGTCTCCTCACAACGTCCTCTTACCTATTCTTAAGCCTGAATTACACGAATGAATTACACGAATTGAAGAATTGGGAACCTGTTAAATGCTTCAATGTTTTCATTAGACGATCCAAGTCTTGAATTCAACCTCCTTGAAAGGGTTGAATTCAAGGAAACTTGAATCGTGTAATTCAGCCTTTATATCATTCATCAGTCGCCATCTTTTTTTATATAAAGTAATATTTTGACAGCCCATTCTATCCTATATGCCTCCTGGTATTTGGAGGGCCGGTATAACCAAAGTTAATCTGAGCCGGATTAACAAAATTTTGGACTTAATTGGCGGCACAGCCAATCAGTTACCTCAAAATGATTGAAACAGTTGAATTTAATCCAAAAGTTAGTTAATCCAGTACAATTTAACTTTTGGACGAACTTTTGGATTAAATTCAACTGTTTCAATCATTTTGAGGTATCTGATTGGCTGTGCCGCCAATTTAGTCCAAAATTTTGTTAATCCGGCTCAGATTAACTTTGGTTATACCGGACCTTAACAAGCTAGAAATGAATATACCTAAATCTAGAATAATATCCTATACCGTAGTATAAAACCTACGTCCATTATACTTTCCATTCTTATTAAAAATAATAAAGTTTGTAGAATTTTGCAGATATCATATAAAATATTATATTTGAAATTGTGAACAATGAACCCAAGTATATCACTATCGAATTCCTAGGAGTTACCTTTCCCCCTTCATGGCAAGAATTAATTAGGATCAGTTTCTAAATATTTCTAATAATCCGTGTGTGTATAAAGCCTAACAATTGATCAACAATTCTACTAAATTAACCAATTACGTACCTCTAAACGACCCCGAAAAATAAAATTAGAATAAATATTGGTTTCACGGTAAATTAATGGATAAAATTACACAATTCTCAGACGAATTATTGAGCAAAAACGCATTTAGGCATAACTTTACTGTTCTAATTGACTATTAGGGAATCAATGCGAGTCAACCGTGAATAAAAAAATTCGCAAGAGCCAATTTTAGTCACACTTTAATTTGATTTGTAAGTTTTTTATTCGGTTTGATGATTCTTCTCTATTTTGTCGGCCATTTTTAGATCCGATTCGATGATTGGTTCAGGTTTGGCGACGCCCCCAATCATTTTTTTTTATAATCTGAATCAATTTGTGCAATTTTCTGTGATGGAGACACTTTTCTATTGGGCGTTCAGTCGTGGGACAAAAACGAGCTTGTAATGGAAACAGTCGCAAACTGAGGTGAAATCAAGCGTGGATAAGATGACGGCCATCTTGGAATTGGTGCGATTACAACCGGAAATGGTTAAGTTACATGTTGGAATTTTTCTTGGTTTCTTGGATTTTCCTCGGTGGAGATACAGTTAGGTGTATTTTTTTTTTAAGTTTTTTGAGTTGTGTCTGTTTTTTTAAAAGCTCTCATTAAACCATATTAAACTGAAGTAATTTTTTGTATCACGATCATTATTTTTAAACATCATTTCTTGATATTTTTTCACTTAATGAATTATTAAGGATCTAAATAGTTTTAGTTTATTTAATGCTATACAACATTACATCCCATTTTAAAAATCTTAATTGTTACATTTCAAGTTTACTAGCTCAATATAATATTTATAAATTTTTGTAGGGACCCTATATTTAAGTTTATTACATAATATGTCTACTAAAGCGAAAGCTATATTTGCTTTTTTTTTATCAATTCTCTCAAAAATGACAGCATAACGCACCCAATAAAATATATATTTGGCATTTTATGGAATTTATGTACAACCCCAGTTTTATTTATTTAAAATTATATTTTGGCCTCATTTAAACAATTAAAAAACAGTAAAACAACCAACTCTCAATTTCCTCCAAATAAAAGAGTGTGTTATCCACCTGTCGCCCACCAACGATCTCTGGTGGAAAGGGTCAGGTGCCCCCCCCCCCCCCCCCCCCCCCCCCCACCGACCTTGCGGTCACACTGCACAGGCTCCTGGCGCCGCTTCAGTAAGTCACAAATAGTTGGGACAGGTGATGATTGCTTCACAATCACTACAGATGGATTTCTTGATTTCGATTAGGTAAATGCGTCGGGGTTTTTTTTTACGGCTTTGATGGTTGTAAAAAGAGGATTTGAGTCGTAATCCCTTTTGAATTTCGAATGAGATTTCTCAGGATTAGATTTAAATGGTGTGAAGGATAATATTTTTTTTTATGGGTCCTCTTTTGGACTTTTTGATTTTTTTGGAGATGACTTCTGATTGTCTTTAGAGACTAATAAAACTCTCAATATTGTTTGGGAAGAAAATAGTAAGATGAATTGAGTGTATTGTATTGAAGGTTTAGGTGGAAGTGCCGCGTTTAAGATCATCATGGCACCTCCACTATTTAGCAGAGAATATAATATAACACATCTTTTCAATAATGTCATTTATACTATTATTTCAGTTAGCGTTGCACGTATAGCCATCCAAAAAAGAAAGAATGGTATTTTTATTAGTAATTGATTTTTTGTTATCTTTGCATGACAGACCAAATGTAGCAACGGATAAGGCTTTTTTTCACTAAAGATTTATTACTCTCAAGTTCGTTAGCCTGTCTATTTTTAGCAAGATTGGTTTCTTGGTTTCACCGAAAATTGATTTATCTGTTTAAAAATTAAAAACCTTTCATTGGGTGGTTCGATTCTGCTGCTTGTTGTTGAGAATAGTTGGATACGAGTTTAGACGAAATGATTTTACATTTTAATGGTTAGAAGAAATTACAAATTTGGGGTTTATACTGTATTGGGATTTGTTACTTGGGACCTTCTTAAATATTTTTCTTCTACAATCGGGGCTAATATTGTGAAAATTATAATTTTTTTCTTGCTCGATGGACACCTTATAAAATGTAATTTAAAAACATGCCAAGTAACTATCAACCATCGGACATCCATGCAAAATACGAGTGTAAAATTTATTATCAATTGGTTCACGGGTTTGGTCTCTAATCGTTACCATTGGTAATAGTTTTGGGTGGTATTTTAAAGCCCCATTTACACGGTGCAATTTCTTGAACAACTTCTGTGTCACATCATACAATTTTGTATTTACACGACACAACTTTCTGTCACAGAACTTAAAACATGTTCTAATTTCCATTCAAGAAGTGTGACACAGAAGTGTTGTACAGAAGTTGTACAAGAAATTGCACCGTGTAAACGGGGCTTTATAATTATCATTTTGATTATCAATATTTTTAAAATGTAATGAAAAATGATATGATTTAGGATATTTCTCAAACGCTCTATTCTCCTCTCTATCTTGGTCCGAGATATCTCGTTTGAACCATGACGTGTATTGCTCCAGGCATGCAGTGCGCATGCGTTATGTTACACCTCAATACGCATCAGTTGGCGCACAGTGTTGGTTACAATTGACAGGTGTAGTGCGTGCCCGTGCTCGCTGATGCGTCCCAGGCGCGTGCCCCTTGCGTCATCTCAAATCATCCAGCCATAGACGTGTCTTGTGTCAGTGTAGTAGTCCTCGCCTGAGAGAGAAGCAAATGATGGGAAGGTTCCGTATTGAAAGAACACGACCGCCTCCTTTCCAACGTCCGTCTTAACCTAATGTTCAGCATATTCATATCTATAATCAAATCTTAGTTGTCTGAAGACACATAAATAGTAGTGATGCGTCACTATTATTATTATTTTTTTGAATGCTATGCCTATTCGAGAAAATAAGGAACACGACTGACCTCTGGTGGATTCTTTGGTACTAGTCATAAGAGGGATCATGGAGGGTATCACGGGGATATTTATATAAATAAATTATATAAAATTTGATTTAATTGTTTGTTATTAATTTAAACTTCAATTATTTCTCCTTTTTCACTGCCCTATGGAAACACGAACTTCAAAATAAAAAAGTGCATCTTAAAAGTTTCCTGCCAGAAGGTTCCGTTGAACTATTGAATATTCAAGGGTTGAACTAATCGATCTGAAATTTTGCACACACACTAAAGTCATTTGAGACGTCACAAGTTTACTAATATTTTATGTTGGTTTTTAAATATTTGTTAAATTAATTTTAGAGAATTTATCACTGCTCCTTTGAAGCATAAATCAGTATGTCTTCTTTATTTCCAAGGACAATTATATAGCAGCAACTTTGACACGAATATTAAATTGTATGCAATATTTCCCGCGTTTTATTTGATTATCAATGTTACAAAACGATTGTTAGAGTCTATTTTGTTAGCAGAGTATTGTGACTTGTGATCCTTTAGATCCTATAGTAAAACTTGGTAACATCCATAGAGTACCAACCAACATAAAAGTCTATAGTAAAACTCAAAAGAATGTAATGCTTGAACAATTTCTTTGTTTTATTATGAGATCAATATTTTGTTCAACATTTCAGTTACATGATCACAACTTTAAGAAATAATCAATAAATAACTATAAAATAAATAATGCCTAACCTAACACTTTGTTAGTCTTGGATATGTTTTGTATTATGTTACACTTCCATTGAATCCAATATTCTAGCGATTCAAATTGAAAATCACTTCCACCCACATCCTTTACATTATATTGACTGATTGGTCAAATTATTCCGTTGATTTCTCGAGACAGCATCAAACCGAAACCAAAAGCCTCCGCACACTACAGTAATCTCTCCAACAATCCTTTGTTGTCCAAGAAATGGTCGATCAGAATTCGTTCTCCGCTGGTTATAATAACAAGCGGCGCCTTTCTGAAAATACCTCACACAGAAATCCAATTGGCAGTGATTTTAATAGTCATCGGACTCACTAAAATGGCAGGTGTGTGGCGTACTTTATCGGTGACCATTCAGGGATTAATTTATCCATCGAAGCGGTAAGATTGATAGGTAAGTGTGGTCAAATGGTCACTCGACAACGAATGGGTATATAATGCGAACGAATTTGTTTGGGTAACACCTTTTTCAAGATGAGTTTGCTTTGTTTTTGGTGTTGGGATCCGCGTTTGGATGTGCTCTGTGGTTTTCGGGTGATTTTTGACGATGTTGGATCGTGAAAGATTGATGGTTGGATTCGGAAAGCGATTACAGTAGTCGCCGAGTTGATTCCTTTCAGAATGCCGATCAGTTCAGTTGTTCTTTATTTTTGTAGTTTGGAAATGATTAAATAAATCGTATTGTTTTGGACTGACAAATGATGCGAGTTTTTTTCCTACTTTACCGAATATAATATATTTTTTGTAAATTGTAAAATATTGTCTTTGTTCTGTACTAATTTTTATAATAAATTTTTTTGGGTATTTAGCACTTCCCACCCTTCTCCAAGAAATTACAATTTAACTATAGTACCAATTACCTATTCAAGAAAGTTGTCAATGATACAAATCTCCTGGATTCTATAGAAAAAATTAAATGTCGTGGTGGACTTCGTAACCTATAATTTTAATTCATTAAACATTTAATATTAAAAGAATTATCATGTTATTATTTTCGATTTTTTAAAAATAGTTATTAGATTCAAATACTTTGAATTTGCAAATAATTTAGGCTAATGCAACTCAAATGAAGTTTCATATTTTGAAGATTAAATATTTTAATCCCATCATTAATGATATTTAATCTGGCATCACTACAGTTGCTGTTCTAGTAATTTCTCTGGTCATAGCATCGACCTCTAATAGGTTCTAATATTAGTTCGAGCAAGACACAGCAAAGGTGGGATTGCAAACTGTCAAATGATTTATTTAAATACAGTTAACTAGATAATATATCCAAGCCACTTGCTACTTCCTATTAACAGCACGAGCTATAGACATAAAATGCTAAACTAGTTGTCTTTTGAAAATACTATCCAAGACATTTATGGATAGTTGTTACATAGTTACTTTGCTATGTTTTAAGAGTTTGTATACCTCGAGGAAAATTCCGGAGAATCATTTCCTAAATATCGTCAAATGCAACAGTTCAACTTTATTGATAAAGTGAAAAATTATTTAACAAGGCTATTCTTGAGTCAAACTAAAAACTACATTTTTTATATGTTGGACCAAACTCGGCGCAGTTGTCCTAAAAGGTTACGATTTCCCAAATTAGCGATACAGTTTGGGCAGAAACATGGTATTAAGGGGTATTGGTGTTACCATTTTTCAATAATGGTTAGGTAAAAACGGTAAACTAAAACCGGTATTCGAAAGAAACGGATTGACTGAAAAAATTTGATGGCATCATCGGATGAAAACGCGCTATCTAATTGAAGAATAGGTGGTCCTGAACATGGATTGATTGTCAAAGAACCTTAGCAGTAGCCAATCAATTTCGTTAAAATATCGTTTTAAGTTGTGCCAAGTAAATACTTCAACTATTATTCATATTGTAAATATTTTGAATAATTAAAAATTTAGGACAATATTTTATAGGCAATGTACTCTGAGGTAAAACAGTTTTAATAAATTCGAGAACTGGTTCAAAAGCCACAAAAATCGTGGCCGTTTTATAAGTCAAAAGCTACGTTCATTATCTGAATATTACGTTCACCAAAGAAGAAAATTAATTGTTAATTGCGTAAATAGTTTGATCAATTTGTCTCCAATCTTGCTACTATTTAACTTTACAATCATTAAATGTCTAAACTTGAATATATGACACTAACAATAATCCGCCATGAATCACACATAATAACCTTCTTAACTCGTTAATATTATTAAATACGTACACCTCGTATGTGGTCTGGAGGCATGGGGTGCAAGAGAGACACTACATACATGTACCAGGTAGTGGGACAGAGAGAGAGCTAGGTTGGTGAGGGTGGGGCACCTTCTACATAGTTCGTACTTTGCATGAATCTTCGTGACCAGGCTGGAATCGTGAAACGGTTTCAATACAGGCTCTTGCCATCGTGAGTTTTAGTCTGCAGTTAACGTAGAAATGCACCTGGTAGAAGGATTACTAGTGACTGACGAGAAGGATTTTGTTCACTAAAGTTTTACGTGCGTTAGTAACAATTTAAGAGGTCTGTGTAGTGAGCGTGGCCGTGAAGAGTTTTAATCGATTTTTATCAATATCTTTTACCAATGTAATTGTTAACAAAATAGGGCTTTGTACGCGTATTCAGAACAGTTCAATGAAAATAATTTCATAGTTTGGATTAAGTTATTAGTTTTATTTTGTCCAACAGATGTTAAGTGCCATAATTTTACTAATTTTTCGGCACTTAACGTCTGTAGGACAAAGTAAATCTAATAAACCATTACAAGCTATGGAATTATCCATAGCTAAAAAAACGCGTTACACAGAACAAACGTTTTGAAAACGTTCCATTTTCATGCATGAAGACATGCATTTACATGAAGCACAGAGTAGGTAGCTCATCCCTGAAGAGGAAACGAAATCTAATAGTTTGCAGGTGATCATGGTGCGGTGCATTTACATTTCGATAAATCAGTTTTCCAGCTATTTCAAAATAAGCTTAAATTATCAAAGATTTTGACCGAGATCGTTAAACATTTTAAAATACAATACAATGTCGGTCAATTGTCTCACAAACTTTCAACTTTGTTGGAAACTGTCGATTTATTATATTTTTTGTTATAAAAAATAAATAAAAGCTTTTTATAGAAAATATAATCAGAGGACTGAGTTCAAATACCATTGTAAACCAAACAACTGTAAACAAGTACACAAAAAGTCAGCACGTTCAGAGAAATAAACCAAAAAATTTGAAAAATAACTGAAACACGGAGAAAAAAATCATAAGAAGACACAATATTTTATTATTTTAAAAATATGTTTACTAGTTTGTTTGAATTTGAATTACTATATTTAAAATCATTAAATATCCATATAGAAACAATCAAAATCAACAAAAATTACTTTCTAAATATCCCAAAAATCTGCATTTTTTTGTATTATCTTTACCACTTCTTTTTTGCCTCCAGAAAGTAAAACATTACTAAGCCATTATTTGTAACTATCTCGCAACTCAGGAAATTAGTAAATAACGAAAGTCCGGATCGGGATACGAACCTGGACTACTCACTAACGAGCCACATGCTCCAGCATCTAAACCAACCATACCTATGTACATTAATCATTTCAAGAATACCAACATTTACTTCATTAAAAAATAAATGCATCCTGTAGACAGAAAATTCTTTTCGATTCGCTCACGAATGCTATCCAAAGTCTTCTTATACATCCTTGATTTTTTTCTTCATAACCTCCGGCGAAAGATGTATCTGTAATGTCGAAGACTATTGACTTCTTGAATCGAACAATACCAACAATGGCTTCCATTGTTTCATCCAGTTGACTTTGTTTGACCGGTGGGTGGGGTAGAAATCAAACTGCTATGAAAAAAATAGTTTTAAATTGATGGCTTCCAAAGCATGTTACACAGAATGCAAATTGAATCTAAAAAGTCGTGTTGCGCTGCGAATGTTGGGATGATTTAAAGTGTAGTGATTGATTGTTTATCGAGGTAACGGTATGAGGAAGCGATCAAATGTTGTTTTAAAGGCATTGTGAGATGTAAGTTTGGCTTATGGGGGGCGAAGCAATGGTCTCGTTATTTTTAAGTGTTTATCGTATTGCTAACGAAGTAATGTTTTAAGATATTAGTGGCTAGTTTAAGTTCTGTCTCTCAGAGGTAGAAGGGCGGAAGTCAAGTACGTTTTCTCGATTTGCGTTGCACACTTTTGGAATGATGTAATCAAGCTCTATCATTTGCCATTTGACTGATGTCAACAAATACAGTTATACCGAAGTATTCTCTTACACAATAGCTCATGTCACTATTACAATGAATGGATGAAGGTAGAATTTACTGGTATGAGTTCGCCTCAAGAATAATTGAAATGGACTTCTGGTATTTTTTCTCTGTGGTCCAGAGTTAGATTTGACAACTGTACGGATATCGTCTATTCCTGAATTTGACAACATTGACCAAACTTAAAACCAAGCAGAAAGTGTAATTTTAAAGTGACTTAAGAGTATACAGACGTTGAAAAAAATTGGGAATTATAAAAATACGTTCCGTATCTCTGATGGGTACCTACCTATTTTAAATAGACGCAGGATTTGCAATAAAACCACATGCAAATGTATGCTCGATCGGGAACGATAGCAGACAAAACCTGTGAACAATTATTGTAGTCCAATTGTTTTTCATAGATGTCATGAGTTGTACTTCGGGCATTTTAAAAATAATCAAGCGAGCGGAGCGATCAACTCCACTTGAAACTTTGCTCAAATCTCCTTTTTTTGTTTGCTTATTTGTGCTATTCGCTTTAAATTTCAAACCAAGTCACGGATCAAGTAATTTTTTTCACAACACATTTATTACTATCCATTGCAGAGTGCTATTGATTTCCAGCAAAATCGGTTGATTAATTTCATCGGAATCTTGATTTGTATTAAGTATTGTACTAAAAATGGCCTGTATAGCCACACCACCGTTTGACCAATCGTTTTCGATAAATCTGATCAAATTCATATTTTGCATGGTGGTTAAGACCAACATTGTGTCTTTTTCATCAGTCAAGAACATGCACTTATTGACACTTTTAATAACTGTCAGAAATGAAGTTACGAAATGAATATGAACATAGGCGTGCGCACGGGGGGGGGCCGGGGGGGCCTTGGCCCCCCCTAATGCGTCAGCCTCAACTAAAAAATTATAAAATGTGGTCCTCATAGTGTCAAAATTTTGTTTTAAATGGGTTTAAACAAAAAAAATCTCCCTGCGGGGCAGACTGGAAAACAATGCCTATAAAGTACCTTCCAAAAATACGATTTTTCATGAATTTCTAGGTTTTTCCCATAAAAATGTCTTTATAATGTGCCTCAAAATTGCTCTAATATATGATGTATGACTGACTTTCAGAGAATATTTTCTCGGGGGCTTAACGCTCCCGAACATCCTTTCATATCAATTTATATTTTTATGTCGTGAAAAAAAGTTTTGGGAACAAAATGGTGCCCAAAATACTAAAACGCTCTGCCGACCAGGTTTTGGGGCATGCCCCCTCACCTTATTGTAGTGAAAAGGTGTGTAAATTAAAAAAAAATTTAAAGAAAATGCTCCTCAGAATGTCTTAAATTGATTTCAAAGTGTCAAAAAACGCCCTGCGGGGCAAGGTGGGGGCGCACCCCCCACACCCCCCTTAACCTGTGACAATTTTCTTTCATTGGACTTTTCCCCTCTGTCATTAATCCTGCCGGCGCCCATGTTGGCCCCCCCTAATGATTTCTCCTGCGCACGCCTATGAATATGAAGGGATGTGCCTTGTGAAAAGTATCCGACCGAACCGGGGCTCGAACCCGGGACATCTCAAATGCCGGGCGAGAGCTGTACTAACTGCGCTACGCGGTCGGACGGACGGATACTTTTATGTTGATTGAGTGGATCAATGGATGTATTATGTTTCTGTGCGTTTGGTTCGGAATTCCTGTTGGACATATTTGATACACATATTAATTCGCATGCATTACGAAGGCTCGCTTATCAACGCGTTATGCTGAGCGTTTTCCTAGTTAAAAATAAGGACAACAATCAATTTTTCCCAACAGTCAAGCAATTCTTAAAAAAATAAAATATATTTATATATACAAACGTACCAAATGACAACGCTTGACGTTAATTTAAATCATGATTTAAATTCAAATTAATTTCGAAAATTTAAATCAAAATTAGCATACTGACCCTGTACAGTAAAATATTCTGTCGACTTATCATAATTGTGTATTAACATCGAAACAAAGAACTTACAAGATATGTAACTTGCGTAAACTTTAAAATACCTGTTACAGAAATAATAAACATAATTAACAACCCGTGGGTTCAAAGGCCCGCGGTTAAATAGAAGGTCCGACCAAATGACACGTTTATGCTGCAAATCCCTCCTCCTTTTCGGGCACAGGACAAGGATACTTATCATTCATTCATGTCATTACAGGGATCCGGATGCGATGGTTTGGTAATAACAAGAAATCAGAATCACCCACACAAGAAGCCATTGACCCCGGGTATGTGGTTTCATTCGTCACTACTAAACTATACGTAATTATATTAATCTTTTTAGGAACTACTGCGAAAAACCGCCAATACTTTGATTTTGAGTCAATGGCCTTTAAAATGAACAAAATGGTTTATGGTGCAACGCCATGATTTTAAGACAACTAGTGTTTGCAAAATTAATATTCTCTTGCTCTATTATGTTCTCTTTATTTTCTCTTTATGTTTATATTAGTCAACGTCGATTTATGTTGTATATCTTGGTATATAGTGGAAAGAAAAGCAAATAAAGATGTATAGGTATTATGTTCACTGACCTTTAATTTTTTATTATAATAATTATGATGTGATTTTGAATATAAGGTTAAAGTATTTTTACTTACCATTTTGTACTTTCATACAATTGCAAATTTTAATATGATCAAACAAAACTCTTTAGTTTCATTTATTGAATCTCCGAATAATGTACAAATACACCTTCTGTATTAGTTCCAAAAAAGTTGCTCTTGACGGTATTGCACGGAACTTACCTTGGAGACTCGGGTTCGATTCCAGGTAAAAAGACATATTCCCACCATCCTCCCTTTTTCGTCATCATCATCTTCCAATCATTCTCATCTAGTGGAGCGGTCGCTCCACCCAGCCAAGTCGTACTATACACTCACAGTCACTCAACATACCGTAAATGCCTAATAAACTGAGGAGCAGACCAAACACTTTTACTGTAAGCAACAACATGGCATTTTCGGCCTACTGGATCTCAAAATTGGTAAATCTCACATTGTTGCGAAATATCTTAATTTCGAGCTATGGCCCACCCCACTACATATACCAAATTTGGGAACAATATGTTATGCCGTTTGCGAGCTAGAGGGCCGAGAAAACAGTGAAATTACACCACTTTCTGATTCTGATGATGATATCACGAAACGTCGCTATCACCGCCACAGCCTAAACGGCTAAACCGATCAACCTGAAATTTTTACCACATGTGCACTTTTGGCGTCTGAGGTGCCTTTTTATAAAACCAACCGGAAGCCGCCATTTTGAAACCGGAAGTGACGTCATAACTCAAAAACGTCTGGACCGATTAGAACGAAATTAGCGCCATTCGATTTAGATGGTCATCTATATGAAGTTTCAATAAAAAAAATATTATTTTCTTATTTTCTAAACCGGAAGTGACGTCATAAATACGCAATATTTAACTTATTTCAACAAATTATACTTAAAATACGTACATAATTAACTTACATTGTAACATAGACAATACAATTTATATATTCAAGGTAGCAGTGTTCTCGGCCGCCATTCCTGAAACCGGAAGTGACGTCATATATCTAAAACGCCTGTACCGATTGCAACTGAACTAGCTCCTGCGTATTCATTCTGCTATTTATTTGAAAAATCAATTGTGAAAAATGAATAAATAAATTAATGGTACCGGAAATGGCGGCAGGAACCACTAAATGAAACCGGAAGTGACGTCATATATTACAAACGGCATGACCGATTTTACGGAAATATAGGGATTAGGAATTCAGATGGTCGTTCATGAAGGTATCAACTAGATAAAACTAGATTGTTTTCTTATTACCTATACCGGAATTCGGCCGCTATTTCAAAACCGGAAGTGACGTCATGTATCGAAAACGGCTGGATCGATTATAACGAAACTTAAGCTATTCTTCTTGGATAATCATTTTCATCTTATACCAAATGCAACTTTTCATAGTAACCAAATCGGTTGAGGCGTATTTTTTTAAAGAAATTAGTCCCTGCTCGGACATGTGCTACAAGCTGTATGAATAAACTAACAAAAGAAGTGATATCCCAGAAAAAACACTCCGTGTAAAAATACCAGCCAAGTCTCTTTAACTATAAAAAAAAATAGAAGAAATCTAAAAATTCAGCACTGAAAAGGAGTGATATCAAAAAAGGAGCCAAGTCAACGAATTTTCCAAATTTTAATCGTACCATTGAAATAAAAATATCAACCCCCGAGAAATACTTAAAAAAAGGACTTGGCGCATCGTTTTTTTAAAGACATTTTTCTATTCTTAAGCTTATGCCACTCACATACTACGTATAGTTCAGAAATGCCTAGAAAAATTGGGACAAAACTTTCAAATTAAATATTGAACATTCTGTAAAATATTTTAAATTTAAATATAAGTACGCAAAGAAACATAGCATTGTCTTACAAGCAATAAATACAGAACAGTTGTGTTTGTGATTGGTAGGTACCTATAGTTTTGTGGGTACATCAACATACCTACTACAGCATTATACTTTGAACCTTCTCGCCGTGTAATTAATTGCTATTAATTAACATTTTATACCAAAAAAATTCATAAATTACATAACGTATTACTTTAGATAAAAATCTAGTCAGTAATTATTTGAGCAGCATGGCTCAGTGCACTAGTCACTTATACAAATCTCATTGACGGCCTTCTTGTAATGAGCGCTTTCGCTATTTCCCTCAGTCACGATATTGAGAAGTATGATTGATTAATATGACCCTAGAAATAGTGGCAATAACGAATAGACTAGGCCGCTTCCGTTTATTCGTTATTCGTTTATCCGTTTATTTCCTCTGAATATTGACAAAATACCAAAACTGCCAGTAGGTAAGAGTACTAGTTATATTAAAACGTAGTATGATTCGTCGATAATGAATGTGATATACTCAGGAAAATATACTTGTAGAGTTCTTCCTATACTTTTAGGATAGAAAAGTGTCTTTAAAAAAACGATGCGCCAAGTCCTTTTTTTAAGTATTTCTCGGGGGTTGATATTTTTATTTCAATGGTACGATTAAAATTTGGAAAATTCGTTGACTTGGCTCCTTTTTTGATATCACTCCTTTTCAGTGCTGAATTTTTAGATTTCTTCTATTTTTTTTTATAGTTAAAGAGACTTGGCTGGTATTTTTACACGGAGTGTTTTTTCTGGGATATCATAATAGTTTACAGGCGCAAAATGACTAGCTGTCGAGTCACCTATAAACACCATTAAAACTGTATGCATTTGTGATCTAGTGGTTTGCGTTTCCTGTAGCAATCTTTCTTTTGAAACCCTTTTTCTATTTCCTTTTTGTGTTCATCTTTCTATCATACTCAGAATTTCAATTGCAAATGCATCGTATTTCATCTCAAAACATGAATCACCTTCAAGCATTGTTATTCAATTATATTTTTTACTCCTTCTTGTATCATATAAAATAATGATTGTAAGATGAATCTAAAAGGTCACCTAATGTGTTATAATGATGGGTGTTACAAACTTGCACAGGTATCGGATATACGTAAGTGCGGGGAAAAATGATTTCGGATGGGACAAAAAATCAAAATGCGATGCTGAGACGAAGATGTTTCGGTAGCGATAATGTGGTCAATGATGGGAAACTAAAGAAGGCGAAGGAAGTTGATATTATACTTGGGATTCTACTCTTAAGGTGCGTTCACATCTGGCTGGAGACAAAAATATTTTTTCTTGAAATTACAATATCAAATTACGCTTTACCACATTTCAACTATATTTAAATATAACGTGTACTGTAGTTTGCAACCTGCCACCCAATAATGAGCTTTAAATTTTATGTCATCAGAGAATGAACAAAATTTAACATTGGAGGTATAGGAAAATCATTTCGAATTTGATTTCTAACTTTTAAAATAGCACACGTTGGTATTGTTTTAAATTTTTCCTGATAGTATGTCCAAGTCTATCATAAAGAAGATGTTTGTTCAAATATATCGATACAAAGTAGATCTTCATTATAAATAAATAAAAAATGACACGATTTTACTTGGCTGCCATAAGATAACACGGGGGGGGCAGCTTTATAGACACGAGCAGTGTATAAATTTTCTAGCGATTGTGAATGGCATGATTATCAATAAGTTACTAAAATTTAAAGTAAATTGGAATACACGAGGTCATTGTTGTTCTACCTTAATTGTTTTGAAGCCGCACTGTACTACAACTATGTGAAAGATGGTGGTGAAGGTGAGAAGTAGGTGGTCGTGGCATATAAGCAGGGATCCTTCCCTAATTTGACTCTCGTCGGAGGAAACCACGAATAAATCTCAGTCGGAAAGGTCGGCTGCGGGAATCGAACTCTGGGCCCTAGAGCAAGACTTTCCCGACTACTGTCTGAGCCAACTTGCTCAATCCGCCCAATAGTTCTTTTTCTAAATATTCTAGCTACCACCTTCTTCATGAGAGAGAGTGGAGTGCATGAAAAAGGTGGTGATTCTAGCTAAGTATTTTTATGAAAGAACGTTGTGCATGTAAAGTTAATAATTTTTTAATGGTTAATATGATCATTGAGCGAGCGAAGCGAGCGACTCCATTTGGCTCTTTTAGCACGGACCTCTGTTTTTTTTTTTGTTTTTTTTTTTGTTTTTGTTTTTGTATGCTAAAGGAAGCAATGGAAGTCGCACCGTTTCACCGATCGACCTGAAATTTTGCACACATGTAAAGACAACCTTCTCTGTTTGCAGACCCAATTTTTTTTTGAAATCCATCCATTGGTTCATTGTTAAAATAAGTATCTCCTGATAGCCTAAAAAATGAAAATGGTCTTCGAGAAATGTGATCAAACTCATATTTAGCATGGTCAGTAAGACCAACAATGTCACTTATTTTACAAATTTTCAGCCGAATCTGTCAAGAAAGTATGCACTTATTGACATTTTTAATAGCTGTCAGAAATGAAACATTGAAAATGAATGTCTTTCCAATGCAACTGAATCTGATTTGCTTTAGGTACAAGAGTGTTTTGATGGTATGTACAGTTTTTTAGTGAAAAGCAGATATTTTTATGTTTATTGAGTTGATCAAATTTGAATAATTCAATTTGGATCATAGTTTCCAACAAATCATTTCGAGTTTTTATGGACCTTGATTGTCTTTTCGTCAATTCGTAGTTCTAATGGCCGTGCCTCCCGTGTTTCTACTTGGCTGATTTTGCATCCAGGAGGGATTAGAAACATAAGCTCACATTTCAATAATATCATTGAGTGGCGTTTGTTCTCTTCTAGCGTTCACACGTCATTCCAAATCTCTCCTGCATTTTGCTTCTTTTCGTTGATAATTTTGGCAATTTGGTGTACTTTGTGAAGGTATTAGTAAAATTGAATCGCTTTTAAAGCATAGATATTAGGTATCTACAGTTTTTGTCCAGGGGATTGATTATTTCAAATTATTTTCTTCTTGGAAACGTTGGATTTATTCCGTTTCTGAGCTTCTGTCTAGCCTGACATTTCCTTGAAGGTTGCTATTTTTTTTGAAAGTTTTGATTCATTCAGTTCAAAACATTACGTTGTCTTATTTTAATTGTGGAACGTTGGATTCATTCCGTTTCTAAACTAGGTAGTTACTATTTTACCTGATCCGTTTTTTGTGTGGAACTTTGATTCCTTTCGCTTATTAGTTGAAAGGTGATTACTTTATTTTCATATTTGCGAAGTTTTGTTCAAGATTCATTTCGTAACATTACGACATTGAATACATTACGTCTTTGAGCACACATTTCGTGCATTTCAAACATTGATCACACAAATATTTTTGTACTTTAATTAGGTAGGTACTCTACTTCTTACTTTTTCATTACCTATCTTATCCCTATTTAAACATGCCGAAAAATGGAAAGACTTCTGCTAGAATGAAAGCCATAAAGGCGAAAAAGCGTCTGCGTGAAATTGAAGATCAAGAAACTGACGAAGCTAAATCTAAAAGGTTGAAACAAAATGTCGTTAATAATAAAGCATCAAGGAGCAAAGAGACCCCCGACCAGACTGCTGCAAGGAGATACTCAAACAATCAACGCAATACCCGCTCTCGTGCAGCGGGTATTGCCGATTGACCGACCAACTAAAAACTTCGCATGGTAATTGGTAGCAACATTTAAGGTATTTTTGCCAATTTTCAGTCTAATTTGTAGTTATTTTCAAAAGTTTTTGTAATTTTAGGGACATTTTGTGTGTTGGCTGTCAAATTCACGGCGACATCGAATCTTTAGTTCAAGGCAAGGTAGTTAGAGCAGAAAGTTTCAAACGAAATGAAACTAATAATGACCGTTTAACAGATTGATCTGATATTGTGTCCACAGTAATATCATATCATATGAGTGGTCCCAGGTATATTGTTTGAAAGATATCCTGTGATTTTTGAAACTTAACAAGGAACCGTTCAATCAAAGGTTTAATCGATCAACTTAAAACTTAGCAAGGTTATTGGGACCAATATTTTTGGAAATTTTGGAGATATTTATACAAGTCTGTGACGAAATTCAAGAATTATTGGCTTTTAATGACATTTTCGATAAACATAATTTCGGTTCGAGGTGTTGCGTGTATCCGTGCTCGCTCATCAACGCGTTACTCAGAGCGTTTTCCTAGTAAAATTAGAGTGAGCAAAGATCCTATCTATTTTTTACTTTTGAATTTTTTATAACTTCTTATCATATTATATAATCTTGTTTTAAGGTTTATATATGATTGCAATTTTCTTTTACATTCATTAAAAAATCCAGTTACCGTAAAACATCAAATTTTAATCAAGATTTAAATATATTTATGTATTACTGGAACTAAAATTAAAAAGATACCCTTTAATTAATGAAAAAATTGTTCGATTTAATTTAAATTATACGTGTTTTTAAACTATCGTGATTATTTTCATTTAAACAATTAATATAATTGGGATATTTCGTCGAGCTTTTATACTTATAAGATTATGTTATATATTGTTTATTTAATATAATAAAGATTAAAAACATGTAGAATGTCCCAATAAAATTAATTGTTTTATCATAAATTTCAGCATTCGTAATAATCAAGATTCAAAACTGAAGAAATGAAGAACTGATCTAACAATAGCTGTCAGTCTTTGTCAGTCACCAGAAGAGCAAGTGTCAAGAAATCTAAAAAAAAATGAAACACTCATAACTCACTACGCATCTTCACAGTTCACTCTGAAACGTAACACCGAGTGACTGTGAACGCGCCTCAGCTACGTGTGGTCAGTTTGCGGTCGACAGGTGTCGATAAAGACGGTGACTGTAATGTATGGTCATCGGCGATCTGATTTGTTCCTGAGATTAACAGACAGCCTTGAAGAGGTTGCTGCTAGGTCAGACATCCGCACATTGCTTGCAGTGTAGGGGAAGACTGCCGATGTGAGACTACTTTTCATATTCTGTAATTAGGAAATATACGACAGATAAGGGGCTAAAAATAGGAGATCCCTTAGTAGTTGTAGTAATGTCGTATTTTTTTAAATTTTTTAAAGTACAGATTACATCAAAAAAAATATAAGGGAATTGCCGATATTGGTCAAAATCCTAAATTATAGCCCTCAATGACCACAGAATAATAATGCGATTGACGTAATAATATAATAATTAGAGTAATTATGGTAATTTACAATTGGAACTATTTATAATCATCACCTGTATTCCTGCATCGTTCTGTGTTTTAATTATCAATTATCAAAGTTATCAATAAAGGAGTTAAACAAATTTATTTCAATAACAGTGTGACCATTCTGACGTACCTACACAATCGTATTTACTATATGAGGACTGTAATTCCATAGTCGATCATTTTACATGGTCACGTATTTTTACCATTCTGAAATCTGTAATTAAAATTTAGCATTTCAATTATTTTTCTCCGTGGGTTTGTCCACGGCGAGAGCACAGTCATGACGGACGGCAACTGGAACCGAACCCGGATCTCCAGAGTGAGTCAACTTCTTCCGTACTTTGAAAGATAGTATGAGCGAGCAAAGCGGGCGACTCCTTTTAGCTCTTTTGCCACGGACATTTTTTTTTTTTTTTTTGGGTGAGGCTATACAGGTCTTAGTTTTTTTTTTGCACACATGTAAAGACAACCTTTTCTGTTTGCAGACCATAATTTTTTAAAATCCATTCATTGGTTAAAATTTAAATAAACATCTCTTGATAGGTTGAAAAATGCAAATGGTCTTTGATAAATCTGATCAAACTCATATTTTGCATGGTCATTAAGTCCAACATTGTCTCTTATTTAACAAATTTTCATCTCAATCAGTTAAGCACGTATGAACTTATTGACATTTTTAATATCTCTCAGAAATGAAGTATCGAAATGAATGTTTTCCAGTGCCAATTGAATTGAATCTGATTTGCTTTATACGTACCAGAGTGCTTAGATGCTATTTTCAAATTACGATGCAAAGCACTTACTTTTATGTTGATTGAGTGATCATATTTTAATTCAATATGAATGTATATGTTTTCTGTGCGTTGTGTACGCATTTCCTGTTGGATAATTTGCACGTACCCGTGCTCGCTCATCAACGCGTTACACTGAGCGTTTTCCCAGTTTATAATATTTATTGAACATGCCAATACTTCAAAATTCAAAACTATAATCCATTTTCCGTGTGTTTCTGTTTGCTGACGTCAGTGTATGAACTCGGTTCCACAGGGTGATTCTGCTAAGTACTAACTTGGTTTTCATACAACTGTATTATTGACGTAAAATACACATACTAATTTAACTATCATTAGATTGCTGTATTTTGTTACTCCTATATCAACTCTTTGTAATAATCATCATTGTGGCAATTTCATATATTTATGTAATGATTTCTGTTACATGTGATCAGAATTATACGTAATTGTGACGTATAATTACTGATATAAAGGATTTTATTAGATTTTTGAAATTGTCATTGCATATAATCAGTTTTAGTTATAATGAGAGTGATTTTTGCTGGATTTCGGAATACGTTATTGATGTTGTGGATAAATTTCACACGAGAAAAGTAGAGTTCATGTTCAAGATATGGAATTATGTCTTGGTTTTCCATACCGTTATTGGCGGTGGGAAGATATTACATTTTACGACATTTCTCGTGTTTATTGGTGAAGGTCAATTCTTATATTATCAATTTAGAGTTCATGAGAATGAATGATTTCCAATAACTTTTAACTAACTGCACAGATTATTGTTATTGATGGCCAAATAATATATTGATTTCATGAATGTTTTGTTAATCTGAAAACATACTTATTTCTTAAAAATCGGAAAATCTGAGATAATGTTGGTGTAACTTGCAAAATTTGGTCTAAGCTGATTTTTTTAATTTTAAACCAATTTAAATCAAACATACATTACGTTTTTATTTTAATTTTAGTCTGCAAACGCCTAAGATGTTTTTAACTATGGGGAAAATTTCAGCTTGATCGGGGATATGAAGTGACCTGTATGTCGCCAACAATGTGAAAAACATAAAAATGAGGCCCGTGCCAAAGGAGTCAAGAGAAGTCGTACGCTAATTATTAAAACAAAATACTTGCGCTCTTCTCACAATCTGAGATTTATTGAACTTCTGATTTCGAATAAATATGGAACAAGTTCCAGAATAGCATTTTTCATATCAGTTAATAAATATGTACGAGTCCTAGGAACCGCTATGGAAACTGACGGATTGTGTAAAATTTTCCCCAAATGCCTCAGTCTCCCCAGGGCTCATTATTTACTCCACTGTTATGCAACTTTGGGAGGTAGTTTTGATACACATTTCCTGGGGATACTATTGAAAAAATTATAGAAATATTTAAAGAAAAAAAAGTTCAATTTTTTTTCATATTTTCATGAAAAAACATGAAAATAACTTTTTTTGTTTTAAGTATTTATTAAATTTTCTCAATAGTATCCCCAGAAAATATGTATCAAAACTACCTCCCAAAGTTGCATAACAGTGGAGTAAATAATGAGCCTTGGGGAGACTGAGGTATTTTGGGAAAATATGACACAATCCGTCAGTTTCCATAGCGGTCCCCAGGACTCTTATTAAAATTGTACAAAGTATTCATATTATGTTGTAATAGAATTTAACTATCATTTTGTGTAAGTACAGACACACCTCCTGTTAATATTGACCTTTATACTGTAACGGTTTGAATTCGGCGCTGGCGCCAACGTCAAGTCGTTACCATTAGCCGGCATTTGTACCCATATTTGGAGGGTCGCCTAGAGCAGAAAAGATGTCATGCGCAATGGTCAATGATAGTCGAGTTCGCGGATCGGCGACCTGAGCTCATTCTCTTTCTCTGGCTGACCGTCGTCGACTTCACATCGCCGCGTGAGTAGTGTTTAAATGTAGATTGTAACCACGCTAAGTTGTAGCGGATATAACGTAGTGCGACTGGTCGTCCAGCCCCTACTTGCAGGTTCAATCTTGAGCTTTGTTAACAGAATCATTATTGTGCCCCTGTGGCCTACTTGCAATAGAGTAGTTAATGTATTTTGTCGTTGCGTAGTTTTTGTATTGCAATCAAGTGTGGCCACACTTGGATTGTCTCCGCGGAGAGTCAGGCAGTCAGGGAAAGGGCACCCTTTTCGGATCATCAAACCTATCTAAATTCAACATTGTATTAAGTAAGTCCAGTAATCTTAGAACGTCGTCTGTACGAGTTCTATTTAAGTAAATGTCCGAAGTAATTCGGCGAGCATCTTATCACGGAGGAGTGTAAGTAAAGAGTTTATTATATTTATCATTGTATTGTATCAGTCTTATTTGCTATTCATTCAATTGCATGTGTTGTGTTGCCTCCAGGCACACAGCTGATGAGGTTACGACCTGTGTTGTACACAGAGTCCATTTACGCGAGGAGGTCAAACCCCCGGTAATCTGTTATCTCATTCTGATATTTGACTGTTCATTTATTCCTCACTTGAGGTTATGTAATAAAACCATAATTAATGTCAACTGGACATCACAGCCTTATGTCTTGATAGTCTAGCACCTAGTTCTGATCCTATTGCTCTCGCTCATGTCGTGTCTCTCTCTTTGTCAACTACCACGAGATCACCCGCCCACACCCATCTCCAGCTGTTGCTAGCCCGGCACTGGTTATTTCTGCCCGAGGCGACGACGCCGGCGTGGCATTTTGGCGCACACAACGTGGGGCCTGGTGATCAAGACGCGATGTGTGGAGCCCGAACGTTGGCATTTTGGTGCTCAAATCCAAAATCGACGTGGGACAACAACGACCTTCAGACGCTTGTGTTTGCTGTGATTACCTCGAGATACGTTTGACCTTCGAGTTACGTGAACACGCCGTGAATACTGGTGAGCTGTATCGTTCAGTCATTATTTATCCCTGTTACGTAATCTTTTCATCATGGACGAAGCCGAGTCGTTAGAAGAAATTCATGCTTTAAGCGAGCGCCTGCAAACAGCAGTGACCTGTATCTAAAACTTTGATGGTGACGGACACATTTTTGGAAATACAGCCTACTATTTCCTGTGAGATCCGCGAAGTCGAAACTCGTGGCGCAGAAGATAGAAGACGAGGTATTCTTAGTGTACGGCACTGCAGAGATCTTAGTTTGTGACAATGGTCCCGAGTTCATAGGAGCTCCTTTCAAGAAGATGGCTCAAGACTACCATTGTACCCTCCACTACAACGCCAAACGTCATCCCCAAGCGAATCCGACGGAACGCACTAATCGTACTGTTCTAGGTATGCTGAGATCATACATCACCGACAATCATAAGCTATGGGACAAGAATGTGCCGAAAATAGGTTGTGCCCTACGTATACAGCAGTGAATGAAGTAACTGGCTATACACCGGCATACGTTAACTTTGGTCGTGAATTAATTTTGTGTGGTACAGACCACCGACGCATTGATATGGCGGAAATTGTCGCGGACCGTGTTGACAAGATGCAAGGACTAAAATCTATTTTTACAGATATTCGCGCTCGTTTGAAACGCGCCCATCAGCAAAACGCCGTGAGATACAACCTCCGACGACGCCCGCTGGAATTCCATGTTGGCGACCGAGTCTTGAAGAGAGACTTCCACTTGTCCAACGCTGCCGACAACTATGCAGCCAAGCTAGCGCCTCGATACGAAGGACCGTTCGAGATCAGCAAGAAAACGTCACCGCTGATCTACCGTCTCAAGGACCTCGATGGACGCGACATCGGAACCTGGCACATCAAGGATTTGCGTAGTTATTATGATAGTTAGCTTGTAAGCAGAACTCGAAGAAAAAGAAAATTGTATTTTCTTTTTGTTGGGGTTAACGGGGAATTGTAACGGTTTGAATTCGGCGCTGGCGCCAACGTCAAGTCGTTACCATTAGCCGGCATTTGTACCCATATTTGGAGGGTCGCCTAGAGCAGAAAAGATGTCATGCGCAATGGTCAATGATAGTCGAGTTCGCGGATCGGCGACCTGAGCTCATTCTCTTTCTCTGGCTGACCGTCGTCGACTTCACATCGCCGCGTGAGTAGTGTTTAAATGTAGATTGTAACCACGCTAAGTTGTAGCGGATATAACGTAGTGCGACTGGTCGTCCAGCCCCTACTTGCAGGTTCAATCTTGAGCTTTGTTAACAGAATCATTATTGTGCCCCTGTGGCCTACTTGCAATAGAGTAGTTAATGTATTTTGTCGTTGCGTAGTTTTTGTATTGCAATCAAGTGTGGCCACACTTGGATTGTCTCCGCGGAGAGTCAGGCAGTCAGGGAAAGGGCACCCTTTTCGGATCATCAAACCTATCTAAATTCAACATTGTATTAAGTAAGTCCAGTAATCTTAGAACGTCGTCTGTACGAGTTCTATTTAAGTAAATGTCCGAAGTAATTCGGCGAGCATCTTATCACGGAGGAGTGTAAGTAAAGAGTTTATTATATTTATCATTGTATTGTATCAGTCTTATTTGCTATTCATTCAATTGCATGTGTTGTGTTGCCTCCAGGCACACAGCTGATGAGGTTACGACCTGTGTTGTACACAGAGTCCATTTACGCGAGGAGGTCAAACCCCCGGTAATCTGTTATCTCATTCTGATATTTGACTGTTCATTTATTCCTCACTTGAGGTTATGTAATAAAACCATAATTAATGTCAACTGGACATCACAGCCTTATGTCTTGATAGTCTAGCACCTAGTTCTGATCCTATTGCTCTCGCTCATGTCGTGTCTCTCTCTTTGTCAACTACCACGAGATCACCCGCCCACACCCATCTCCAGCTGTTGCTAGCCCGGCACTGGTTATTTCTGCCCGAGGCGACGACGCCGGCGTGGCATTTTGGCGCACACAACGTGGGGCCTGGTGATCAAGACGCGATGTGTGGAGCCCGAACGTTGGCATTTTGGTGCTCAAATCCAAAATCGACGTGGGACAACAACGACCTTCAGACGCTTGTGTTTGCTGTGATTACCTCGAGATACGTTTGACCTTCGAGTTACGTGAACACGCCGTGAATACTGGTGAGCTGTATCGTTCAGTCATTATTTATCCCTGTTACGTAATCTTTTCATCATGGACGAAGCCGAGTCGTTAGAAGAAATTCATGCTTTAAGCGAGCGCCTGCAAACAGCAGTGACCTGTATCTAAAACTTTGATGGTGACGGACACATTTTTGGAAATACAGCCTACTATTTCCTGTGAGATCCGCGAAGTCGAAACTCGTGGCGCAGAAGATAGAAGACGAGGTATTCTTAGTGTACGGCACTGCAGAGATCTTAGTTTGTGACAATGGTCCCGAGTTCATAGGAGCTCCTTTCAAGAAGATGGCTCAAGACTACCATTGTACCCTCCACTACAACGCCAAACGTCATCCCCAAGCGAATCCGACGGAACGCACTAATCGTACTGTTCTAGGTATGCTGAGATCATACATCACCGACAATCATAAGCTATGGGACAAGAATGTGCCGAAAATAGGTTGTGCCCTACGTATACAGCAGTGAATGAAGTAACTGGCTATACACCGGCATACGTTAACTTTGGTCGTGAATTAATTTTGTGTGGTACAGACCACCGACGCATTGATATGGCGGAAATTGTCGCGGACCGTGTTGACAAGATGCAAGGACTAAAATCTATTTTTACAGATATTCGCGCTCGTTTGAAACGCGCCCATCAGCAAAACGCCGTGAGATACAACCTCCGACGACGCCCGCTGGAATTCCATGTTGGCGACCGAGTCTTGAAGAGAGACTTCCACTTGTCCAACGCTGCCGACAACTATGCAGCCAAGCTAGCGCCTCGATACGAAGGACCGTTCGAGATCAGCAAGAAAACGTCACCGCTGATCTACCGTCTCAAGGACCTCGATGGACGCGACATCGGAACCTGGCACATCAAGGATTTGCGTAGTTATTATGATAGTTAGCTTGTAAGCAGAACTCGAAGAAAAAGAAAATTGTATTTTCTTTTTGTTGGGGTTAACGGGGAATTGTAACGGTTTGAATTCGGCGCTGGCGCCAACGTCAAGTCGTTACCATTAGCCGGCATTTGTACCCATATTTGGAGGGTCGCCTAGAGCAGAAAAGATGTCATGCGCAATGGTCAATGATAGTCGAGTTCGCGGATCGGCGACCTGAGCTCATTCTCTTTCTCTGGCTGACCGTCGTCGACTTCACATCGCCGCGTGAGTAGTGTTTAAATGTAGATTGTAACCACGCTAAGTTGTAGCGGATATAACGTAGTGCGACTGGTCGTCCAGCCCCTACTTGCAGGTTCAATCTTGAGCTTTGTTAACAGAATCATTATTGTGCCCCTGTGGCCTACTTGCAATAGAGTAGTTAATGTATTTTGTCGTTGCGTAGTTTTTGTATTGCAATCAAGTGTGGCCACACTTGGATTGTCTCCGCGGAGAGTCAGGCAGTCAGGGAAAGGGCACCCTTTTCGGATCATCAAACCTATCTAAATTCAACATTGTATTAAGTAAGTCCAGTAATCTTAGAACGTCGTCTGTACGAGTTCTATTTAAGTAAATGTCCGAAGTAATTCGGCGAGCATCTTATCACGGAGGAGTGTAAGTAAAGAGTTTATTATATTTATCATTGTATTGTATCAGTCTTATTTGCTATTCATTCAATTGCATGTGTTGTGTTGCCTCCAGGCACACAGCTGATGAGGTTACGACCTGTGTTGTACACAGAGTCCATTTACGCGAGGAGGTCAAACCCCCGGTAATCTGTTATCTCATTCTGATATTTGACTGTTCATTTATTCCTCACTTGAGGTTATGTAATAAAACCATAATTAATGTCAACTGGACATCACAGCCTTATGTCTTGATAGTCTAGCACCTAGTTCTGATCCTATTGCTCTCGCTCATGTCGTGTCTCTCTCTTTGTCAACTACCACGAGATCACCCGCCCACACCCATCTCCAGCTGTTGCTAGCCCGGCACTGGTTATTTCTGCCCGAGGCGACGACGCCGGCGTGGCAATACCTACACTTTAAGGGTGAAGTTATACTGTAAAATCGTTGCCTGAAAACGTGTATAAATGTTTTGATTCCAATGTTGTTGAATGATTGCTGACCACTGGTCTAGATGTCCACTCAACTAACACAACCTGGCACGAGGCCAGATAGCTGGGTCAGAGGTCACCAGTGAAAGTGTCCAAGATGTGTTCCTACAGATAAACAACAATATAATGGAATTGTTTTGTAAATTATTACTCTTGATCTGCGGTGAACTTCACGCGAAGAAAGTGTTTTAGATGAATAGGTTTACACTTACGAGTAACTTATTAATACATTTTGGTTTTTATTGACAAATTGTATCGAACATTGCAAAATAATTGCTTTGCTGCTGGCTTCATCCATTTCAAATAATCTGTGCGGTAATTTGACAACCCATTTTGAATTTTCCAAAATTTGATGAAATTCAAAATAGCGGATAAAAAACAAAAATAATATGTTATGAAGGCTGTGTTGTATTTTTTAATTCGTAACCATGTCAAATGTAATTTGTTTGTTATATATTTAACCACTTGATGATTTTTTTAACCGCAAGGAATCTCCCGTGATTCAAGCCCAAAATAAAAGTATCCTTATTTTTTATATTTTAGAATCCTAGAAAGTTTGGTCAAAATCCGAAGAGCACAATTCGTTCAATTCGTTTAAATTTGAGGTTAAAATACAATTTTTTTAACCACCAACATTGTTTCAGAATTATCTCTTTGAAACTTCCCCATTATGCCCACAAAATCGTGGAAAGCAGAAAGTAGAAAAAATACAAACTTAAACAAATATCGAGATTTTGAGTTCATTTTGATTGTCTCCATAGTCCACCCACTATAGTCTTTAAAATTCCAGTGTCAAATTATAAATAGCTGTAAACTAAGTTATACACATAAAGAACTAGTTACCAATGATTCTACTCTGAGTTGGGTGTTACGCTCAAATGCATATAAATTAGACATTGCGTAAACTTCCAACAAGTTAATAGACACACCACAACCTTCAGTCCATCTTATAGTAACATATTTATAGTATCTATATTAATATTTTTGTAACGAATATGTATATAAAAGAAACATCATAATAATGATAATAATATCTTAATCAAGTCCATACATGTACGCATATAATAACTTCAAATTTATTCATTTTAAAATTACTACTGTGAATACTTGAAATATAATAATTTATATTTATCCAAAGCTCATTTTAATAATATTCAATTTCAATATTATACGTAAATACATATAAATATATTTCTCCGTACTCATAACTTTCAATAAAATACACACACCTTATCATTACGGACATTGAAATACAAGTTTTCACCCAGCATGTAAGTTATTATTCAGCATTTATCTGGTAAATAAGGACATAAAGTAGAGATCTCATTGGTTTACTATCAGTTGTGTGGCACTAAAAGTAGTTTTAATATTATTCTACTGTTTGGCATGTTGTGTTTAGTTGATTCTAAGCAGTGGGTGTCCGACTAATGCTGCACCGACTGGCTACTGGTTTAGATAATACCAACACCCACTTGATCTTGGACTCGAGTCATCGGCCTTCTCCTGAGAAGCACAAGACAACACTTATAAATACTTTTGTTTGTAGGATTAGACATTTGACTAAAATGACATCAGAATTACGGAACTGAAGACTCTGAGTAGTTAAATCGTAACATTAGGTTTTTTATACGATTGACAATTTGAGTTTCTTACTTAGAGTTTTGTGCCCATAGCCGGCCAATTATATATTTTTCCATCAATCTTTTGTTATTAATCTAAATAATTTGCCGTATGTACCATTTTTTTCTATTTGATTGACAGATTTTAGTTTACTGTTTAGAGTTTTACTTTTGTTACTATTTTATTAATTTCGAAGTAGTTATGGACTTCTAATGATTTTTGGATCTTTGGATGGTTGAAAAATTAAATTAAATGATTCATCAAAACTAAAACGAAGATAAATATAATTTGAATTAAATGTCCCAACACTCTTATATCACGGAGGTACGCTATAAGAACGAAGTATACATTTTGCTGAATATCAATAAAATACCATTAAAACTTATTCTACAGAGTATTGACATAAAGTGACTCCTTATCTGATTAATATTATTCTTGTTGATAGTAAAATCAATTAACCCAATGATTTCTCCAACACCTTCATCTGGACCAAATCAACTACGAAACATCTCAAGCATATCCACCTCCACATGTCCCACATCGAACACTAATCTATTCTAATCCCCGACTTTCAACAGGTAGCCAAGTGTTTTTGTCAGTCTGCCATGCAAACAGGTGTTTTATCTTGAAATCCTTTGCCATGGACCAGTGAAGCTGAGTTGAAATCTTTTACTAATCGATCTGAGAGCAGATGCTATATCGATTCCATTATCGATGCTCGACGTTTATTGTTTCTTTTTTTAAACTGTGTATTGTTTCGAATTTGTGGTTAGAGAAACTTAGTTTTTTGTGTGCTGGAATTAAACATAGAATTTGAATGGATTTGATTTTTAAATGTTCGAAAAGGTGAATTCGACTTCAGGATTAGTTGAGTTTATTTTTGAAATGAGACAAGCTTGTTCTGTACAGTTTAATTAAAATCTTGAGAACGTGTTTCGTGACAAATGGAAATGTTAAAAATACGCTGTATTGTGTAGATCGAGTTGGAGTTGGCTACAAATCGTGGTCAATATGGAATAAAACTAATTAAAATGTGTTGTTGAAAAATAGAACGACAGCATGCGATCTGAGAAAAGGGACCTTATATTGAAAAATTAGATTTTAGTTTTATGAGTGAATTGTATTAAGAATAATTTCCAAATAATTTAAAAAAAATCTATCTCCAAAATTGGCAAACATACCATTTTTAAAATTTAATATACAAAACGATATTTTTAGATGAACAGCGTTTAAAATACATGTTTGCTTGGAATTTGATTTTTACTGGTTGTAAATAAATACTGCATTTTGTTTTACAAAACATATATTTTTTTTTTAATGTTTGCAAGTTACAACGTTTAGGCTGCATTTCACCAAGATTCCAAACCCGGGTTAGAGGTGGTAAACCAGGTTTAGGAGCCTCTAAACCAGGTCTAAACCAGGAAACGCAGCCTTACAGTAACAAATAGTTAAAGATGTGAATACCTATTTTTATTTAAATTTATTAAATGCCACGTAGATACTAGTAACTTGCAAAAAATGATGATTAGCTCCATCATAATTTTTCGTGACGTCATTTTATTCTTTTATTAATAAAACACATTTTCATGTTCCATCATTCATGACTCTACCGAAACAAAACCACTCACAAAAAAGCCAAAGATTTGACCCTCAATATATATTTATTTTAATGAATGGTTTCTAACTAATCACATTTTGCAAGATAACATGTAGCGTATGTGCTCCAACCTCTAATTGGATTCAATGCTAAGGTATTATAGCATCATTTTCTGAGTTCACTGCACGACTTCCGGTTTTATTTGGCCGTCACACGTGAGGTACCAGTTCCGGTCACTACGCGCGCACGCGTCTTCTACATGGCCTGATGGGTAATCGAGTTCTTGCAATAAACATAGACCTCGTCAATCAAAACGCATCTTTTCAGGTGAGTGTCAATTACAATTTCAAGGGTACAGGGGAAGAACGCTAAGAGTCCATTTTTTGAAAAATGAGATTAAGGGGATTTTTATGAGATTTCAGAATATACCCTCAGCTTTTAGAAAATATTTCTAAAAATGTCTTGAAAAAATCAATTGAAATATCGATCTGTACGGCCCCACCAATGGACTGCCACCTTGACGCGGTGGTGGGGCTTAAGGGACCGGCTCGCAAAGCGAGTTGGTCACAACCAAGTACAGTCCAGGGTCGACCTAGTCCCATGCCCTCCCTTGAATTTGCGGTCCCCTCGAGCCGGCCTCCCCCCTCGAGATGGTGATCCCCCTGAAATCGGGTCCCACCGGCCCGAAGCCTCCCCCTCCCCCCCGGTCCGTCCCCATTCCGGCCTGGCCTTCCCACCAGTTCTGGACTCCCCCGGATCGGGCCCGCTAGGTCGACCCCTCCCCATGTCCTCCAATTATGTTCAACAAAGTTAAATATAAAATTAATGTGCGCAATATAACCTCGTCGTTGACGCGCCGTTAAACCAAACTAATCTAATCTAATCGAATCGATCTGTACGGAAGATCAATACAAGTTTTAATATAAAACTTCGTTTATTTCAGTTTCTGCCGAATGTGACTCATATCATTTTCCCCCTGTACCCTTTATTTGCATTTTCATGTTACCATCATACATTAAAAATACGGTGTCTAATTTTTCTACACTCTTTTTACGACACTTTGGTGTCTCATTCATACACCCGAATTATACGAAGGTACCACAAAATGTTTAAATATAAACTGGTTTTAATATACAAATTAATTTGAGTATCAAGTGTCTCAATTTCAACTTGGTAGTATACGTCTCATTAAAAGAATATAATATGAAACTTATCGCAATTTGTGATTTGCATCTTTTTGCATTTTCCTTTCTATTCGTGCTCAATTTTTTTCTAGAAAGGATGTACTTTTTATAATTTTATTATCCAAGAAGAAAACTGTTTTTTATACACGTATATGATGATAAAAAGATAGGTACTTATTAAATAGTCACAATTGAGTGAATTTCTAGAAAACCCGGACTCTATAAAACTCGTTTAATGTCAGACATTATTTAATGAATGTTGTTTTCCTCAATTTTAGTTATATTTTTGGTGATTTTAATGAGTCATATTTTTTAGGAACCCAAAAAGGGATATTTTACGGAATTATCTACATTTAAGTGGTTGTATCCAAGTACATGCTAAAGTATAATTTAAAAAAAAAATTAATTTAATAATGAATTGAATTGATATTTTGGGTTATGCATCCAATATATGTACTGTTTGGTATATAGCATTATATGCAATATACACTATTTGCTGTCAGTTTGAGACTACTTAATATAGAATTCTACCTTTGGACCATTCAAAATGAGATACTCAAATTTTAATGAGAGTCAAACTGTTTTTAATGTTTAACCATTGACTTGTACACATATGATGCATAAGAAGTGAGGATATAGCCAAGTTTAAAAACGCAATATGTCCATCGATCACCTTTTTCAGTTAGAGGTGGAAATACATGCAAACTATTTTTATTTATCCAACCAGAAACTCGAACCGGTAAACCCCAATTAAACTAATCATGTTATAAACACATATTTCCTGATCTCTTCCACGCTTATGTATATTTATAGAAAATTAATATTCGATGATTATTATACCTACATATTGGGATTTAAAAATATGGTCCTCAAAATGAAAACAAAACTTCTGGAAATATAAACCTGAATTTGTTTTTGATAGATAGGGGAATACCTTATTTAAACTATACCGATAAAGTAGAATGACTGTCTGAGACAGACATTCTACTTTAGATAGACTGTCCGTCTGTATGTTTGTATGTTCTTCATACATTCCTACACCCTTTGACCGATCTCAACCAAATTTGGTATGGAGATTCTAACTGGTCCTGCGCACATCGTAGGGTACTTACCCCCTCCCCCAAACCACCGTAATTGAAAAAACCACCCCAATTGAAAAAATTAAATTGACACATTCGGCCATATACGCCTACACCATGGGCCGACCTCAATACATTTTTGAACACGTTTACTTCGTCAACCTGCCCACATTTCAGGCTACTTATCCCCTCCCCCAAACCACCCCTAATTGAAGAAATTCAGCTTAAAGGCAGTACGAGAGATAATTTCACTTTTTGACATTATTTGGTGTAATAAAACTTACGAAACAATCTCCCGAATTTTCTACTCTCATGTACCCCCCTACCCTCCGGCACGAGCAAGCCCGGGCAGGTCAGCTAGTTGCCTATATATGAGTAAATGAGAAATGGTCACCACAATATTTAGCGATTCTTTTGTTTCAATAATCATTAGGTATATTCAAATCGATGTGTTTTATTGTTGAATCTACAAACAACCATCAAGTAAATCTCAAGAAAACACAGTTTTGTAATTATGTAGAACCTCTGTCGAGAACTTGTATCACATAAAACGTCATCTCATAAAGCACTTGACGACGGTAGTGTACTTGTGTGTAGCTGCAGCAAGATGCAGATCTGTGCAGTGAGAAACTGGTCGGACAAGGAGGCTCTGGTGATGTCTCAATGGGGCCGTGTGTGATCAGTATGCAGGACATGAGCTTTTGAAGATCACACTTCGTTTAGCAATCACTTTACAAGGCGGTGCGTTTCGATGGGAAATATTGTATTTTTGTTCATTCAAAATTTACAAGAGTTAAAATGAGTTACTTTTTGGTTTATGCACTCACAATCAATACTGTCTGCAAATACCTATAATTGGAAAAAAATCCACCATATACAATTTTGAAAAAATACGTTTTCACAACTTTTATGGTTGTCAAAAGACCACTTAAAAAAGTAACTTGAAAGTCCAAATGTGGAGATGTCGTCTTTTAATGTCTATTTTTAGTTTTAGCTAACCGGAATACCTCCCACAAATTAAGCTTTTTATGTACACTTTGGCACAACTACAGAATTTGAACGAAACGGATTGGCTGCTGGTCAGGTTCCTTGACAATGAATTCTTGTTATTATCAATGAAATCAGAGCTCACCTACTAGAGCTAGATGACGCGTTTGTATAAACTTCATCCGATAATGCCATCAGATCTTTATCAACCAATCCGTTTCTTTCAAATACCGTTTTACTTTGGCCAAGTGTACCCATATTTTCCTCAAGAAAGAAATCGAAATTTTTCTTTTATGAGCCTTTTTATGTATAGATTATTCTAGATTCTCGTGTTTTTCAACAGGATAAATCTCAACTAACAACGAAATAAGTATCTTTATCTTCGTGGAGCCTTTTTATGTACATTAAGGATAACCCAGCGCCAGGTCATCTACCAACAATTTTATTCCAAACAATTTTATTTTGTTCCTAATAGTATTATTACAATAGAAGATCAAAAAATGTATACCTTACCGACCTAACTTTTATGTAAAACGTTTTCAAAGTTCGAGATTTTTCCATGGCTCTTATGGGGCAACGAATTAATATCCTACATTATTCTAAATTATTTTTAATCCGCACCAACAATTTCAACAGAAAACTATTGATATATTCTTCGACTAATATTGAATGCATTGAAAACTTAAAATACTCTTGTCACCGACTTAATTTCTGAGATAATGGCATTTAAATGCTTAAAAATCTTAATATATGGTCATTAACACAGGACAACTGAACTAGTCAAAACCACTGCTGTGTTCTTAACAAAATTATTTTACGAAAACTTTGTTAAAAAATTCCTCATCATCTCATATCGTATTATTCTCCACATATTACATTAACTATGTTTTAAAGTTTAAACATGCGTTTCAGAATTAATTAATCTCATGTTATGAATATAGTCATTCAAAGCGATTGTTCATCCTTAAATCCCCTTCTCTCCTGATACGAATATAATTCTCAGCCAAGAATGACGTAGCTATGTTTTCTCCCGGTAATACCTCACCTATAAGCCCTAATCAACCTGCCTTCTTATCAGCCTCCATCTCCGATCGCTCGCCAGTCGACGACTAATTGCTTATATAAATATGACAGCGTTATCAGATGAAAACAAGTTGTAAGAGACTCAGTCGTGACTGTAATAATATGCCTTCAGTTGGAGAACATGTGTGTTGTTTATTATGACTGATGGTGGTGCTGAGAATGTGGGTGACGGGGATTAAAGAAAGTCGTTGTTATTCTGTTATTGTCAATTGGTAATATCTTTTATGAGTAATGAGTAGTTTTGAATAGATACAAATAAGATTGTAGTTTCTTTGCAAATGTTAGGTTGTCGACGTTTACAACAATGTCTTGTGGACCGCTGTAGACACCTCAGGCTGCGTCACATTTTCCCAAAATTCAGAAATCGTCTCAAGTCTATTTTTTATTATACTCTATTGCTGTAATATGAAGTAGTTATAGTACCTATTTAAGCAAAATTTGTGAAATATGGTTTTTGCTGATAACCTCAGATAGGTGGATGTTAATAAATACCAACTGCAGTGAAAATATTTTCCTCGAGCGGGACTCGAACCCACGACCTTTTTTTTGTCTGGGGCTTAACGTCGCACTGTTCTGCAGCGAGGCTAATGGCGACGGATGAATGATTATGATGATGATTGGGAGATGATGGTGAAGAGTAGGTAAGGATGGAAGGTGGGAAGGAGGCGGTCGTGGCCTATCAGTAGGGTACCTTCCCAGCATTAGCCTGTCGACTCAGGGATTACCACGAAAAAACCCCAGTCAGGAAGGACGGCCGCGGGAATCGAACCCGGGCCTCCGGAATACAAGTTCAGGGATAAGACGATGAAGAAATGTAATGAAGGACAGAGATACGGAGGCGGCGTGGCACCTTCCCAACATTTGTCTCGATTGAGGAAAACAAGAAAAATAATAAGTTCGGAAAGTCGACTGTTCTCAATTCATTCGACTGCTCAAAAAAATAGATCACTATTATGTGGATACGAATCCCTTTTCTCGAGGTACACTTGGCAAAAGAAAACAATTATCGTTGAACAAAATAATGTGCATGAATGCTGGTCATGTTCCTTAACAATCAATTCTTTTTATTATCATTGAAAAGAGAGGTCACCTACTAGAGTGAGACGAGGAGATCTTGGACTGACTTCTGGTGGTTCGATCGAACATTTTTCAGTCAATCAGATTTATTGAACCATCATATTTATTTGCCAAATGTAGTAAATTGAAGTTTATGTAAGAAAAATTCAGTTTACTCAATCATAGGAAAAGTTCTAAAACGTTGGAAACTACTAACAAAAAAACACTAATTCACTGAACCTGAACTTATTGACCCAAGATCGTCTTTCCTGACTGAGGTTTTTCCTTCAGTCTGAGGTGACTGAGGTTTTCCTTCAGTCAAGAGGCAAATACCGGGCCTATTAGTTCCTTCTACTAGGACACGACATCCTACCTATATTCTTCATCTTCAACATCCTTCATCCGTCGCCATTTGCCTATTTGCAGAAGAACTTAACGTCAAATATACTATCCTAAACTAAATTTAAAAATGATGTCGTCTTCGCTTCTCCGATTATAAGTTTGACAGTTTGATTTACACATTAAAAATCATTAGGACAATTCACAAACTTTTTATTTTACCAAAACGTTCCAATATTTCTTCTTCCTTTGGAAGGCTTCATCAAGGAATGACAAAATTATACATTGATAATTGCAATATAATTTCAATTTCAATATACCTAATTATATAATTGTTATAAATTTAAGATTTTTCTGGGAATGAAAAAATTTTAAATTGACAATTTAAATAATTTATATTTATATTTTTTGTCTGGGCTTAAAGTCGCACTGTTCTGCAGCGAGGCTAATGGCGATAATATATTTTATATATAATTATACAATTTTTATCATTTTGTCATTCCCTGATGAAGCCTTCCGAAGGAAGGAGATATATTGGAACGTTTTTGTAAAATAAAAAGTTTATGAATTGTCCTAATGATTTTCAATGTGTGAATATAAATTATATAAATCCACTAACCCCCCATGTCTCTTTCCATTATTCACTTATGTATTTCTGTACTTAACTCTAGTTAAGTGATCTCTCCACTGTCGAACAAATCGTGATGTAGGCAACTAGAAGTCACGTCACATTTGCAAACCACTGTTACCAACCTAATAAACATCCGCGTACACTTTACATCGCTGTCGGAGCGAGAGAGGTGTGTGTATACGTGTACAATGTGACAGAAAGAGATAAGAGAGGCGAGAGCAGAGACAGCCCATTAGCATACATCAATACCATGTGCCGTGTGTTGTTATAGGAGACTTTCACAGCAGCAATAGTCCATGGAGGGACGAGATGACTTATGATCTTCTTAAATGAGCGTGACACCAATATTTTTGTAAGGTGGTTAGGCTGTTTATCGAATGACTAATTGATATGTTATATAAAAAAATAGATTCAAATAGGCAAGTGTTAAAACATACATGATGACAAATTAACAATTTACAATTTTGTAGATTAAGACCCTTGAGTATAGGGGTTCTATACTCAAGGTTAAGACACGTACACTTGGCACAATTAAAAATGATCAATAAATCTGATTGACTTAAAAATATTAGATCGTGCCATCAGAAGTCAGTCCAAGCTATCTCCTTGTCTCACTCTAGTAGATGTACTCTAATTTTAATGCTAATAAAAAGAATTGATGGACCAGCAGTCATGAATATTTATTCGACGATCATTTTTTATTTGGTAAGTGTACCTAACACAATCTCTGTTTAGAAGGCGGCTGGAGAAGGGTTTTCTAAATTCCTTGGCAATTAATACAATTCAATTATTAACAGTTTGTTAGTTAGTCAAAGCTTAAAACCCGGAGTCCGAGCTTCTCGTGATGTCCGGACGTTTTTGGATTTGTGATACAGAAAACGTTTTCTTTTGTAAAGCCGAAATAAACACTTTTTAGTAAGAGTGGGAGAATTACATAAAATGGTGTTCTAATTAAAAATTCAGCAATAGGGAATATATGATTTTTTTTAAAACTATTCGAAATAACAACATATTTGTTGGTAAATCGCACTATTTTCACACTAAAAAGTGCAAATTTTCATTCAATATTATAAAATTGAAAATCAGTGTAAATTTGGGCGGAAAAACGCCATCTCGGCGAGTTATGTCGTTTATATCAACCAACAATGATGTTGCCATGGTTACAATAAAATATGACATCACGTGATAGCGTAAATTTCATATTTAAGAATGAAAATTTACACTTTTGAGATTGAAAATAGTGTGTTTTACAAGGTTTTACCAACAAATGTGTTGTTATTTTGAAATATTGTATTTTAACCGCGCTTTATTGTTTGAAGAGGGGTTAAGGGGTTAGACCAGTACCCCCCCCCCCCCCCCCCCCAACTCCACCCACCGGCTCCCATGGCATAAGCATAAGAACCACAATGGAACCACAATGTGATACCTAATAATAATCACGACGGTGTGATACAACATTACTAGTGCAATAGCAAAAGTGACAGAATTGTGAGCAAGATTCTCATTTTTCTCCTCCTGTCAACATTTGGCAATGCATCTACTTTGCATTAGTACTATTGTGAATTGTTTATGTCTACTTCTAGTAATAATTCACCGAGATTGACAGTACAGTCGTGTGCCGTTGTAAAGCGGTACTCGCGAGTCGGTTGCTCAACACAAATTAGGTTGTAAAACTCCGTGTTCAATGCTACATTTAACACAAAGTTCAATCATTGTTCTATATAACAGCTCTTGTCATTTCAACTGCAGAACTTGTGTTGCATTTTGTCAGTAGAGTAGAGAGTTTATATTTGACACATGTGTTGTGACATTGTTGAATACAGGCCGGTATGGGTGGACGAAGGGCAGGACATCCTTCTTGGATAACATTTTTTTTTTAAATATTAGCTGATTTCTACTACCATATAATATTTTAATATTCAAAATGTGAATTAGAAAAGTTTTCGCCAGATTTAACGCCATGTGCATATATTTTTACAAAGGATTCGAAAATCGTTGTTATTTTATTATATTCAAAAAAGTTTTCTGCCTTGGTGAGAGCTGCGGGGATTGCGCCCCCCCCCCCCTGATATCCATGAAGAATAGGTAAGGAAGGACAGTGGGAAGGGGTGATCGTGGTCTATTATTAGAGAATATTCTCAACATCTTTCTCTCGACTGAGGAAAGCCACGAAACAACCTCAGTCAAGAAGGATGGCCGGGGGAATCAAACCACCAATCAGGACAGTAAATCAAGTTTTTGCTTTGTTTTGTAAGAAAAAAAATGACCAGTTACTTCTTTGACCTGTAATGTGAAAAGATTAGACAGACAAAAAAAGAGCGATTCCAACCATGTATATCAAGTGAAGACGCTCGCTCCGATAAAATATAGTTTATTTTAAAAATAATATTGTTGAGGGGGGGGGGGGGGTGAATTAATGAAGGATAAGCAAACAGGAATGCCCTCATCAACTCAAATTCCCTCATTGGATGAGTTCCAATACTAACTCGACAATCATTGATCCCCTTGCCACCATCTTGTCTATCGGTCCACCATCTTGTGTCAACGAAGGTGTAAAACAAGGTGAAATCTCTCTGGAACATCTCGAAGGTATGCAAATAGCGGCTTTACACCCACGTAATACGTTTCACTGCCAGTTAGAGAGCAACAAGATGCAAACAAACGAGACATTGTTGTTAAGAGTGTTAGGTACTGCTCTGTGGTGACAAATAGAACAAAACTTATATTGTTAAACGACGAACTGTTCTGTAATTAATGACGACAGATAAAGATAACGATGATGATTGAGTGATGATGATAAACAATATGTAAGGATTGGATGGTGGGAAGGAGGCGGTCGAGAATGAACCTTCCCAGCATTTGCCTCTTGACTGAGGGAAAGCACGAACACACTCAGGCGACCGAGGAAATCGAACCCTGTGTAGTGTAAGCTCTATTACTGAGACTATGAGCCAAAATGAGTTAATTTTTAAATGTATCATCAAAAAGTCCGTATAAAATACGGACGTTAGAATGCTATCTAACGCGCATCTGTACCGTCTGAATATGAACGAACTTTTAGGACTTTTTGGTAAATTATAAAGTCTACGATTTTGTAATTTTTATTTTATATAATTTGTTGCACATTGAAAACTCGCACTTTCTCCTTTCTAGTTTGTTTTTGAATGCACATTTCCATATTTTGTTTTATTTTTATTTCATAACATAATTAACATTTGAACAAAATTAATTTCAAATTCTCTACAATGATTTTTTAGAGCATTTAATTTTTTAAATATCTGTCAACAACATCTTGCATCCATTGAATATTATAGACTTCATTCTAGAACAAGAACTCTAAATTAGAATTATACGTCCAAAATTTATAAATTGTTGTCACATTATTCGTACAATATTCTGAAGGAGCAAAAAATAAATTTAGTTTTTCCGAATGAACATTCTGGAAGCTTAAATAACTTAACTAAGTGTGTCTGCAAGTCTTAAAAGCAAAATGCGCTTGTGAGACTGACTCGAAATGACACTAATGTAGGTGTGGATAAACTAGAATTGTGCAAGCTTTCACAGAAACAATCCACTTACGATTGCTTCACGTTGCATGCCAAGAAGATCGAGATTTGATTTTAACAGACTTAAATGATCTCATTAGCAAGCTTACTGGCTCATTTGTCGGCAGCTGTTAAAAGGATAATCAAGGATATTGAATCTCTTTTAGATTCCTTGCAGAGGCCGTTGTTATTCGATATAAACACAATCCATGATACAATTCGAATGTCTTTGTTGTCAAACATGATTAACCTGGACACAATTTATCTTTATTTAAACTTGATTAGTATGCTTTTTATGTCAAATGGATCACGAGTATTATTTTGAATACAAAGTTTAGATTTTAGACACACGTCTAACTTTAGACAAATAACTAAACTTAAGACCCAAACCCATTTTTTTAAGATACTTTTAAGAGATCTGATTACATAGGAGGGATCATCTAGAATATAGATAAAACAGGGAAAAAATCGTTACAAGTTAGATAGAAGCATTTTTTTTTAAATATTGGTTTCATACACTTTGTTCATGAAGTTAGTAAGTATAATACTATTAACAATAAACATAACACGTTATTGGTAGCTTTAAAGCGTAATGTCTGAATTTGCCTGAAAAGTTAGGCCAGTTTCCATGTACGCGAATCGTTGCGAATTCGCATCACAAAACGATTTTGGGACGCCATGTTGCTACTTGATTCATGATCTCAATGGCTACCAGTACCATACCAGGGAGTAACCATGGAGTTCTTCAGAAAAGATTCATTCAAAAAACTGTCTTGAATACTTTCATTCACTCACTTATTTCTAATTCACATAAAAACTCGACTTTAATTCAGGTCTAAAACTTCATTCACGTTTCTCTTCAGTTTGTAATCTCCCCCCAAAACATTTGTAACAACAGGTAAATTACTTTAATTGAGGGCCGATTCTTTGAACGAATGTGCTTGGAGCGAGGGCTGGAGATGAGATGGCTTGGCCAGGAAATCTCAACATCCGGTGCGTGGTCAACTTCCGGTCCCTGGTCAGCCAACCAGAATGCACCGCGAGCTTGATAGTCATACGTCATTATCATAATTTAGAATAAAGTGCGTGGAGAGAGAGAGAGAGAGAGAGAGAGAGAGAGAGAGAGAGAGAGAGAGAGAGAGAGAGAGAGAGAGAGAGAGAGAGAGAGAGAGAGAGAGGGAGAGGTATAAAATGGAGATGTTATCAACTCCGCCTTTTTATGACTATTTCCACGAGTTTGAACCACATGTAGGGGGGATAGAATCTATATGAAAAGGCTCCAATTCATATCCATATCCATATTCGCCCATATGAACGAATGTTTTAATATCTTTAAAATTGTCAAACGTATGTTTTCAGCGTTTTGCGGAAATATGAATACATTTCCGAAGAAATTTAATTTCATGGTAATTCTTGATAATTTTGTTTTTGTACACTACTCTGTTTATGTTCACTATTTGATATATATGTCCTAACACACCTGGTACGAGTAGTAATGTTCACTGACTAATCAAACTTCTGTACACGGCTAAAAAGGGCACCTAATGTAGCCCTGCAATAGCCATCCTGCCTCCGACAGGTACCACAATAAATAATAGAATAATTATTGGTTCCTTAAATTTTCCTCATTTTCATAATCTTCAATCAAATAATCAATCTAATAAAAAACAAATTTGTTCACATTTCGGAAATAGTTAACAATAATTATTATTATGCACATATGATGTTACCTAATACTAGGAATAGTAACTTACTACACTATTGTTATAAGTGATCATCTAAACTTGAAAAGAAAAGATCACAACACTAACACCTCTTACCTCTATGCTAACACATCTTCAGATATCACGCTGTCCAAACAACCCCAATTCAATTTAAAAACCTCTTTTCTCCGAATTGTCACATCCCATCGAGCTTTCGGACTTTGACACACTAAACAAGGTGAAGCTAATTAATGACTGTGTTAATTGATGTGTTTAATTAGGACCGATGACTTAACAACATCGCTTTGGGGGGTGAACGCACAGCGACAAACTCGAGGTCAAAGTCACAAGAAGTGTTTCATTAAAGACTAATCTCTTCTTGATTTAGAATGCGTGAAAGAAATTCCTGAATGTGTGTATAGTCAACACATTATGTTGTGATAAAACTTACCCCCTATCGCGATTACCAGTCGTACGCAGACGTGGTATAAGTTGCCTAGATTGATAGATATTTGTAAATAGAGGGGTGATTTGAAAGACTGGATTATACGTACAGTTTGTCCCTAAGAAGAGTTTTTTTAAATCTATACTGAAAAGAGAATGTAATAATTAATCATTCGTATTTGTATGTGTTTTTGTATTTGTACTTGTATTTGTATTTAATATGTATTTTACTTGTACTTGTATTTGTATTTGTAGTTGTAGTTGTAGGTGTAGTTGCATTTTTATTGTATTTGTATTTAGTTTATTTGCAGAAAACAATAAAAATTGTATACACACATTGTCAAATATGACTTAATAAACATGCTAAACATGAAACAAGTCAAGTTAAAAGTCAACATTACCACTAAAATTGTATTAAAAATTAGATATTAAGTGGAGTGCATTTTCAATATGGAAAGATACGAAGACAAGAGAAAAAGGAATACAATTTGTGTTGATTACTTGTTTGTGTGTGGGGGGGGGGGGGGGGGGGGTGAAGGGAGCCTCACCAACTCCGTTTTTATAAACATTTGTTACAATTCTCAATTTTTTTAAACAAATTTTAAATAAACATATTTTAATGTGCATGAATACTGAATACGTTTTTTACTTTTAGTAAATTTACAATCCATATTTTGTTATGGTGATTATATGTGTGTTTTATTATTTGTATTGAAACTTTACAATTCAACATTATATTCTTGAACTTTTTCGATTCATATAATGAGAATTTACAAAAAGTCTTCAAAATGCATACCACTCGTCTAACCAAATTCCCAATCGAATCACTCACAATAACAAAACACCACATTCTTGCGGTACGCATATTTTTCACATTCATTCAAATATCATTTTCCCATAGAAGCTCTGGATGTATACTATTTTTTCCACAACTTTAAAACCACATGTAAGTAAACTGTGATGAATTATCTGATTTTAAGTGTTTTTTTCCCCCCTGCTCATGTTGATAAGTGCGTGTCCGGTAAAAATCACGTCGAACGGAGGAAGGAAGTTGTTAGTTATTTAACTCGGATTCGAACTTGAAGGAACAATTCCCATGCCAATTGAAGGTCAAAAAAATAGAGATAAAAACAGGTGGTCGATAAACAATATTGTTTTGTGGAAACCCACTTTTTACGACTTTTTAAGAGTTGTTTTTGCATAGCATCTAGAGTGTATGTGAATGAGTATGAGTCAGAGCTAACATAATGTAACTATTCCCACATTATCTTGTGATTGTCGTTAAATTAGACAGATATGACAATTTCTGTATGATCTGTGTTACTTTATGTCACTCTTTTAAGATCTAGTTTTTCCATGGCATTCTAAATGTTAAACAGTTTATTATGACTATATTGCCATGAGAACGACCATTTAACCATAGAGTCTACGATTATTTAACTACTGGTTTTAACTGATCAGCATTGAAAAATCGTTCCTAAAATCAAAAACTAGCAACTAAAATATCGACTTTCGAACGTCTGAAGTTCTTTTCATTTATTCTTCGTTGTACAGCCTATCCCGTGGCCCACAGTACGTTAACTGTGGCTTTATTTTAATTTGTTAAATTTCGTTTCACAAACGTAGAAGGCCCGATGTCCATTCCCTCGATTTTGCGTAGCACACTTTAGGAATCATGTAATAAAGCTCTATCACTTGCAATTTGACTGAAGTCCACCAATGTAGTTATATTCAAGGTACTTTCTTATACAATAACAAATTACGTCATTACATATATCATTGGATGAATGCAGAATTACTGGTTTTGGAGCTCAGATCAATAATAATTGAAATGGACCTCAGGTCTTCTACCTCTTATCAATCGAACGGAGCGGGCGACTCCACTTGAAACTTATGGCTCAAATCTCTGTTGTTTTGTTTGTTTTTTGTTTATCTGTGTTTTTCGCATTACATTTTAAACGAAGTAACGGATCAGGTAATTTTTTCCACAAAAGATTAATTACTATCCAATGCAGAAGGCTAATGATTTCCAGAAAAATCGGTCAATTAATTTCATCAGAAGCTTGATTTGTAGTCTGTACTTAGGTTTGCAATATGAAAGAAACTCAACTCTCCGTGCCAACAAAACTGGAATAGTTTGACCGATCATCACCAAATTTTGCATTGTCATTGGCACTAGTATAATAAGTGTTTTTTGACATATCTGTAATGACTTTCAAGAGTAATAGACATATTTTACTGAAATTTTTATTCTTAATTTGAAATATATGTCAAAATGTACCTATCAAAATATTAAGTTTTTATTACTCTCGGTGAATGCAAGTAAAATCAAGGTCCACTAAATCTTTTAGTTAAATCTTTTAGTTTAGATTTAGTGGACCTTGAGTTAGATTATCTTCAAAAGGGTTCTCAATGTCTGTAGATGAACATATTTGACACACATATTAAATCGCATGCAGTACGAAGGCCCGCTTATCAATGCGATATACTGAGCGTTTTCCTAGTTAACAGAATTATGCTTTGATCTCTCCAACATACAACATTGATTTGTGCTAATCAGGCTTTCAATAAAAAATAAAACTCGTATGAAGCAAATATCTTGAATTTTCTACCCACTCACTTTTGCATCCCCTCCCCCCCCCCCCTCATCCTTCATCTCATCTGTACCAACTCGCTTACACGTCCACAATGTTCTGCATCTCATGCATCTCTGACCAACAAGTGACCGGATATTGGTTCACATTATGTGATCGCCCGGACAAGGCGCAAGAGTGAAGTCACAAGAAAAGTGTAAATTGTTTCTTTGCCACCGTCTTGGATACGAAAACACGGCGATTGGAAATAGATTGATCTTCCACCGGATGCGGAATCCTGAAGAGTGTTTGTGGTCTCTTGTAGATGGAGAGTTTTTTCTTCCAGGAGATGACCGATTCCATTCGACTTTTTGGCGGACTTTCTGTGTTTCCTTTTCTGAAAGTTCTTGCGTGCGCTTTAGGTTGAAAAAATAAACTAATTATTGTAGTCTATTGATCAATTTATTTACGTAGTTTATAAAGCGCAATCTTTCACATCTCTCATTATTATTTTTTTAACTAAAGGATGGCGAAGTTAGGGGCTTTAAATGCTTTTTAAGTACAAATGTTAAGGGGCAGTTTTTCAATGATTGCTACAACCAAACGGCCATTCAAGGAATGTCATTGGTTGTTGCCATGGCAATATTATCCTAATCAACTTTTTTTTTAAATTTAGAAGAGTATTGAATAACATACCCTTAGATGGCAATCTTTATATAAATTGGAAGAACTTTTCAAAGTTAAAAAACATAGAGAATGAACTCGTATATTTAAAAAAATTCTTAGTAATTCTTGTAGAAGCTTTGTTTGCTGGGATGGTAAAGAATTGACGCACAAAACTTCTTACGTACATTTGATTCCATGTGTAAAACAGTCATGTTTTTAGAATTTACTGATACAATGGATGAATCCAGAATTATCCAGAAAGTCAATACAAAGTAGAAAATTATTAAAAATGACAGTGTTTATAGGTTATATTAATAATTATGTGTACCGATTCATTACCAAAATAGCAAAAATCAATGATTTTGCAAGTTAGGTTCCAAGTAGAAAAGTGCACCGTTTATTTGAGAGATATTTTAAATCTATGCAACATAGATTATTAGGAATAGATGTGAAGCTCAGTCGTCACAGCAGAAGCACAGGAAGTGACACAAAAGTGCCGGCGCTCTCGTCACGAATAAGAAGGTGAAGTAAACCGCTGCAACCAACTGGAATCATTCACAAGAATCAGGGACGTATTTCTATTGATCCGGTGAACAACCGCTGCAACCAACTGGAATCATTCACAAGAATCAGGGACGTATTGCTGTTGATCCAGTGAACAACCGCTGCAACCAACTGGAATCATTCACAAGAATCAGGGACGTATTTCTATTGATCCCGTGAACAACCGCTGCGACCAACTGGAATCATTCACAAGAATCAGGGACGTATTTCTATTGATCCAGTGAACAACCGCTGCAACCAACCGGAATCATTTACAAGAATCAGGGACGTATTGCTGTTGATCCAGTGAACAACCGCTGCAACCAACTGGAATCATTCACAAGAATCAGGGACGTATTTCTATTGATCCAGTGAACATCGGTCCAAATCTCGGTTCATGTCGAGATTTAATGATGCTACAGAAATATGCTCACGCGAAATTTATCATTGAAGAAAGATATTGAAGATTACATTGAAGATTGATATCAAGACGGAGGAACATTCTTATCCGAATTCAAATAACAGACATGTCAACAACATTTACATTCCAATAGAAGTTTGCAGGCACGTAGGAAGGAATTCGGGAAAATTAGGAATCCCCCCCCCCCCCCCCAACCCTTCGATTTAATTCCTATCACTATGATTTTATCAGTTGGTTTTACGTCAATAATAATTTTGCAATAAAGTAGTGTTCGAATTGCATAGAAACGCAGCAAATTCATTAAAGATATTAAATTTGTCAGCGGTTATGAGCACCGGACTCGCGTAGTACTGGGGGGCCTACCCCCAGACCCCCCTCCCCCCAGACAAACTTAGTGCACGGCCTGGGAGGTTGAGGCAAGATTTAGACAAAATCCATATCAATGGTTCATGTCAACTCGGTCAAATACAAGAATACGAGAAAATTTTATCATAATTCTGAAACGTAATAAAAAAATATACATGCATAACTCACATACAAAAAAACATAGTGCTAAATATTTGTTTCTTAAACCTTGAGTCAAATCAGTCTACCAAATGCGATTGGTATCTTCAATAGGTACAGCAGCATCCATCTCACCTGCAACACAACCGCAACGCCAACTGACGAATCCAGAGCGACAATCCCCTCTTTCATCTTCACATTCAAATCAGCAAAACATCCTTTGCCTTCATTCCTGAGATTCGCAATGTTATTCGTATTACACGTCTTATTCGGGACCAAACTCCTCCTCACTCGTCCATCTCCTTTAAAACTCTCTTCAGCTAGTGTTCTTGTATCTCTCTTGAATATCCCGCCGTATCCGACATCCTCCATGGACAATCCCCTGGCTCCTGTCTCCAGGTCATTCTTGTAGCCGCCGTTGGTGTAGGCCAGTTCCAGATCCTCCATGGTGTATCCCTCGCAACATGACACGGGAATGGCGATAGATTTCCAGTCGTCATAGCTGTTGTAGCCGCAGCAATCTGACTGAAGAATGCATTGTTAAGAGGGCTGAGTAGTGAGCGTGGTCTTGAAGAGTTTTTTAATCGATTTTTATCCATATCTTTTACCAATGTAATTGTTAACAAACTAGAGCTTTGTACGAGTATTCAGAACAGTTCAATGAAAATAATTTCATAGTTTGGAATAAGTAATTAGTTTTCTTTTGTCCAACAGATGTTAAGTGCCATTATTTTACTAATTTTCGGGCACTAAACATCTGTAGGACAAAGTAAATCTAATGAACCATTACAAGCTATGGAATTATTTTCATTGAACTTTTCTGAATACTCGTACAAAGCCTTATTTTGTTATCAATTACATTGGTAAAAGATATTGATAAAATTTTATTAAAAAACTCTTCAAGTTCAAACTAACTACCCAGCCGTCTTAAAGTTAGAGGCAGGGAATAACTGGTCCAACCGTGGCTCCAACCTAGGACCTCGCACTTGCCGGGTGCGAGCTTTGCAATGAGACGTGGTGACAGTATCGTCACCGGTGGTATGACAGTTCGTAGTGAGCATTCTTTACCTTCATTCCATTCTCCTCGGAGATCTCTAACCCTCATCAGTGCGAGAATTGACCAAATAAACGGTGCCGTAAACACTCCTTAAACTTACTATTACAACTCTAATATAGAAGTGTAGGATACATATTGTTTTCTGACAGCTATTACATCAGTAAAATAAAGGAAGTATTCTCTAGTTCTATTTTTTTTTATTAATATAAACGGTTTTAAGCCTCCGATTCCGTGGTGGCCATCTTGAAAGACATTGAACACTTTATCTAGTTTTATCAACCTTCTATTTACCTCTAAAAATGTTAGAACTGAAATTATTGTCTCTTATCTTTGCCAGAAAAATTCTCGCATCGGGGTCGAGCCTCGATTCAGCCAAATAGTTTTGGCTTCACATCCATTCATATCTTTTACAGATTTCCATTAAACCTTTATGTCCACAAATATTTTTAAAAATCCTAAATCCTAAGTACTAAGTACCAGCTGACTTCTGTACTGACCTTGATGTGCAGTTTGTTCCATTGCAGCGTGATGTTGAAATCGTCATCGTACTTGTCAATATTCTCGTACAAGTACTTGACTGTCTCATTCGTCAAGAACTTGAGCTCAGCTCCTGCCTCGCCATTCTTTCCGTAGAACACAAATGCGAAGAGCATAGAGATGATGGTGGTTACCATAGCCTGCAATTGGGAAGTGAAGTGAAGTTTAGACTTTAGAATAATACATATTATATGAAAGTTGAGATGTTGTTGAAGACAGATGTGGTATTATTTTTGTTGTGTGATGAATAGTGTTCAAGGAAAGAATTCACAAAGTTTGGTAGATTGTAAGCTGTGCATGAAACACAATTTGACGTCACACGCCGAGTCGGGCCGTATAGATAATGTTAGCCAGAGCCGGTTCTATGCATCCCGTAACACAGGGAATTCGGCGTGTGACGTACAGCTTGTTTTTGCACAGGAGTGAAATGTCGAAAACTATTATATTAATTATGGGAAATATATGAATTACAAAAATATAATAAAATTTCACGTTGCTCTTTGAGGCTATTCTGTATATAAACAAAATATAATCTTAACATTCACATATTCCCCATTCATTCAACAAACATTCGTGATTATCTTCATTATTTATTTCAAAATAATATTGGCACCATTTGAGAATGATTCACTATTTTAATGGGATGCCACAGGCAATTTTAAATTTAATATTTTTTGGTACCTATATCTCCCAAATGAGTTGTAATATTTGTAATATTTGTAGAGGTAATAAATACATAGTACCTATCTATGCATGCACTCGCAAAACAAATTATTAAAAAATTACCAGTTACTCTAGTTCTATTGGTTTAACAATTCGCTTCGGCATTCTTACCCAAAAGATAGGAGTCCAACATGCATCGTCCATAATGAAGACTACATAAATTATGGCAAAGATGGTGGCTATAAATGCAAATACAGATGCAGAGCTGAGTACTGGAATGATCCAGGATAGCTGGAGATCTGGACTCCATAAATCCTGTACTGAGATTACAACGGACATCTCCATTACCCCGGATATCTGCGAATAACAACAATACAGGAATACAGATGTGCTACAGTTCTCTTTAGAGTTTCTGTAGTGGTCATACGGTTTTATCCATATTATGGTTTGCTTTACGAGGTACTATTCTAAAAACACCGTTTGCCGCAATCATTTCAAGGCTAAAGTATCTATCAATGGAGAGCGAGCGAATAGCTGATACATTTTACAAATAGCGGAAATTATCATATTGGAGTATCGAGTCATAGGTAATTGCTGATATTTGTGCCCTTTTTAACACAAAATAAAATATGATATTAGTGATAGAAGGGAGATTCAAGTGTTTGCCTGCATTTACTTGATCAGGTTTTTAACCGTTCGAACATCCTCGTCTATGTGATCGTCTATGTGTTATGTGTTGTGTACTGTGTTTGGCAAGTGTTTTTGTTTGTTTGTTTGTTTGTTTGTTTGTTTGTTTGTTTGTTTGTTTGTTTGTTTGTTTGTTTGTAAAATATTGTTTGTAAAAAAAGTATTCCAAATAAGCTGAAATTCTAACACGCATTAAAAATCCTGGTAAGATTACGATAAACCGATGCCACAAAACATCTATTGCAGACAAAGGGATCATGCAAGAGATCGAAACAATTGCGTGCCGGTTTTTACTACGATTCACACCAATATCACTGTGATTATGTTCATGTGTGGAAAATTCAAGCACAGAATTTAAGTGCATAGTAGTTTTGAAAACGTCTCTCATCCACGTATATATTTGTACAAATCTTCAAGATAGATCACTATACTTACCCCTAATATTACACACATGATGATGCCTAATGCACATTTCAAGGGGCAGCATAGAATATCCCACACACAGCACATTCTGCACTTAATGCACTTTTGAGATTAATCTTTTATTCGAAGTTCCGTTGCTAGGTGTATAGATCTTCGTAAATGCATTAACTAGTAAATAATTAACACTACATTTTTATCTACACATAATATTCCAATAATTCGAAATAACATTTTAGTGTCATTTCAATTGTATTTGATGATGCTACTGTGATTATTGAATGTTAAATATTGTTTTATTTTAGTTTTGCTGTTTTTTAGTTTTACAGCATTGTTGTTTAGTTCCATATTATATTGCTTTTCATTTTCGTAAAAGTTTTTAATTTGGAAGTCAAGTTCAGTTTGGAAAACGTAGACATTTTACAACTTAAAAAGGTCGGAGAAGGAATGCATTTTGCAATCAATGGAGCTTTTTGGTGTAGATTCCATTTCGCATGGTACAAAACGTAACTGTTATTATGCAAACGGTAAATATACCAAAGAATATGGTTTAAAAGTAAATAAATATATATTTTTATCTGTTAACTGCATTACCAATCATTACCAAATGCACTAGTAATTACATGTCTTTTGCAAGGTTTATAGATGTAGTTCAATGGAAGATCAACGCACCATGGGTGTGTCAAAAGAAGGCTCTGCTTCAAATGACTGACGTCTATAAAACAAATTCTTTTAGATCCTTTCAAAATCAACATAAACTTGACAAGTGATTCTGACCATGTATTTTGATGATCAAAAAGCATGAGACCCGAAGAGAGAAATAAGTTCATAGGCATTATGTCGAAGTTTTGTTGTATTCTGCTGATGGTAAGCTGGTAAATCCTTAAATCACCCATAGGTACTGATTTTCACTATTCGTTTCGACAAACCTCGTGTTTTGTTGTTACGATACGAATTGATGTTCATTTATTTGGGTTTATGTAGGTAAAAAGTTGCAATGAGTGAAGCGCTATGACTTAAGTAGTTTGGGTGGCTGTCACAGTTGAAAGATAATTTCGCCTACATTTCGCGAAGCCATGCTTGTTTTAAACATTCGACACTTCAGAGATGTCAGTTTCATTTGAAGTGTCGATTTATATCTCAACTTTTAATTTGAACAATCTCACAATCTCACAATTTTCCAATTATTTCGTTACATTACTTTCATTCTAATTATTGTGATACTTACTTCGACTGAAATAAAATTTACGTTCTCAAAGGAACACATACAAATTTGTGTGCTTAGGTCTAAAAGTGCTCAAGAAAATAAGCTGAATTAACTTTAATGATAAAATAAGCTATAAAAAAACTAAGCTCAAGAAAATTGCAAATCGTAAAATTTTCACTCTACTTCAATAGTTTTTTTGAAACGAATATCTCACGAAACTCGCAATAAGAAGACTTGTACGAAAACTTTTATTTTCCAGATAGTTGGAGTAATAATCCTGATCTTCACAGTTGTAATATCACTGACAAGTTTCAAGAAACTGACTAAACTCACAGATCACACTTACACAGTTTTCATCTTCTTCCTGTCGACTTCAGCGCTGTGTACGATCATTGCGGCATGTTTAGCAATTATAGGGTGCGTTTTAAAACAATGCGTCAAGAGAACTCTTAGGGCGGTAAGTTACCAAGCTACATAATATCTCAAGTTAGATTCATTACTTTGAATAACCTGGGAATTTTGCCTAGATCTTATGTGCCTTGATATTGTTACTTATTAAATTCACGAAATTTTGTAAAAATATTGGATAAGTATATACCTACTCAAATTTTGAATCGTCGTTATTATTTTAAAAGTCTTTTGCATAGTTCTAGTTCTGTGACTAAAATGATTAATAATTTAGGGCCACTCCATATTGTTCTTACTAATACCCAAATGACCGTAATAGTAACAGATGAATAAGGACCTTTTGCAATACTGTATTCGAAAAAATAATTTTGGAAAATTAATTACGGCATTTTGAAATTAGGAAACGATAGGTAGGTACACTCGGCCAAACAAAACTTGAACGTTGACCAAATTTGACTGACTGCTGGTCATGTCCCATAACCAATCAAAGCTTGTTATTATCATTGAAATGTGAGGTCACCTACTAGAGTGAGACAATGAGATGGCTTAGACTGACTTCTGATGGTGCGATCTTACATTTATCAGCCTATCAGATTTATTGAACGTTCAAGTTTTGTTTGGCAAAGTGTACAAAGTTATAGAATAGCGAAAGTTAATTTCTTAAAATCCTAGAACTGTCTTGAGTATAATCTCAAGACATTAATTCAGTAATATATTGACCATATTCATGTTTTAAAATGTAGGTACCTATTCAAAAAACAGAATATTATACTCACTACAAATGGTGACAGATGATGGTCCGCATTAACTAATGACCATAACTAAATGTGGGACTTATTCAAACAATAAATAACTGTTTTAACAGTTTGGAAAATAGAATTTAAAATTATATCTCTACCTCAGGGGTAGAAGGCCGGAAGTCAAGTCCATTCAATGATTCTTGAGATGAACTAAAAAACCAGTTGGTATTTCTGTCATCGTAGTACAAACAATCATATTTGTAATAGTGACTTAAATCATTGTGTAAGAGAAGACTTCAATATACTGTATTTGTTGACATCAGTCAAATGTCAATTGATAGAACTTGATTAAATCATTCCAAAAGTGTCCAAAGCAACAAGAAAATGGATGTCCACCCTTCTACATCTGATGTACACATTATCTTTCTCCTTATCATCTCGTGTGCTATGTTTCATGTTGCAGTCGGAATCTCTGATTATCTTAGCGCTTCTTCTGGAAGGAACGACCGTCGTGAGCATGATCTTCTTCACGACTAACAGCAATCAGCCGGCCATCATCAGCACTGTCAACTCGATCAAGAGGGACACCATCGTGCTGCTCATATTCATGATGATAGCTCAGGTAATGTTACAATGATAGGTACGTTGAAGAGCTTTTGGCGGTATCTCTTACAGAACTTCGTGTTCACCTTCAACTTCTGTCGATATCTCTTACAGAACTTCGTGTTCACCTTCAACTTCTGTCGATATCTTTTACAGAACTTCGTGTTCACCTTCAGCGTCTGTCGAAACTCTTACAGATCTTCGTGTTCACCTTCAACTTCTGTCGATATCTCTTACATGTATTCGTGTTCACCTTCAGCGTCTGTCGATATCTCTTACAGAACTTTGTGTTCACATTCATCTTCTGTCGATATCTCTTACAGAACATCGTGTTCACCTTCAACTTCTGTCTATATCTCTTACATAACTTCGTGTTCACCTTCAGCGTCTGTCGAAACTCTTACAGATCTTCGTGTTCACCTTAAACTTTGTCGATATTACTTACAGAACTTCGTGTTCACCTTTCAACTTCAGGCGACATCTCTTACAGAACTTCGTGTTCACCTATTTCAACTTCTGTCGATATCTCTTACGGAACTTCGTGTTCACCTATCAACTCTCTTACAGAACGTCGTGTTCACCTATCAACTCTCTTACAGAACTTCGTGAACACCTATCTCAACGTCTATCGATATCTCTTACAGAACTTCGTGTTCACCTACCTCTCGTTCTTCGTCTCGTGCAAGCTGTGCTCAGTGCACGTCAAGTGCTGCAACTTCTGGCGGTACATCCTCGACGACGACGACGATGACGACGACAAGGCAGCAGGCGCCGGGACGCCGCCGCCGCCGACGTCGACGGATACGACGAGCGTCCGATGGGCCGCACCGAACAAGTGATGTAGGACGTGGCGATTTAGTTTGTAGATGTCAAACATCAATGTGTGGAGAGATTAATTTTTCCCTGTATGTAATTTCATATTCATATTTAATAAATAGTTTATAAGTGGATCTTAATAGTTTTATTTGAGTTTGTTTTCATCTTCAGTTTGTATTCAAAGTAAGGACAGAATACTAGAAAATGAATAAATGTATCCCGAAAGTAATGCAATAACATCGTTTAAACTGACTAGTAGGTATGATTGAACCAATTTGGACCTCTCAGGCTACCCATCTTCAACTAAAACGGAATTACGTCTTCTTCACTCATTTCTCATCCATAAAGGATAACATGGATCTGAAATGATTTCAGGCCGAAAGTATTTCTTTTTATTTACATAATAGCATTATAATAAAAAATAAGGGTATTAAAATAGCTTATATTATCGTATGTCGCATTAATTATATCTACTAAATTTCACGTTTTTTTCGTAAGTAGAATATAAATTTTGTTTTTATTTGTATAAATTTGATGCGATTGATGTTCTGATTGTCTTTCTAATTCTCATTTTTTTCGTTCTTATTTGAACACCATGCAGTGTAGTGTGTGTAATTCATTTGCTAGTTGATTCATCAATCGAGAATCAAAACAAAACGTAATGAAAAACGGATTTTTCTATCCGTTGTATCCAGAATAATTGTCATGGATTTTTATAAGCACTTTTGTGGATGGCTCACCTTGAATTGAAGAGTCAACCCCATAGTTTTAATATCTTATTAACATTATGTAACTGAAACCTGAAGGGCAGAAGTGACATAAAATATCTGCCGGAGTGTCAAATGACTGTGATTTCAATGGCATGATTGAAGAGCGTGTATTAAATGACTGTTACAGAATACATAGCTTTTGTCTACTAGAACCTTTGTTTACGTTGGTTACAAAAAAGCGTCTGCATTTTTGCTCGAGTGGTGTGCAATTTCAATACGTTTGTAAAAATGTCCTTTGCAAATTCTAAAGAAAGATGTTAATTTTTTTTAACGGGCAAGAATATTTCAATCACTGGTTATACAAGTTTATTTGTCATGCGTACGAAATAATTTAATATTCGTATGCTTCAAAGTTTCTACGTAATTGATGTATTGAAAACCGATAAGTCCATACCATAAATAATGGAATCTTCGCCAACAAACCTTACTTCATTATTCGTTCCTTTTAAGTTTAAAAAATATTTGTGTATATATATAATTTAATAAAGTAGATGTGATACTTTTTTATGGAAAAATATCAGTGGAGTCATAATGATTTGTAAGTATGATTGTCTCTTCAATTATATCTCAATACATTATTTATATCAATAAACAAAAATTATATTTTCATTTTATTTGGCACTGAGTTGGGTTTTATTTCTGTAATGTGAATAAATGTTATAATTGAATAAAGTGCTTCAATAAAATCTAAAGTTGATTCAGTTAATTTACCGTATTTTACATCATTGACAGTCTTGTATTTCAACTAATTTACATACTAATTAGTGAATTCTTAAAAAATTATACTTCACCATGCAATCACAGCTTCTCAATCATAACATCAAGTTTTCTTCTTAATTATCCTTCAATTACCTTAATTAATCAAATGAATATGCAAATTACTTTGTTGACCGGTATATTAGTCTTCATTAGAACGTGTTGTAGTGGGGAGGGGGGGGGGGGGGAGGGGGGCAGGGGGAGGCAGGAAACGACGATTAGTCACGTGGTTACGGATGAACGGGTAGTGCGAGTATTTTTATCGTGAAAATAGAACAACCAAGTAAAATCGTTGGGAAATAAATGCTTCTGTTTTTAAGTCAATGATCTTTTGAGTGAATAGTACCTATACCTAGTATTTAAACAAATAGAAGTTAGCGCATCTAGTCGCTTACGAAATAGGTAATAGTGATATTCTGTATGTAGTTAATTATGTAATTAATAGTTCCGATGTGTGGATATTATGTTAGGAACATAATTTACAGTAATTTCATCTGAAAAGAAAACCTGCGAAAAGTATAAGAGTTTAATTAACTTATAGAATAATTGATTAAGGGCCGGTCTTTCAACAGTCTGCTAAACCAGTAGTTAAGTTTTAATCGGTCATTCGAGGATTGTTATTGGTTGTTGCCATGGCAATAGTCCTAATTGACTGTTAAAAAGTTAGCAAGGCATTGAAAAACTGGACCTAAAGAGCAAATATATTGGCACATTTTTACTTTTAATTAATAACTCAATTAATAATAATTACATCATGCAGCGCTGCACATGCGTAAGCCAATTACTAACTGATTATTATTTTAATGGTGCGTTTACGTTGAACTGTTCTGCATCAAGGATGGTGAAGGATGAATGGTTGATGATAATGAAGAACGGGTATAAAGATAGGATCGAAGGTGAGAGGGAGGCGGTCGTGGCCTATTAGTTGGGAACCTTCTCAGCATTCGCCTGTCTACTGAGGGCACGAAGACCACTCGAACCTGGGACCTCTGCGGTGAGATTTACTCACTCCTGGGCGGGAATTCTAGATTAGCTTGTTGTCTCGAATCAAATACGGCGTCACTGCCATGTTAAATAGATAGCAGTGAGACCGTATCAAGAGAAACGAGACGACAAGGGAATTTAGAATAGTTCTCTAGAACCAAATTGTTTCCTTTATTTGAATCAAAATACACTTAAAAAACCCAAACGACAGTATCAATTATGAAACACCAAAATATAAATTAACTTTTTTAGACGGTATCATAACTAGCAGTTATATTTTATGATTGTTACGTCAATACTTTTTTTGCTCTTTAGAATTACTGAAAACTTTCCAAATAAACCATTAAAATACAATATTATAAAAAATGTGTAAATAGCTTAAAATTAAATCTCAATCCTCAATGTCATCAAAAACCAAATCTAATTCAAAGTATATTGCGTTGGCCATTGAAATGATCTGACAAACGAAATTCAGAATTAAAATATAAAATGAGTTTCCTGTTGAATTGTGTCTGATGGAATGAACAAGTGAATTTGAGATGCGTTATCTGATGAGTCAACATCCGTCGCCTGATTTCCACACACAAATTGCCAAAATAAAACCCACGTATGTACACGACAATGGGAATAGAATCCACACGCAAATAACTAGGAAATCGCACTGTGTAACGCGTTGATAAGCGAGCACGGGTACGTGAAAATCTTCGAACCGGAAATGCGTACACAACACACAGAAAACATAATACATCCATATTACATTGAAGTATGATCCACTCAATCAACATAAAAGTATATGCTTTTCATCGAAACTTGAAAATAGCATCTAAGCACCCTGGTACATAGCAAATCTGGAAACATTAATTTCGATACTTCATCTCTGACAGCTATTAAAATGTCAATAAGTTCATACGTTCTTAACTGATTGGGATGAAAATTTGTAAAATAAGAGACAATGTTGGTCTTAATGACCATGCAAAATATGAGTTTGCTCAGATTTATCGAAGACCATTTTCATTTTTCAGCCTATCAGAAGATGTTTATTTAAATTTTATCCAATGAATGGATTTCAAAAAAAAATTGGGGTCAGCAAACAGAAAAGGTTGTCTCAACATGTGCAAAATTTCAACTCGATCGAAGAAAAACTGTGACCAGGGCTGCGATCGTGTGAAATGACAACTCCCTTGTCGAAGCGACAAGCTTCTCATCTCAATGTTATTCACAGCCTTCTCGCTTCGACAAGGAAGTTGTTATTTTACACGATCGCACCCCTGTACAGCCTCACCCAACAGAAGAAAAAAAAAACAAAAAAACAGTGGTCCGTGCCAAAAGAGCCAAAAGGAGACGCTCGCATTGCTTGCTCAACAATTGACAATATTTCAAAACACATAACATGTTATAGTAAAAATATCAATTTGGTCCCAATGACAATAGACCGATTTAAAAATTATCTAGATGGCTCTGATTTTCAAAAAAGTTCACATGCAGTTTGGTTTTCCATATCTATTGGTGTTTTACAACAATGGATAGAAACACCAACAGATATATGGAAAACCAAACTGCATGTGAATTTTTTTGAAATCAGAGCCACCTAGATAATTTTTAAATCGGTCTATTCAAAGTTTCGGTCAAACGGTCCAGTTTTTAATTTTCAAAACATCACGGGAAGAAACTATTCATAGTTTGCTCGAGGTTCTTTTGTTTTACATCAACAATGTAAAAAAGTATATTTTCGGCCATTTTGGTGTACAGTTGTCAAGTTGATTTAAACTAATTATTATCAATTAGTTAAAGATAGTTTGTAAATGAGGTGGTTTTATACATATAATAAATTCTTCTGCAGCCTAAAATTGCACAGGTAACCATAAATACTATCAAATAAATACTGAAAAACAGATTGACAATCATTCTGACATGTTACACCAAGATGGCCGCGCAACAATGAGATGATGTCACAAGCAAACTATGAATACACGAGACCGCTCTTATGGCATTTGTATGTGTGCAAAATTTCAGATCCATTTTGTTAAACCATGGTTAAACGGTTTGATCTGGGCAGTGCAGGCAAAAATAATAAGAGAAGCATAAAAGTACCGGGTTTGACTCTCGCTTGATATGTTGAGAAATTTGTTTTTCAGAAAACCCGAAAATCAATCAAATTGTGTGCGTCGTTTATTGTAATAGTTAATAATACTCCCATGGCCCCTCAAATAATAGTTATTTTCTCCCCAAAAATATTGAATAATTATTCCCGTTTTGTATCTCTTGCTACATTGATAATGCATTTATTCTCGATGCACTCCAATAGTTGACATCTTTGAAACTGAAAATACGATCACCTGACCGTTACCTAGCATTTCAATGCGGCTTCATAAGCTGTATTTAACATTAACAAATGTTTAATCTATCAACCTATAATTAATGGTTCGATCGACTGGCGAAAGATTATCAGCAGATAAAAAAAAAACAGAGTCAATAAAACATTAAGAATGTAGTGATTTTACAATTGATAAAAACAAAGCCCACGACCATCTTTATTTATAAATTATAACCATTTAACGCCTTCTTTTACACTACATAGAAAAATAACTATTCTTCACTTTTATTATCGTTCCATTTTGACAGCAAGGGAACACTATTTTATAAGTATGTAATGAATAAGTGTATGGGATTGTGGAGTAGGAGAATCTGGTGTAATATATCATTAAAAGCAGCACCAAAGGTAACACCTCTGCCACAATCGTTTCGATCACATGCGGGAAGGCATTGTTTAAAGCTGTTATTATTATTAACACCTACAAACCACGTCGGTTTTGTTTGGAGATAATTTGCGAATCGAAGACACCGGTTTTATTCTTGCTACTAACTTTTCTACTATGTCTTTTTTATGCGTTTGGAACTAAACATGTATTAAAATTAACGATTAAAGTAATAATTTTTTTCTGGCTTCTGAACAAAAAACACTTGCCTTTTATATTCCACTTTCACTTAACTTATTGTACCCGAAATTTAACTTTTTTTTACAAATTGCCATACATATCAAACAATTTATATGATTCAAAATGTGATAAAGAAAATTTATTTGAAATGTAGGTAGATTTCTCTTGGAAAAAATCTTTTTTGAACGGTATAAATATTAACAATGCTTCATTTACACTTTACTTATTTAGAAGTACTGTAAAATCAGTATTATTTTACAAGTTTTTCATATTGTACATATTCTGAAGGGACGCAAGAAACTGCTAAATTATTTGAGTGGATTTAAGTGGTATTTGAATTATTTTAGATAAAATTGTTTTGGAAAATATTTCTTCACAATTTCCATCAGAGTATAAGTGTTGAAAATAAAATCAGATTAAAATAGTGAATTAATACAAATATGTTGAATGAAGTGGAAAGTCAAGTATTGGCAAATTTAATTACATACAACTGTTCGAATTTGATATATCATATCAGTCTATAACTGAAGATAGATTTATGACGCCTATTTCTAGGGTGTATCACTCCTTACATTTACACTAAACATTGTGTGATACCTGTAATTACACGTCTATTGTTTTCCAACTACTTGGTAAAAATCTTCAATTGATCAATCGCCCGTAATAACTAATACGGTCATAATCAGGTATAATGTATGTTGTTATGTGCTGTTTATGCCTCAAGCAAAGCCACCTACAAGTTACAACTAACGCCTTGCATTGTAAAACTTGTCGATATCTAGAAACATTCGCACTGGCAGTAAAACTATCAACAGTGGATATGGAAACCTAGCCTGTACGTATCCAGACCCATCAACGCATATCCTAATAGTTTCTTCACCCATGACCATAAGGGCCGGTACCATTAGTAAAAAGCCTGAAAAAGCCTCAGAAAACTCGGTGTATTACCATAATATATTGCAATTTAATTCCGGAACTTATTTCCTCAGTTAAAGTAACCTCTGGCTACATTGAATAAGGAACAGCTCCAGTTAATAGCTGTTTATTTTAGGTGTATTTTAGGTTGCCTTTTTTCCTGAAAAAACCTCTAAACTTTGGAGCAAAACGACTTCATGAAATTATTATCCATTTGGGCTCACATTTCAACTCTTTCGACTCTTTGGGCTCGAATTTCGACTCTTTCAAGAAAAATGAAACCTAAAATACACTGACGTTGTTTTTTATTCACCCGGTTTTGGCTACTTGCTTTTACTGTGTAACTGTCAAGATTGTAGGAATTGCACAATTTCCGTGGCTTTACAGCTTTGAGCTAACGCTCCTCTAAGGATAATTGGACAATTTTTTTACCGAAAATTCGATTGCACACATAAAAAATGTGAACACGAACTACCACGATTGCAGTTGGAATGGAATCTACATAACAATGGTTCATTTCTGTGGTATTTACCTGGCTTTTGGACCTAAAATACTCGTCAAGCTTAAACTAAAATTCAAATTAGACTTTTGACATACAAGCTTTTAAGAAGAATCACCAATAAATGGAGCTTATTTGTGTAGATTTGATACTCTGGTACAGGTGATATTCATTTGTGAAAAATATCCAAGTCTACAAGTATTCAAAACGTCTGCTGTGGAATTTTTACAATCGGTTGCAATTAGTTTAAGTTAACTAATCTTTCGGATCGCTTTCAATTACCTGGTGGAATTCGACATTACCATTGCAAAACTACGTAGTTAAATTTAATAGCATATTCACAACTGCACGGCTATCCAGTTAGCTTTCAAGTAAATGCATTCCTTAACATTGTAAAACCAATGCCAACCCGATATTTATATGGCATTTCATTGCTCCTAGTATTTTCCATGGTGATTAGAGAAGCACCTGTGGTATTATGTCACAATACCAACACCTTATCGTCGCAGAAAAAAAGCGACGACTGCTGTTGAATACAGTTTCACCCGGAGAAAGATATAACTTGATGGCTTGACGTTTGAAATGGAGAGAGGAGAAGCAGAAAGGCGCGTACTTAAATGAGAGTGAAGGCCTTCAGTTTTTTTTTGTAATGGCGGTATACAAAAATAGTTGATTTTATGGTTCGCTTTAATAAGATTATAAAATTGTTATAAAATAAAATGTAGTTATAATATAACTATTTATATAAGTTGTTGCTGTTTGATTATTGATAATCGATTGAGTTAATTGGGAAATGTTTAATTAAACTCATTAAATAAAAAAAAAGATACATACCAATTACAATTATCAAATAAATGAAAGTTTTTCAATATTCTACGAAGTTTTTAACAGTTGATTAGGACTGAATTACCATCGCAGCAATGACAATTCCTTGAATTACAGTTTAAACTATACTACTGGTTTTAACATAGTATTGAAAAACTGACCAGCTAAGTTTAATAATTAGTGACAGTGAGCCAAAATAGTTGTAGAAAATATGAAATAATATTTTCCGATGTATTATTTACCGGAAAATTAACGTCTCTAAGCGCAGCCCTATACAAAACAGGGTTCAAAACAGTATAATATTTTGCCTTCAGTATAGAAAATTAATAATAGGTGTATAAAGATGTCTATAATAATTTTTATTATCATGTTTCAATGCAATATAAACGAGTTTTTGTATGTTAGGAATAGTGTTTATTACTTAATACATTTATTTATGTGATTGTGTTATGTGATTATGTGTTTGACTCTCCAAGATATCATTGTAACATGATCTAAAATTAACAATAAATATAAACAAAGCTTGCTGGTAATTAAACAAATTTCATAAATACTGAGAGTGTGCGCAAAACTTATAAAACATAAATGAAAGCCGAGAAAGTATTTTGCAAAATGATAAGAATATTAAAAAGTCTCCTCGTGCGAGGCTTGTCGTGATCTGTGTTCTACCCACAAGGCATTGCTGATTCACGCATCAATGCGATATATTCGCTCCACAACAAGCGAATTAGTTCATCGCAGATATGACTTCGCTTCCTTCAATCATAGCAGTCGGTTGCAGTGCGGCTATTAATAGAAACAGGATGCTTATTACTTGCGAATAATTACGGCTGACGTGCTGAACATAAATATATGAATATATCGGGTGGAGCAAAAGATCACCCTGTTTGAGATGTCACTACATCGGTAGAGATCTGAAATTTTTACCCATTTTAGAAAACATACCAAAATTTAATATGAGCAAGTTTTAAAAAAAATTGTGGAATAGTAAAACAGTTTTATTGAAGTACAGTTGAAAAAAAACAATAAACCAGATAATTGACTTGTTTGAAGAATTGATTTGGATACTTCTTGGGAATTAGGTGATTTGTGTTGTTCTGTCCACCATTTTCCTTGTCGACCATGCGCAAACGATGTTTCCATTGTAATATAGATTTCCGAATCTGTTATACCGAAATTAGTGGCCACGAATATTTTATTTTCGTTTTCAATACTGTTTCAGTTCTGTCCACGTTTTATAACGCTGGTATAAACTGATTTTCAACATCTTAATTTTCTCTGAAAATTGCACACATTAAATCTTCATATGTTTTTTATAGTGTGTGAAAGTTTGAAGACATATATAGTATATATATATAGTCTGATATAGTTCAGTCGGAGTGACCTCTCAATTAGGGGGATTCTATTGCGCCACCCGGTACCCGGTACTCGTAATTCTGTCTGAGAATGATTGTGGATATAGGTATGGTGAAACAATTCTGTGGGCATTGTCTCTTGATGATTTCAAAATAATTGTAACTGATTTTAGTACCTCAGAGGTGAAAGGTCGGAAGTCCATTTGAATGATATATTCATTTATCCACTTGTATTTACAATCAGTACGTCAGTCGTAATTTTCTTGGCTAGTAATTAGCATCCTTATGTTAAGAAGACCTCAAAAACTAGTAGGGGAAGGTTGCCTAGGTTGGACCATTTTTCTTATTTCCTCATTTTTGAGGAGAGGTTATGAGATAATGAGTTCTAAATAATTCAGCATATATACTGATATATTGGACGAATATTGCGCCCAGTATTGTTTTTTTATCTGACATACTTGTTTCAGAAAAAAATAAATAAAAAAGTGTAAATTTGTTCCAATTTAGGAAACCGGATTCCTAAATTGGACCAGTGGGTGCCTTATTTGGACCATCATTATATGAATACATATTTTTTGAAATTTGCAAGGAAAACATTTGTTAACAATATTTTATTATTTGCTCAATTGTATACCTAATGCATTATTAATTAACAGAAAACACTAAAGTGAACATTATTTCGTCTTAGTAAGCCTTAATCAAAGTATGTAGCATTTGGAATAATTCATTTCGTTCATTATGTAATTTGACCGTTGCTAACTGTAAAGTGGAAGATTTCAGGATAATTCATTAATTGAATGTAATAAGTATATATTTCCACTTAAAAAATAGCAAAAAATCTAATAAGAATTACTAATACTACATCAAAGTGGGGTTATGTAGCGGTCCAATCAAGGAACCTCCTAGCGGTTCAATAGAGGCAACTCGCTTCTTTTAGACATAAATATTAAAAACAAACACCCACTATCAGTTAAAATAAATGAGTGAGCATTTATAATGTGCCCATGTGATCACTTTACAATATAGTAGTGTAGTTTTTATAATACAACTTGCCGTTACGATCATGATGTCTTACAAACAAGGAGAGGAAACCTTGTAAAAGTAGCTAAATTTCGTAAAATCGATTTATTTGTCGAGTCGATCGATATATCGACTTGACAATCGATTGGCGCGTTGTTTTGACCTTGAGAATACATCATATTCATAGAGGCTGTGTGTGCTACTACTAAGGCGGGAAATACGAGGGTGGTCCAATTAAGGCGCCGGTCCAATATCGGCAACTCTCCCCTAATTCGGTCTTCATCGAATCAAATTTATAATGGTGACATGACTCATTGGTCATTGAGAAAGAATACTTCACAATTACTGTATTTGTTGACATCAGTAAAATGGCAATTGATAGAGCTTGATTACATAATTGTTAAAGTGTGCAGCGCAAAATCGAGAAAATTGACTTTCTGCCTTTTTCTTTTACCTCCGATACAGAGCAACGGTTAATTATATGGTTTTGTAATTAATGTAAAATGTTGTATTTAATTAGTCTATAAATGACTTCTTTATTTGTGATTGACTCTGATTGATGACTTCCGACCAAGTTCGATGATTTCATCAGTACATCATGGGAACCGCTTCTGAGCGTGATAATTATTATTGATTGATTTGATGAAAATGAACATCGTTTTGTTATAATGGCGCGTTTTCCATGGCACTGAGCATCGATTTATTGTTTATTGGGGAAGTCTGTTCCCGCAACCAGGAAGAAGTGCTATTTTAAAACTAATAAGTCAATTAATCAAATTTTCTTTTGTTTTAATTGGAAAATAATAACGAAAATAGATTGTTTATCTTTCAAAATGCAAATGTTCAATGCACATTTTGAATTGTAATGAACTCCATTCAGGGGGGAAAAAACTGCGGCATTCCTGGACTCGTAGACAGCAATTTTATCGGCAACCAGAAGCATCATTACTACAAGTTTTATGTTCAGTGTCTGATTTTGATGTCATCTGCCCCTTTGGAGTTCATTCACTTTTATTTAGATTTAAAATTATGTTTCCCGAAAACTGAAAAGAATATTCATCGATATCAAAAACATTCCCTACATAATCTTATCAATATGTAAATTAATAAAATTTGTTTAACAAGGTGTGTAAATGTTATTATTCAATTTTATCATGCCTTAGACCGGGTAGGACCAACTTTGGATTAGCTACTATCGATAGCTAGTGGGCAAATAGCCAATTAAAAAATTTACAAAATTATTATGAAAACACATTTTTCTTGAGTCGATATAATCTTGTCAATATGCATCGATCATTCTAGTAATACAGGGACGTAAGATGCACTAAGTTCCCTGAGTTGTCTAAAGCCCGTGTCAACCGCAGTGTTCACGTGGTAGCTTTCTAAGAGGCCACGGTTCGCGACCCGCCGGCAGCAGACGTCACAAATGACAAAGAAAACGCCTACGTTGAAAGCCGAGAAGAATTAACAGAATAATTTTTTTCAATTAGAGAAATGCCTGATTTTCATCTTGGATGAATGACATTTGGTGGATTAGTTAGAGTTGTCAGCTGGAGCAAATGCCACGTCATTGTAGAAAAAATAAACCGCTAAGTTTTCAAAATTATCCCCGTTTCTTGCTTCTGACCGAATAACTTTTTACAACTCTTGTCACAGGTCACAAAATTGAACTGATTGTTTCTAAACTTCTTTATTTTATAACACAAACAAAATCACAATAAGTTCACAAAGCTTAGAGAGCCCATCTGTTGGATACGTATACACATACAATACCTACATAAAATACAAGAAGCGTTTAAAGAGCGTTTTTTTACAGAAATAGCTACATGCAAATTTAATCCTTAAGGTGGCTGCATATCACGTGACTTTTCAACCAAAATGCTACACATTTTCATTTGGAAGGGTTCAGTTTAGCAAATACTTCTCACTCATCAGATAAGTTAGGACATATCTGTTGGAACAAATCTACGCAGAAAAGAACTGCGAAAATAACTTATTAGATGATTTTACTTCCTTGCACCTAAATATTCTCAAATCAAGACCTGAAGTTTAAGGAAATCCTATGAGTTGCCAAGAACAGCAAACTTTAATCTAATAAAAGGGCACATATGCATCACAAACCTGACACAATTTTGCCAACAAAACATGCGCTCTTTCTTCATCTTTCCAACGAAATGTTGAGATATTAAGGTGCTGCAAGCGCGAGCGATTTTGCTGCTTTTTGTAGACACTTTTTGCGATACGATTGGAGACGAAATGGGTAGACCAAATTATTTGAAATTTTAATCGTGATTAGATAAAAGACAAACTTAGGGTTATCCCTTGGTACATTTTTAATTTTTTGTTTCGTTAATTAGTAATAATTAGGATATTTTTGTTGAAAAATGAGCTGTTTTCTTGTCTCCCTAGGCGCCGTATAAAATTAAATTTAAAAAATGTGCCAAGGGATAACCCTAAGTTTGTATTTCATCTAATCATGATTAAAATTTGATCATGATCAATTGGTTTACGGGTTTGGTCTCCAATCGTATCGCAAATTTCATAGTTTTGCGCGGATTTGTTGAATTACCGGCGCCTAATTAACGATGCAATAAGCAAAAATGAAAAAGTGCTACTAATATACAATCAGACTGATCATGTGAACATCCTGTAAAAGTTACACTCACTTATGAAACAATTTTTCTCTCTCAATTTTCTAAAACGGCCGAGCGCTTGTATCACCTTAATTATATCCACTATTATGAATGTAATGTTTAAACGAAAAGCACTTGGTTTTGACAGTCTTCACACGCGTACGTATACACGATATTTGTGTTGTTTTTATTATAAAACCACTGCAAAATTAAATAATATTGACTGCAAATATTGATAAGCTCCAGTATGCAGTGAATTTCCTTCATAAATCACCTTGGATTACTCAACATGAACGATGTAAGGTATGTACTCATAGGTAACTATTTCTTTTGATCGGATGTAGAGAAATAAAGTCACGTGATATGTATTGGCCTTAAGTATGTACTTATAGTGATGAGTAGGGTGATTTGTTGATTCCACAAAAATGCTCAATTTCTTGGAAAAATATTATTTTTAAATCTTTCAAGTTGCCAAATATTAAAGAGAGTTACATTCTATTGAATTGATATCTTTTGCTTTTTTAGAGGACTCGTGACACAACTATAAGAACGAGATTGAGATGTATAAGAAAGTCAAAGGAGCAAAGGAGAAAAATTGGAAGAAATTCCCCCTGTTTGAAGTCATTTTGAGAAACCATATTTTTCTACACTTTCCTTATTTCTTGTAAAGTGTTGATACATCTAATTTGATATCATTTCGATTTTTGTTTTCATTTTAAATCTAAATATTAATGAAGTATAAAACATGTAACAAAAAAATGTCAAATAAAACTTACCGGCTTCTTAAAAACATCTAAAAATAAACTTGATTTGATCTATTTGTATTGTAAGATCTCGCCTAGTCATTGCGGCGAGAATAAACGCATTGAAATCGCATTGTCTCTTGGTCCAAGGTTTAACATAGATGCACCCAGACTCTTAAGCCAGGGGGGGGGGGAGGTTCGTCGAATTCAAAGGTGGTCCAGAAGACCGAAGATAATGTTACATGTCTTCAAGTTTAATCAAACATGGAAGCCACTGGATTGTTGTAATTCAACTTGGAAGGGGTTGCTTCTGAGAATTTAATTAGGGGTGGTCTAATGTTGCGTTGATTGTATAGATGTATAGAATGTTTTGATATTGGACAAAGGGCATTTGTCTGTAAGTGACCACAAGTTTGATATCTTTTGTCTCTGTACTCTTTGGAATTACACAATTCAGTTGTTGGATAACTATATAATTGTTCCTTTTTAATAAAAATTAAAATATTTCCGGAAACAATCTGCAAACTTTACAAACCTTTCTGGTACAAAATATTGAACTGACTGTAGAAATTATAGACTGTGTAATTAATTGATATTATTTTCTAATTTGGTCACTAACACTAATGCAGAACAATTCTTGTAAGATAAGCGTTTTGTGAGATGTTCTGCACTGCACATTCACATTTTACATGTTCTGCACTTGAACCAAACTTGAACAGTGATTTTTTAAAACAAGATGGAAGTAAACACATTTATTATTAGAACAATTACTATTTTTGTTTTGCTTTTTGATGGAAGTTTTATCGAAACTGTTGAACTAAAATAATTTATATCTAATAAAAACATGACCGAATGTCCCAAAATTAGTAAATGTTCTAACTTCTAAAATGGAAGTAGCTTTTAAATTTACAAAAAATGCATAAAGGGTCGGTATTTCAATAGTCTGCTAAACAAGTAGTTATAAGTTTTAAACGGTCAATCGAGATTTGTTCGAGGGAATTGTTGCCATGGCAATATAGCCTAAATATTGAATGTTTAAAAGTTAGATATGCATTGAGAAACTGTCCCTAAATTTATTTAAAAAAGTTAAAGTCACCAGTTAATTTGATGAAGAATAGTAATTGGCAGTTAATATTCCCTCATTTCAATCAAACAAATGAGTATGAAGTTGTTTTGTTTTCTAGTTGATCTCTTTGGGCCCCGCCCGCCTCAGTTGAACTGGCGGAGGCTCATGTCACGGGCATCAACTTCTTGCTTCAAAAGACTGCCGAATCATCGGTTCTTTTCATCAACTCATCTTCTCTGTTTCAACTGTTTATATAGAAATCATCTGTGACAAGGCTTTACAGTTGCCCACACATAGTCAGAGACCGCACGGGAGGCACACGGAATCAAGAGCTGTCATTGGCTGTCGTGGCTATGACGTCACGAGCCCGGGAAGATTCAAATTGTTCATGACTTCCGGCAGAACCAGAAGAATTAAAAGAATAAATTAGTACCGATACGATTTGGTCGTTAGATGGAGGGATGAGTAGTGGGCGTGGCCTTGAAGAATTTTTTAATCGATTTTTATCAATATATTTTACCAATGTAATTGTTAACAAAATAAGGCTTTGTACGCGTCTTCAGTACTGTTCAATGAAAATAATTTCATAGCTTGGAATAAGTTATTAGTTTTATTTTGTCCAACAGATGTTTAGTACCATAATTTTACTAATTTTAGGGCACTATACATCAGTAGGACAAAGTAAATCTAATAAACCATTCCAAGCTATGAAATTATTTTCATTGAACAGTTCTGAAGACGCGTACAAAGCCTACGCAAACGTACAAAGCGTTGCATAGCGAAAATATTCAATATGTCATAGACAGCTCAAAACTTAATTATTTTGTATACCTAATCTACAAAATCCTTAGATTTTTGTAATTACCTACCTACAATAAAACATATTTATAATATAAAATATCCAGTAGAATCGAGACAAATTCCTAGAATCTTAAAATAACTTGGTGATTTTATTGGTGGCATAAATGCGTTTCATTAAAACTTTCCAGTAATATTTTAAATAGCGAAACTAATTATAAAAACTATTTTTAATACAGCTCTGGTATAGATAATGAACTAATTGATTTGCAATTGAATGTAGTGGATCAGAACCTACCTAAGTTCCCAAAAATAATTTTGTGTTCATACATCTGATTTCTCGAGATTAGCTTTGATAACTTAAATTGGTTCACTCTTTTGAAGAGACTACTTGGTATTAAACCAACAAATGTGATAATAATTGTAAAAATATAATGGTAAGTAGATTACATTTATAACAAATCGTGTGATAACAAGTATGAAAGAGTTATTCCTCCAAAGCTGAAATTAGTAAAACACAACTTAAATTTCCTAAATTCAGAATACAAAACTCTTTTCACAGGATTCTACAGACAAAGTAGGTATGTTTTTTCTTCTAGAAAATATCTGGTTTAGATTACATTTATAACAAATCGTGTGATAACAAGTATGAAAGAGTTGTTCCTCCAAAGCTGAAATTAGTACAATTTAACACCAAAACACAGCTTAAATTTCCTAAATTCAGAATACAAAACTCTTTTCACAGCATTCTACAGACAAAGTAGCGATGTTTTTTCCTCTCGTTCCCAATGCAACGCTTTAAGACGGTTTTAGTTGGTTTAAGGAAGACTGATATTTCCCACCTAAAGAACTCATCAAACTGCTTAATAAGATCGAAGGAGATTGAAAAAAAGGTTTCCAAACCGAAGGATGTTGTGTTTTTTACTTCCTTGGAGCGATTTTCAGCCGTGTGACGAAATCTGGACAATTCAGCCTGGCTTATTGTTCTTGGGGGATCTTTACACCTGAATCTGGTCACACATTACCCCAGCGGGTGGGGGGATGGGGGGGGGGACACCTGGGCAATGATTTGTCCTGGGGCCGATATGGAGGAATCACTTTCCCACGATGAAGATTTTATTTTGAAATCAAAATATTAATACAAATACAAAATATAATAAAGCAAATAATTAGGGAAGGGTGGAAGGGGAGGTGAGGAACATTATTAAATAGGTTATATTGTATATAATCATTCATTTTTTTCTTTATACTAGTTTCATAAAAATAGACTATGAGCCGATCTACCGATTAATTTTGATCTTAACCGTACCAATATCAAATGTTCTATATCTTGCATTTTTCTCATAGTCAATTTACCATTATTTCCAATATGAAAGCATACAATGGACGGAAATTTAATTTGTAGTTTATAATGTTAGTAAATAATGTGACTAATATTTGTAAGAATAGTACATTTTGACAGTATCTAAAAACCCACTGGAACACAATATCTTGCAGTCCCAGCTCAAAAACTTGTACTAAATTAATCTCCAGATGTAAAAGAACTACCGCTAGGTCTACATTTCGCGTCGATCTCTTGTAGACGTGTTGCTGTCAAGAAAACGAGCGGCGACAACAAAAATAGAATAAAACAGAGTCGTGGGTGATTCAATGTAACTTTGATGGCGGATCTCTTTACATCTTCTCCGATACACGAAACGCGACAAAGTTTAATTATTTTTCTTTCGTCTTTTCAGGGAACCTCACACGAACTTCTTTACCTTGCTCTTTGCTGGTTAATTGAATACATGTACTTAGAACAATTCGAGAATCGTTTATTTTTTTAAGGAGTGAACAATCGTTCTTGTTTTAAGTGACAATTGCTTGTGCCGAATCTTTTTAAAAATCCAATTAACGTTTCTGAGTCGTGTTTGGAGATTACTCGGTTTTTGCACGCAGATGTGTCCACTTATCAAGTCCGACTAATTGTTTCCTTTTTTGTTGTCTTGAAAATAGATTTTTTTTACATTTCCTGAAAAAATAAATTATCTGATTTGATCCACACTTTTTCCTCAATTCCCGTGTTTTAGAATTTGGTTTGACTCAATTCCTAGTTTTAATGACATCCAACTGTTGCCTTATTTTCATTCAGTGTTTTTATTTCTATTTTGCAATGAATGAATGCTTAAAAACATTCTTTGTATTTTTATTTTTATGGCTTTTAACGTCGCACTATTCTACAACTAGGCGTCGGATGTACACGGGAAGAACGGATACTAAGTCATATTGTTTCCATGCTTTTGCATTGCGGACCCAGTTCATATTATAATCAATGATCCCTACAAACCGTGAGCATTTTGAAACTCATTTCATTTTCTCCAAATTTATTTGTCGTGCTTTCCCAGTACCATTCATATGTTCTTGAAAAATAACAAATAATAATAATAATAGAAAATAGAGCTAGTAAACATACGCCAATAATTTGATACCGTCAAGAAAATATCAATGAACTTCAATTCACCAACAACAAAATCAACAAAAGATCACAAACGCTCAAAACTCAAAGATAAAAATATTATGACTTATCATGCGTGTACAAAAATTACATACCAATCGTATTCTCAAATTATATACAATTAAACTGTCCCGATGTGCTCTATAATCATCTTCCAGCAAGCATTGTAGAGAACGTATTCAGACTATTGCTCTCGTGTGCTGGACATAATGTTTCTCTTCAACTAATAGAGATGTTAGAGAAGGATTTGTTTACTCTTCTGATGGGAAAACTAGCGGATAATTGCTTGCGATCATCTTGCTTGGCTTTGATATACGATACCACATGAATCTTACACGAGTCAGATTCGTAGGGGAAAATCTCTCTTGACTCTGCTAGCAATATATAGGAAGAGCTGTAAAGAATAAGATCGTTATATTTTTCTTAACTCTCAAAAGAATGGTAAAATATGTCATATATTAATTTTGCCTGAGAAATTATTCAATTTTGATACTTTTGATGGCCCCATTCAGATTAGTGGTGATTCTGTGCTTTTTTGGTGATATTTGGAGAAATCTTTTATATCACGAGGAGGCATTTTACAAAAATACATCAATTTACCTCAATGTCCTCGGGAGAAAATTAAATTTTTTGCATTGCTGATAAAAAAATAAGTTAGTTGATGAAAAGATTTCACTTGACTTCTTCATGTATTAAATTATAAAACATTAATTTGGCTTCTCCTCAAATCTTTAATAATTGGTAAATACACATTTCTTTTAGTTTTCACTTGACTTCTTCATGTATTTGCATACATTTTATGAAGATTTCTTTAGGTATTAAAGAAATCTTCATAAAATGTATGAAAATACATGAAGAAGTCAAGTGAAAACTAAAAGAAATTTGTATTTACCAATTATTAAAGATTTGAGGAGAAGCCAAATTAATGTTTTATAATTTAAACTAACATAAGAACTGATATAATTTAAGGTCAGTTTTTGGGATCCCTGCGCGTATTTGCTAGTGTTTTCCAAATGTAAAGTGATTCTTACTTTTCTAAAGATTTTATTCCAACTAGCGACTAAGCTTCGATGTAATGTATAAGTTCGATGTATAGGTCAGATTGTTTTGTAACTTTAACAACTCATTTATGTCTTTCAACACGGCACTAAAATCGATATACCCTAGAATAATGGAGTGCACAATATAAACTTGTAATTTACATATTTATGCATTATGTGTTTTGCAATTAGTGTCATCATAGGTAATACTTATATTTACGATACATGAAAGAAGGACCCAGGAAAATGGGTGCAAGTGTCAGGGGGTGGGAGGAGGGTATGGGGTTTTGAGTTTTACTCCAGGAACATACATTATTAATAGATGTGTAATATATTTCTTATAATTGTATTAAAACGATGCACCCACTCTTTACTAAATTGGTAACTAGCCGGAGCCTTTATTCTATAACGAAAACGAAATCATTCCATCTGAAACCATTTCATATTAATGTTATCCTTACGGCCGTGTAATGATTTCACTTTCAGACCGAAATGATTTCGTATTAGTTATAGAATAAGGGCCCCGTCCCTCATTGCGAATAGTATTCTAAAACATTATCTATTTTTTATAGCGTCTAAAATCATTTATAATGTGTGTATCATTTAAATGGACGCCAATTTAACGTAATATATCTACCTAGACACTTTCCCCTTTCATGAGCTTATAACTCTGCAGTATTGCGTCTAAATGTTTTATTTTTATTTGTATATTTTTTGTATTCCTATTCTTGTCAGTATGTGTTGCTTTTGCAATGCACTTACGGAACATTATCTACAAGCTAATAAAATTAGAATTGATTTTGAATAAAGAAATTATGGTTGACTATAACTAGCGATCATATTTGCACCGCAAGTGCTTAAATAGATTAGATTAGGTTTACCTGACAGTAGAGGAACGACATTATCATTGAAAAGAGATGTCACTTTGATTGGTCAAATGATATTATACCTTGTTTTAATAAATTGTATATACATGTATTATACGCATAAGGTTTGGCAGACCTTATGCTTATTCATAATAAAACCAGACAAGAAAATAATCAATAAATCTTTTTATTGTTTGATCAATATACTTTCTTCATGTGATATCTACCACTTAGCTCCACTAAAACCTATTGCATTTACTTCGATACAAGTTCGGATTCCTTAAGTTTGATTATATGTAATGCACGATTCAAAATAACTGTAGTTAATACCCGTAAATCAATCCTTGCTCTAAACTATGCTGTAACTGATATCAAACTGCGGCTTAACTTTTCAAAGGAGAAATCAAACCAGTCATTAAGTATTATAATGCTATTTGGATAGTAATAAATAATTTTGAAATTGGCGGTGTACTTTTTGATTTTGTTGTTGTTGGGGGCGGTAGGGATGATTTGTTGCCCATGTCATGACTTGCCGAAATGTGGGATGATTTTTTGTTTTATTTTTATTTTGGTTGATTTTGTCAGGGTGATTGAGATAATTCGTGCTGGCGTTAGGATTTTGATATTGATTATTGAGAGTAAATGTTTTGCCGATTTAATTTTCGCGTTATTTGGTTTTTATGAAATTTTAGGTAATAGAAAAAAAATCCTCAGAACAAGCTGAACTGAAGATCAAGATATAATTTCACAAATTAAAATCCAATGACTGGTCAAATATATTAAAGAATTTTTGGAGGGAGGACACATAAAATAGATCAAGTTTAAAGCCCAGCCTGGTTAATTTGTGTAAATCTGTCTTGAAGCCTTCCTTTTTTCATATTGAAAAAGTGAGATTAGAAAATTAGATAAAAAGTGACATCATCTGTATCAACCAATAGAATCTATTAGTTTTATTTTTATTGATTGATAAAAATAACGCATTTTTTCATCTCATATAGTCACCTTTTTCCTCATTCACTTTTTATCAGTAATAGGCCTCCAGGGTTAAAATTAAATTCAAACAAATTCTATAGCAGTTTTCCCAAACACCACTATCATATCTCACTTTAACACACTGTTAATCTGACAAGTAGTCTATCTTCTTTATCAAATAACCCCCCATGACATTTACATGTCTTCACAGCAAGTTCTTTCGATATTACAAACACCTCGATACCTGATCAAATCAATTGATTGCGTCATCAGCATCACGGCATTGCTTTGTGATGTGATTGGTTCGAAGACTTTGTCATGTTTGAAATCGAGCCGCGTATACGTCCAATTCGTTTCAATCATTCGATATATCGATATGAATCTTGATGACTCAATCGGAATGATCGATCGTTTTTGGTTGTATTGTGTTGTAGCTCGGTTGTGTCGGATGCATTCATATAATTTGTATTCATAATGTATCAATTGTCAACGTTTAAAATTCCGATATTATTATTCATATTGTGTTAATAAGTTGCGGGTGATAAAGATGTGATTTGACATTTGGTTCTGGGCATCGTTCATGAATATTTATTAGGAAAACGCTGAGGGAACGCGTTTATAGCGAGCCTTCGAGATGTATGGAAATAATACTGTTTCAAAGAAGTGTATGAAACCTTGGCCACCGACAATTCTATCAGAGTATCCATCAGCAGGGCCAGTTGTTTATGGTTTCCGCGATAAACGCGAAATGTTTAGAAACATGAATTTTCTGTCATATCTTTGCGTTTCATACACTCCTGATTCCAAATATATGTATCTTTTTCTCGCGAATTTTCGCGAAATTTGGGTTTTGACGCGATATTGACGAATTCTCGCGATTTCACGCGATTTTGTCCCAAACCTACGTGTTTTGCAACATTTCCCGATTCCGAGTATATATTTTACGAAAATTTCCTCGATCTGTGTCTAAAGTACCACGAAATAGAAAGAATTGCACTGTTTTCTTTGTACGTCAGCTGTCAGCCAGCCAAATAGTGTATGGGGGTGCCAGCTGATTGGCTGCTGAGCATGGAATGACGCATCTACATGACCTTGAACAGGGGTGCGCATGCGTACACGCCGTGTCTAGCTAGTGAGAGGTCGTCTCTCGCGCGTCATATTTCACACTTATTCTTACAAAAATCATATTTTTTTCCATTTCAACACCAATCGCGAAAATTAACATAATTGTCACCACCAATTCACCACTTTCAGAATGTTGAAAACGAATTTTGGCTTTTTTTTATCACCACAAACAACTGGCTCTGTCCATCAGTAAAGATGTGTATAAACTATACGTCAATTTTCCGGGGAAACCAATGGGCCGATCTTGCTAGAGATTAATATGCAGACAAAGTGGATAGTAATTTGAAGCTTTTGTGAACATTTTTGCCTGATCCGTAATGCAAAAACACACAAAAACACAGGGATGGGGGCAAAAGTCTCAAATGGCTCCTATCATAATCTAAAGACAATACATCAATTGGTATACTATCACTTTCTTGTGAGAAGGGGAATACGATCTATATGAAAGTGTTCAATTAATCGAATATTTTATACAAGTTACAGCTTTCTGTCATTAAGTCCACTTATTTTTTCTTTAGTGGATTTTTGATAATTGGAAGCATTTTATGAACAATCCAAGAAATACAGTAATTTATGTTCTCTCCTTTCCTGTATGTAGATACAGTAAAAGGTTAAGAGCTCTCTACAAAGAGAGGTAATAATATTGTTTTTATAGATTAACCTTTGAGATAAATGTTTTATAGTACTAATGGAGCTTGTACCTGATTAGTACAATAAGATGGGAATTGCGTGAGGAGAAATTCATTCCGTTGTTAAAAAAATATACATTTTACATTTTAGAGTGAATTCACAGATTTTAACTGGGCCTAATTAAAGATGTCAAAACTTACTTAACCAGCAATCGCTTTTGTCTTGTGTTAAATTCTAAAATAAAAATGTTCTTAACCTTAAAGAAGCTCCAAATGTCAATACTCCTAGCACCCTAATTCTCTTACCATTTTCTTCGAAATTTCTCATGAAATCTTCTCAACCCCATGAGAATAACATTGCAGTGATTCGATATCTCAGCGAGAATTGTTACAGAATCAGCCCCCTGTCGTTAGACAATACCGAGAGATTTCAATGCAGGAATCAACACGACACCGAAGAAATGTCTTTTCAAATCATTCCAAATCATTCCAAATCTTTTCAAAAACGTTGTTGTCCTTAATCTACAATCACTCCATTCACATTTGATTTGCCATCGATTGATGAACTCTTTACAATAAACTATTACTTGGAATCAAACCCGGATCTTTAGACTCGAGTTTGGATTCGCGAGACATTGATTTTTCGGTGTTCGAAAAGAGTCGAATATAGTTTTTATTGATTGGTTTGGAAAAACTTTTGGCATCACGTACCTCGGTTTCCGCTGGATGATAGAACGTGGGACAAAGGAGTAAGTCAGCCACCCACAATATTGGAGGTAACATACCTATAAGTGGTCCAGACGAAATCATTAGCAGCATTATGTTTTCAGACGTGTTGCTTTTTTTCTTTGAGTGAGAGGTCTAGATTTTTTGGTGGATTAAAGTTGGTTGTTGACCGGCTATGGAAGACAATGGAAGCAGAAGATGATGATTGAAAGATTATTGATTGTGATTAGAAGTTAAAAGAAGATAATGATAGATATTAATTATCCTTAATAGGTTTCTGATACAAAACAAAAATAGTTACTAAAGACATTCTGCGTTTATAAAATTGTTCAAATTCATGCTAAATTGGGAAGGTATGGTCGGGGACAGGCTAAGTTGAACCCGCGCTAGCATGGGTCGGCCTATACCTGGCAATGCTAAACAGGGTTCAACTTAGCCTGTCCCCGACCTTAGTACTCAAATGAGGAATATGAATATTTTGTTATATTGGCAGAATGTATTCCAAAATAATTAAACATTGTACTGTCATCACATGCCCAAATACATGTTCAGATACATTAAAAAGTATTATTTAATATTGATAAAATCGTAGATCTTGGGCCTTTTTGTAAATTAACATCTGATTGGCTATTTTAAAATGTATCCTAAAAATAAACATGATTGTTTCATATTTCTAAATTTGCATGAGATACAAAAAACTTTGTAATACATTAGGTAACCATTTTTAAAAACAATGATTTCAAACAATTTTTTAACTCGATTTTATTTGTATAGGTTTTGGAGTGTTTGAAATCTTTGGTTGAAACATGAGATCTATGCTCCATGATTGAAACATAATTATTCCAAATCATGCGTTTTGAGAATATTTTATATGATTAATTTACGTTTTGTTGTCATGATTTATTTTTAAAACAATGTCCATGTATTAACCATTGCTGTGAATATGTGTTTATTATATTGTAAACATGTCAATAAGCAATCTGTCCAGACTGGTACGGCGTGAATACTGATGAGAGACTTGCCTACCTGGGGGATAATACTCAACATGCAAGACATTACGATGTCATTACACGATCTCCATGGCCGATACAGAATACTAATACACGAATATTGTCAGTGAGACGTTAATTAATTGACAAGACATTTCAAATATTACATTTTATCAATTCACTTGGAAATCGCTGATAATAATAAGTCTTCCATGTTTTATTAAATGCGTTCAGCGGTTGTCGATCTATGTATCTGTACCTCAGAAGTAGAAGGGCGGAAGTCCATCTCAATTATTCGTGAGTTGAGCTCAAAAACCAGTAATTCTGCGTTCATCCAATCATATTTGTAAGTTCAGTAATTGTGTAAGACTTCAATGTTGAAAATGTTGATTAATAGATCTCGATTACATCATTCCAGAAGTGTTCAACGCAAAACAGGGAAAATGCACTTCCGTCCTTCTACCTCTGGGTACAGATACGGAAGTGACATTGGTCAAGGTCAATATATTATTTGAACAATTCAGGATAATTTTTTTATGCAACAAGAATCATACATTTGGAATATAAAAAAATCTCAATAAAAATAATAATAATAATAATAATAAGATATTTTCACTTGTGTATCTTCTTAATTGAAAAGTGAAAATTGTCGGTGTGTCTGATCAAGCTAAAATTATGAAAGATTACCGAAAACCTATTTAACAATTTTATACATTTGAGCCATCGTTAGAGTTTACAATGTATTTATAGATGTGTATATTTTAAAATATTTGTCAAAAGTTATGTCAAAGAAGCATGTCGAAAATATGTTAAAATCAATCAATATCACTGAACTTTGAATTTACACCTGGATAATCCAAAGTAAAAACATTCTAATACTAGACTTTGCAAACCTTTTTTTAGAAATTGAAACTTGTACAGTGTCAATTTATATTTTTATCACTTTTACTTCCCTAATAAATTCATGCCAAACCGTTAACCAACAACAAAACCCCAATTTCAATTTCAATCTCAAATCTAAAAATATCCTCTCACAAAAAGCTGAAAACGTCAAACACCATTTGCACCAACGGAGGCAGCACCGTCCAAATGCATAACCCACGCCGATCTGCCATGGCTAAATATAATTAATAAGACATGCATGCACGAGAAGATGATTCTAAGTGGCAGTGGAATTAGTTTCGCTTACTTTGCCGACCATTGTCGTTATATATGCAGCGCTACCTGACAATAGACGGCTCTTAAGTCTTTGCTCGTAACTAAATAGATCGGCGGCTTTATTTGTGAAATTAGATACAGCCAATGAGAGATGGATAGTCGTTGGAAATGCCATTTGGACAAGTGTATTGGGTTAGAACCCAATACACAAATTTTGAATGGAATATTTATAAATGATTTCACAAAATTCGTTTTTTTTTTAAATATTAATAAATTTGTAATTACCATTTTGATATTTTCATATATTTAGACACATTAAGTACATTCTCTTACTTTGTTTTTGGCGGGAAGGGTCAAGCAAAATATCTGTATACCATGAGAGAAGGGGAAAAAATCCACACAAAATTGCTCCATATCTGGGACGATTAAATTCTGAAATTTGTAAAAAATACTAAAAAAAATCCGGATTATACGATTTTATAGAAGAATTTTGACAATTTCATAGAGGTTAAAGTGTAATACTAATCCGAATAAATGGAGCATTTTTCGGTGGATTCTCTCTCGTTTCCCAGTGGTAAATAATGTTAAATCCTGATTTTCTAGAAACATCTATCACGTCGAAGCATACGATTTTTCCAGAATATTTGCTCTTGGATACTTTTGTCAGGTACACTCCCCCAAATAATAAACGGTACTTGGTACAAAACGTATTGGCTGCTGGGCCGGTTCCTTGACAATCAATCCTTGTTATTATCAATGAAATCAGAGCTCCCCTAAAAGAGTTAGATAATGCGTTAGCACTGACTTCATGGGATGATGCCATCAAACCTTAATCAGTCAATTCATTTTCTTTCGAGTACCGTTTATTATTTGGGGGAGTGTACATGCCGCACCCCTATGATGTTCCCGTGTTATTAGTACGTGCGTCATTAAGGCTGCATTTCACCAAGATTCCAAACCCGGGTTAGAGGCGGTAAACCTGGTTTAGAGGCTCCTAAACCAGGTTTACCGCCTCTAACCCGGGTTTGGAATCTTGGTGAAACGCAGCCTTAGAGTCCTGAAGACCACTATGGAAACTGACGGTTGCTTAAAATTTTCCCAAAATATCAAAGTATCCCCAAGGCTCATTATTTACTCCACTGTTATGCAACTTTAGGAGATAGTTTTGATATCCATGTTCTCGTAATACTATTGAGAAATTTTAAGAAATACTTGAAATAATTTTTATTTTTCATATTTTTTCATGAAATATGTGAAAAAAAACTTTTTATTCTTTAAATATTTTTTAAATTTTCTCAATAGTATTACGATAAAATGGGTATCAAAAGTACCTCCCAAAGTTGCATAACAGTGGAGTAAATAAAGAGCCTTGGGGATACTTTGGTATTTTGGGAAAATTTTACGCAACCGTGAGTTTCCATAGTGGTACCCAGGACTCGTGTTCCACTGTAACAACGCACTGACTGTACTGATAACTCTTCTCCTTGTCTTCGGATACTTTACCTAATCATCTTGTGTTTGTGAGGGGAGGGGAGGGGGGATGATTTCACCAAACATGGTTTTTACCGAGTGTCGCTGCATAAAGGCGGCGGTGACCAGGCTCGAGGATGATTTGATGATCGGGATTCAATCATCACTTTGATATTTTGCCGACGGATGCTGGACTCCTGTTGGTGAGATTAAAGGGTGGACAAAATAATGATGGAATTAAACCAGTGTTTTTTTTCGCTGTAATGATTTAATCCTTTTGTAGAAGTACGCATTAGAAATAGGAATTAATTTATTTAAAAATTTATGAGATATTAATTTTCTTTAGCACTTTTTAACTTTTGTAAAAACGTATTTTTGTAAATTTTTAAATTGCATTTAAAGAATACAAATATTGGAACACAAATTTTTATAGGGAAATATCAAAAGCGTAGGTAGTTATGTCCACATTTAAAAAAATATATAATATTGGATCATACAAAAGGGCAGTTAAAAAAAATATTAATTTTTATAATTTTATATTGATTTACTTAATCATAGTGAATTATTATATTTATTTTTTGAGATAGGTACTACTTTATAGAAAAAGTAGTAAAATAAATATTACGATACCACCTCAAAAATTTACATAGATACATTATTTGTTTTATTTTTTCTTGAAAGCTGGTGATTGTACAGATATTTTCAAATCCAAATTCAATGTAATATTCAAACAAGTCAAATCTACCCTCATCATAAAATCCACAACAAACCTCCCTCTTTTTCAACCCCTAATACGATTCTATTTATAATTTGAACGCTTCTCAAACATGGCTCAAGGTCACGCACGTCCCGCAATCTCGACCACTTACAGGTCGATATCAATTACCTATCGTCCGATATATATCGATACAACCGAATCGTGTTCGATTTCGATACACTCGATTTCCAATACCCAAATCTTGACTTATCGCTTTGGCGTGCATGTAGAAGCGGCAGTAGCAGGTGGCTTACGTAATTACAGCAGTATTGGGAAAAACACTTTTAGAAATTAAACAAATTATTTTTCAGTAACTTTTGAAAGAATGTGTTCACTTCAATATATTTTACGCTTCAAAGTTAGTTATGTTCACTTGTCCAAAGTAAAAACGGTGTTCGAAAGAAAATAATTGGCTGATAAAGATTTGATAGCATCATCCGCAGGGCCGTTTTATCCATAAGGCAATATAGGCTGAGTGACTAGGTCCTACAAAGCTTTTGGAGCATACGAAAGGCCCACTTTAATTAACAATTATATTTCAATTCTATTCATATCAATTCAATTATTTTAAAGTTGTTTTAAAATTGTTTAACAATCGCGTGCACCAGATACAGTCCAGAAATTCAAATTTTCCCGGGGCTATGCGCCACGGACCCGCATGCAACTGGTGGTTTGGTGGGGGGCCCTCGCCCCAGTCCCCCAATTGTTTTCTTCAGCAAAACCCTTTCCCTTGAAGATCATTGATCATCTCACCGCTTACTATTTTGTAAATTAACTACTGGAAAAAGAAAACATTTTGTACAGTGGCCTACGGAAAAGTAGTGCCTAGGGCCTACGAAGGTCTTAATACGGCCCTGATCATTAGATGAAGACTATGCTAACGTGTCATCTAACTCTAGTAGATGAGCTCTGACTTCATTGATAATAACGAAGATTGATTGTCAAGGAACCTGACTATCATCCAATGCATTTCGTTCAAAAATCGTTTTTACTTTGACCAAGTGTCTCGGAGCAAGTTGGCTCAGACAGAAACGTCCTGGACTGCACTGGAGTATCCGAGTTCGATTCCCGCATCCTCTCTTTTCGACTGAAGATTTCGTGCGGTTTCCATCATCAAGAGGCAAATGATTGGAAGGTCCCCTACTAATACTCATTCCTGCTCCTTCCCATCGTCCTTTCTTCTAGTCATCATCATCATCATCGTCGTCATTAGTCTAATTCCAGAACAGTGCGACGTCAACACACTTAAATAATGTCAATAACAGTATAAAATAAAAGTCAACATGACTTTGTATCAAATTACTAAAATTAGAAGACAATATTTTCCATTACACCAGATAAGTTGAATTCGCAACGTTTTTTTTATTGTTGTGTAAAAAGAAAATATAAAGAAGCTCCGAGTATCATAATTTAAATAGCCTATTCCATAATGACGCATTATAACATGTAGTGTTAAATATTCTTCGCTGCCAGCACAAAAAACGAGTATATTGTTAAATTGGTTTTCGAACGCCTAGTCCCTTCTCATTCAGTCAATGAGATTGTTTTTCCTCCATTCGATCTCAACGTCTAGTAAGTCAGCCAATACAACAGCGAGGTGTGTTGTCAGTCCGAGCACAGTGGTGTTTTATCAGAAATGCTATCCACAAATTAGCTTTATTACTGATCCTCTTTAAACATTTACGATAGTACCTTCACTGATGAAGTAGGTACTTTGTACCTATTATTTTTCCAATAGGTACAACAAATGTCATGAGAATAAATGTAATATGTATATTGTGCTTTACAGGGAGGTGGAATCGGAAGGGTTAATGTTAGATTGCTTTTCGTGTGATAGATTTCTCGTAATTATCTGATTCATCTAATCGTAAATAATAATTATCCTAAAGCCATAAATGGCTTAACCGTGGAATATAAAATATAATTACAACAATACAAACAATAATAATACTAATGTTTAGCAAATTAATTAAATTATTGAAGGACATAAATGTATAGATCTACATTAGAGTGATGAGTATATGATCAAATGAAGCAGAAACCACAATATCAAATTGGTCAAAGAAGGATTATTGTAATTGTGAAAAATCGTTGAAAAACACTTTAAAACTAAACTAAAAGATCGTTGTATAAAGGTATAACTTCTTAAATATTTGTCTTCTTAAATGCTCGTAACAGCTGTCTTTTCTATCAAGTCCGGTTCGATTATTATTCTGTAAAAAAACGCTTGTCCATTGCGGTGGAGTATCTTTATGAATGAAACTGTTTGGATCACGTAGAATGAGGTATCTCGTGAGCCGTGGGAAGGATCGAGTAGGCCGTGATAATGTCCCGGCCGTCTTGACTCCAAGGTCTGAAGGCCGACCACATGAAAACATGTCGCGACGTGTGTTGCGGGCTGCAGTCATGCCAGGGGGTTCATTCATTCTTTTCATGTGCAGTAGATCAATAATATTGTCGATCAGGTTTACTTATTATGCGTCGGCTGTGGATACCAGGAGTAAATACTTTTGATTCTATTTGAAGACGATATAACTTTTGAACATTTCAAATTATTTAAAATTATAAAAATAGATTCGTACTAGAAATATGAGAACCCACTTTCAAGTTATTACAAATACAATATTTTTGCCCATACCCTACTAGGAAGACCCCTGAACGGAATAGCATTCAATCTGCCGCGTCAGTGTATTATTTTGTTTAACCTGACGTCGTGAATTCTTATGAAATTTGTCTCGAATGATCGTGAATATTCGGTGCCCTGCTCGCATGGGTTTGGGATCTCGTCGTATAAGAAATCGGTATTTTTGACATTTCTACCATACAATGCGGCGTGAGTTCTGGAGTAAAATATCAAACGAGCTCTACGTCATAGATACGTCACGACTGTGAAGAATTCCAAACGTTCAAAATAGATGGCAGGGATGCAGTATTGAATCGCCAGACGTAAATAAAGACAAATGCCAAAAGGTAAGTAAGATATTATAAAATTGCATGTATTATCAATGTTTTTATATCAGATAATGATACTGTCCACATTATTGACAAATTAGAGCTGTTAAATGTTATGCAATCTTAAATTTCTTCTATGATGTAGGGTTAGGTTCATGCAAAACCATTTACTATATTTAACAAAGCAAGGAGAGTAAACTCAAAAACCGGCTAGTATAAAACAATACAATCAGACTGAACTCAAATATGATAATGTTATGAAACATGATAATAAAACTGGGCCCCAATTTTATATGAACTTTACAAATACATTTCTGCTACAAAATGCTTTTTCGCACCGACGACGACAACAACTTTGGCAAGAAGTACAAAGACAAGACCGGGCCTGCTATAGAAACTCGCAATAAATCAAATATGGTCAATGATAAAATTATTTAAAAAAAAATGTGTACATAACAGAAATATGTTTTATAAGGTGCAATGACTTTGGCAAGCTCAAATCAACAATTGACATTTTGGGGGAGGGTTTATCACCCAAAATGTCATTTCCATGGATGTCCCACCAAACATTTTGAAAGTATATTTCTTTACTCTGAAGCTATATTCAAACTAAACATTTCTTTTGAACTTGCCAAATTATGTAGAAATGTGCATACTACAATATGTTAATGAGAAAATATTTGTAATATTGACCCATTATAGTTTTACACCCCTTTAATTCTTGTCCCAGACTTTTGTGTCAGTTCCATGGACATCACTACTTCATCAAATTTCCCGCCACATGATAATTTGTTCTTCTCATATTTTTTTTTTACTGTTGGCCGACCTGAATCACTTGCTGATGGAGTGTTGTGTTTGTAAATTTATCGCAAACATTTCAGAAGAAATATATATGAAGACGTGCATATAGGTGAGTATTTTAATTCACTGTCATTAACATGGATGCTATAAAATCGATTTACATAATTATTTTAGTCATATTTGTTCAAATTAATGTGTATAAAGAGAGCTTCTTGTAACAAGTACAACATAACCTTAAAATTGTTTGGCGCCTAGTGCTAAGAAGCAAAGGAATTGTGAAATGTCATAACCATGGATAGTCTTCAATGTCATTCTCATGGATTTATGTGAATTCTAGCAGCCATGGAGATGACACATTCGCCATGGAAATGAACTGATTTACTTTTAACAATGTAAATTAATAATTTGCAATAATTTAAATTACAATTTAAATTATAGGTACCTATTGTTGTTAGACAATACCAAAATGGCACCTGTAAAGAAGCAGAAGATGACTGATGCTGAAAGAAAAAAGAGAAAGAAGGAATGTGAACAGAGAAGACGAGACAAGATAAAAAATGACCCCACTCGTTATATGAATGAACAAACTAAAGAAAAGTTAAGATATTTGAAGAAAAAAGAGATGGGTATTGTGAAGCCAATAGCTGTTCTCTCAGCTCGCGATAAACGAGTACAGCGCAAAATTTGGCGAAGTAGCACAAGGAAGTGTCGGGAGAAGAAAAAGAGAGAAGAGATGGATGCAATTACTTTGGGATCAAGCGACGATGATAACATCGAGATTTCTTTGGATCAGCCATCAACGTCTGCTATACGAACACGGACACGGTGTACATCTCATGGAAATGGATCACCCATGCAATGTGCACAATCGATTCCTACATCATTGGGCCATACCCGAAGCAATGCTGGGAGGAAGAGAATTCGCCGTGACCGGTCAAAAGTAGTTCGTGAAGTCATAACTCTCAAGAAGAAGTTGATTCGGTCCGAGCGATTGGTAGCAATGTATCGTAAGCGTCTGCAAAGAGCTGCGTCCTCGAACTCATCATCCTCGCAAAGAGGCTCGGCTACACGATCACCACACACACCTCGCAGCAGAGTTCGCTTCCTCATTGGTCGTGCGAAGGTAAGTTTTCTTGTACTTTTTTGTACTTTATCATTAGGTAGTACTTTGCAAGATTTTTATTAATTACCATATCTCGGATTTTCTAGGTATCTCCTGCAGTAAAACGTAGACTTCTAATGGGTGCTGTCATGGAAGAGCAGATATCTTCAGGACTTAATTCCATTAAAGATGAGAAGGCTCGCCACGTATTCATGCGTATACTGTCAAGTGGATCTTTCCTTAGAAAGTACAAAATGGTGCGGCACTGCAGATTTTTGACCTATAAAAAAATCTGGGCCAATCAAAGGAGATTTCGTGAAAACCCAACGATGGGACGAAAGAAGAGGCTGGCAGCTGCTAAACGTGCTATCTACGTGGACGTACAATCTTTCTTAGAGGAGGACACAAACAGTCGTATGTGTCCTGGTAAGAAAGATTGTATTACCCGCCATAAAGTGAAACGGCAGAAGCGTCACCTTTCGTACACCATGAGGGACTTGCATCCGAAGTTCGTAGCAAAGTACTATTACATTAGCTATTCAATGTTTTGCAGAAGCAGACCCTTCTGGATTGTTTATCCAAACATCCAGGACAGAGATACATGCCGCTGTGTAATCTGCGCTAATTTCGAGTTGGTAGTGTCAAAACTACATCAACTGAAAGTTATTTCCGAGTCCAGCAGCGTCAAAATTCTGGAAGACATATGTTGCGTTACGGACAGTGAGCCGTGTTTGTTCAGGAAATGTCCCAAATGCATGGACACGACAATTGCGTACAATGAATTTAATGCAGAAGAACCATCTTCGTATGCGCACTGGAAATGCGTGAAGGAATCGTACATCGACAAACATGGCCTCACTAAAAATTGTCAAAAGACAAAGCTTGTAGATGTGCCCTGCTTGATTGGAGACATTGTGAATCTCTTGGAGGAAAGTGTTACAAAGTTCATGGAACACACTGCCAATCATCTGCACCAATATACTTCCATGAAAAATGTAAAAGAGCAGCTGAAGGATACTGAAGTCGTGGTTCACGTAGATTTCAGCGAAAATTACACATGTAAATATAATCAAGAGGTTCAAGCAGTTCATTTTGGTGGTCGGCCTCAGATAACGTTACACACTGGTGTCATGTATGTAAAGGATGGTGTGAAAGTAAATTGCGAGTCATTTTGTACAATGTCCGAGTCCCTCAGTCATGGACCACATGCGATATGGGCTCATCTTCACCCGATATTGGAAGACATATCGCATAGATATCCGCAGACTGATACAATTCATTTTGTCAGTGATGGACCGGCAACACAATACCGCAACAGAAAAATGTTTCATTACATTGCAAACCATTTAAGAAGCAGCTTCCCTGCTCTTAAAGAAACAACGTGGAATTTTTCGGAGGCGGGTCATGGCAAGGGAGCTCCTGATGGTATTGGCGGTACAATCAAGAGAACTGCCGACCGTATGGTGGCCATGGGAGAAGACATTCCAAGCTTTCAGTCCTTTGTTAATTTAATGACTAAGACATTTAAGAAAATAAAAATTCACACCATACCTATAGAACAAATAGAAGAAAAGGAGAAGATTCTGCTCTCTGAAAGCAGTTTCATAAAGCCATTTGTTGGGACGATGAAAGTCCACCAAGTGTGTTGGCTTGAGAGCATTCGACTACTCAGCTTTAGAACCTTGAGCTGCTTCCAATGCAAACCAGGCGAAGAATGTTGCCATTACGGCATGGGAACGCCGCGTTATGTGCAAACCATTCGGGACGGTAATGAATGTTCTCAAGCTGAAAGTCCGCGTCAAGCTGAAAGTCCGCGTCAAGCTGAAAGTCCGCGTCAAGCTGAAAGTCCATATCAAGGTAAATTATCAAATATTAATTCTTCTTGCAATCTTTTTATAGACATTTTAGAAATTGTTGCTGTAGCTTTGAAGAATTTTTGTTTTAGATATATCTGTGGGTGACTGGGTGGCGGCCGAATACGACCAAGTATTATACCCCGGGGAGGTGACGAAGGTCCATGGCCAAGAAATTACTGTGAATGCCATGGCTACAGCTGGCATTAACAAGTACAAGTGGCCAACTGTCAACGATCTCTGTGTATACGATAAAACTAGTATTAAGCGCAAAATATCGCGGCCCATTCCTGACAACCACCGAATGTCCCAGTTTTACTTCAAGGACTTTCCTTAAATTATCACTATGTAGTTGAATTAATAGTACCTACCTACATAATTAATAATATGTAATACCTTAGTAATAGTAAGCTCAGTTGGGTAATCAAACCAGCTTAACAGATTGTGAAATCGGCCTCGATTCCATTTAATTTTTGACTCGGTATTGTCAGGGCCATAGATGGGTACCTAAGTTCCTAAATTATGCTTCCTTAAAGTACCTATAACTTATGTAAAAATCACTGACTGTTATTGTCAACAGCATTGCTTGAAAATGCGACATTAGTTAAAATATAATCAATATTGTCATCTCCATGGACAAATTGTCATCTCCATGGACATCATTAATTAAAATGTTTAATTACAACATTGTGTGTAGAGTTTGATTTCTGCTGATGATATATTTTCAATTGGCATCCCAACTTCTTCCAATCCACCAAATATTAGCAAGTTCTAAGGTACTTTATTTTTATTTTTATGAAAGAAAGAAAGTTCCAGTTAGTGTAGAATTACCCTAATATTGCTTGAAAATACGTGCATTTCATTTCATTTATTGATACTATTAGGCCTTGCCTATTACATAGGCTCTGGCGGAAGAGATAAAGGAGGCAGAGAGAAGAGAAGAAGGAGATGATTTTTTTTTATTTTTTTTTATTATTTATTTTAAAATGTACATACATACAGAGGTACACTTACCGGTAGCGAGTATAGGGCAAGCTTTGTTCTTGTCTTAAGAAATAATAAAGTCTTTTTATCTAATCTTGTTGTATTCCTATCTCCTGGACACAACAAGTGGGGGCTCGTCCGAATTTCACTTTTAAGCAAGGTATTTCATACAATTTCCAAGCCGGGCACGTTTGTCTGTTGGAATGGAGCAAAACATGGCATCTGGCTACCGGTTGGAACAACTTCCATGGTGGAGCAGGTTGCCCCTCGACCTGCAACGCGACATGTTACGTTTCAAGGCCTGTGACTCTCAAGGTTTCTTGGCTGCAATGCGTCAAATAGTAGCAGAACGAGCAGCGTCCACGACGTCTACTGTACTATCAGTTCAGGACACAACCGCCACGCCATCTCCACTTCGACGTCAAGGGGACTCCGTCGAAGGTTCCGAGGTGCAGTGCACGGACTCCGTCGAGGATTCCGAGATGCAGGGCAAGGACTCCGTCGAGGATTCCAAGGTGCAGGGCAAGGACTCCACCGAGGATTTCAAGGTGCAGAGCACGGACGCCGTCGAGGATTCCCATGTGCAGCGCACAGACTCCGTCGATTGTTACAAGGTGCAGTCCACGGACTCCGTCGAGGATTCCCTGGTGCAGAGCACGGACGCCGTCGAGGATTCCCTGGTGCAGTGCACGGACTCCGTCGAGGATTCCGAGGTGCAGGGCAAGGACTCCGTCGAGGATTCCAAGGTGCAGAGCACGGACGCCGTCGAGGATTCCCTGGTGCAGAGCACGGACGCCGTTGAGGATTCCCAGGTGCAGCGCACAGACTCCGTCGAGGGTTACAAGGTGCAGTCCACGGACTCCGTCGAGGATTCCCTGGTGCAGAGCACGGACGCCGTCGAGGATTCCAAGGTGCAGCGCACGGACTCCGTCGAGGATTCCGCAAGGCAGTGCACGGACTCCGTCGAGGATTCCGAGGTGCAGGGCAAGGACTCCGTCGAGGATTCCAAGGTGCAGGGCAAGGACTCCACCGAGGATTTCAAGGTGCAGAGCACGGACGCCGTCGAGGATTCGAAGCGACGAAAATCGTCCATACACCGCGACACAAGTTCGCAAGTTCGCAGCTACACTACGCTGCAGGTACTCAGCGTCGCCAGGCACCACCGCACCGCAAAGGCATTGCAAGCGGTCTGGCATCAAAGAGGTCCGTTCCGCGAGCCGTTCCGTATTGTCCGGGCCATAGGACGCAACAACTACGGGCACAGCGATCCGAAGTCTGGCAAGTCAGCGGGCAGGGCAAATATGGACCAATAGTTGCCGGTCGTTCCAGTACCCGCATGGGTGCGTAGCGCCTAAGCACCCATGCCTCAAGGCTCTTTTTGGAGGGGGAATTATTAGGCCTTGCCTATTACATAGGCTCTGGCGCACGGCAGAGAGATATATATAGATATACACTTACACTATAGCAGAGGTATTCTCACTCCACCAATGAACGTGAAGCCTTTTCGACATGAGAAATAATTGGGGTACCCGGCATCGTTAGCGCATATATCAGCACTAGTGGTAAAAATATGAACTAACTGCTAAATTTACCCATTGAGCCGTCGTAGCATTTATATGCTTGTAACAAGTTGGCCTATCTAGGTTAGAAAATTAACTTTAAAAATAATAATGTTTGCTTGAAGTAGGTTTAAAGAATGAACAAGCTTGTAGCATGGTATTCTTAGAGTCAAGGTTAACTGAACACAAAGTAATTAATTAGAATCATTATGTAAACTTACAATCTTTAAAATTCAACAACAATCAAAATATAGACAAAAATATAACAAGCAATCAAATAAGTTTAACAATGTGCAATTATATCAAGAAAGTGAGTGAATCCATATAAAAAGTATGTGACCTTACCTAAATTGTGATGTCACCACGTAATAACAAGTGAACCAGTCATTGTGATAACGCTACAAAACCAGTCAGCCAGACTAGTTTTCAGTGATTCCAAGAAAAGCATGGGCCTACGTGCAGAAAGAAAGTCGTTTCGCGGGCTTTAGAAATGACAGAATGTCTAAAATTAGCTACCACGTGTACGAAACCAACCAATCAGATTCTTTGGAGGGAAAACGATGTCAGAGGGTATAAAACGTCAGGCTACCAGCCAAACATCATCAGTCGGAGTTTTCTCAGAGCAGTGAGACCTGCCTCGCGAACCGTGAAGCCTTGTGCACGCAAAATAGTATAATTTCAGCGAGACAGTGCCGATGTGATCGAAGGTAAACATTAAAATAACATTTTTGTATAAACGTCAACCCAGTAAATTCAAACTTCAAGCCTAATGCTGAGGCAAATAATATCGCATTAAGACAATTTCAAGTTACAAGTGATCAACTGAACAGTTTCAACATTAAAGTCAGTAAATGTTAAAGTATAAAAGTTAGTGAATTGCAACTCCGGGAGAAACCGACGAGTCTGCAGCCACGAACGTCATCAGCCTGAGCCAACTTGATCCAACTGCTCGAGGAGGTCACTCCTTGTGCACGGACTGCTGGACGTCCTGGTAACCAAGGGGTTATTAGACAACATCATCGCATCGCAGCTGAAGGAGGTGACATATCCAGTCATTTCATTCTGCTGGTTGACTGGAGTTCACGGGACACACTACGCAAGAGTCAACGCCATCCACTTGTTTACGCGGAAGTAAACAAACCAGACGACATCATCACTACTGCCGACGTATCGAACGTAATATTGTTTCATAATTTTTGATTGCTCTTTTCACATCAATGAACATTTATTTTCTTTGTAATAAACAAATTATAATATTGCTGATTCTTTGTGTTCTACCCTCTGAGCCAAATCCCGCAGGTTTCAGTGGCGCTCAACGTGTGGGGCTCGAATAACATTCCTGGGAGCAATTGTTTTGAAAGAAATAATTGTTTTCTTGATTGTGAAAGAGTTACTCAGTTGTTCTGAAACTTGTGGACACAGGCATTGCGTAAAATTTTCATGTATTTGGAAATTTTACATAGAATCAACCCGTTAACGTAAAGATAAAGCCAACTGTAGATTTGTGCATGTTAGTTCATTACATCTGTTACGATGGCAGATCGAGATGCAAGTTTAGCGTCAACTGTAGATTTAGATGAGACTGTAGAGGGGGCGGGGGACCAGTCAGTGGTTAGTGAACTCGAGGTAACTAGGAGCCAGGTGATAGGGGAGGACGAACACGATGACTCGCTACCTCATGTTGAAATGCCAATCTTTGAAGAGAGACAAAAAGAAGCCAGAGCTGACAGTATATATTCACAATTCGGTGAGAAAGAATTCAATAGTTCAATTATGGAATTCCTAATGAAGGAAAGGGAAGCAAGAGAAAAGGAAAAGCAAGAACAACAAGAGAAAGAAGCTATCAAGGAAATGAATAGGAAACTAGAGAAACTAAAAGAAAAGGAGGAAAGTAAAAACGAGAAAATTAAGGAGAAGGAAGAAAGAGGAAAGGAAATACGGGAGTTGCTATTAGAAACTAAAAATGAATTCAGGGAGATCGCGAGTAAATTTGAAGCTGGATTGAAAAAGGTTGAAACTAGGGTCACAAATGTAGAGGAAAGAGTACAACAAGTAAATGATAAAGTCGACACAGAGTTGGAGGTCATTAAGTCTTACGTAGAATCAATCGGAGCACAGACGAGCAGTGTTGAGGAAAAAGTAAATACCGGATTGGTAAAGATAAACACTGAGATCGATGAGCGTGACAAGAAACTCAGCCTGGAGATATTTTCATTAAGCTCGCGATTTGAAAGAAAGGATAAAGAAAAGAATGAAAGCATTTCAGCTATCAAGGAGAAAATAGAGGACGTAAGTAAAAAGGTAGATGAGAATGCCAAGAAGACTGGAACGACATCGAATATCATGTGTCATGCAAATAACGAGTTGCAAATTGCAAAACATTGTACTGAGTCGCTGATACAAGAGGCAATAAGATTTAATGGGGAAGAGAGTTGCCCAATAAACGCAATGCAATTTTTGAAGCTAATCAAAGAGCGTTTTTCAACATTCAATGTGAATAACAATCAGAAGCTGGGAATCATTGTCAAGTGTTTACATGGAAAAGCAGCAGACTGGTATGTAAATAATCCCGTTGAGAATATTGATAAATTTGAAGAGGCTTTTAAAGATGAATATTGGTCGCAAACTGTACAGCATCAGCTAATCAGATCAATCTATGCTGGAGAATACAAAATTAGTTCGAACCTAAACATGGTGACCTATGTCAATCGGATTATCAACAAGGCAAAATATGTGACAGAGTTGGTCAATATGACGGAACAAGTTTTGGTTGGCATATTGATTAATCACTTACCACCAAACATCAGGGTGATAGTGCGAGGCAAAGTCAAAACTAAAGACGAATTGATCAAGGAGCTGACTGATTTAGAGCATGATGAATTCACTGAGAAGCTAATAAGAGACCCAAAGCAATATGAGCCAATTCGTAACGGGAATGGTTACAATGACAATAGGAACGGCTATAATAACAGGAATAGTTATGACAGAAATTACAATAACAACAACAACGGGAGAAACAGTCATAACAGAAATGGGAATGGTAACGGGAATGGTAACGGGAATAATAATAATCGTCCACCAGAGTCCGGTACGAAGGAAACGAAAAATGAGAATTCGGGAAACGAACAGGGGTCGGCACAGAATGGAAAGTAGAGAAGGGACAAGATTTTGCGTCGACCGAAAAGACACGTTTCAAAGAGAGAAAAGAAGAGATTAGAAGAATACAGAAGAAAGAGCGTGAGGATCTTAAAGAATTTATACGCGGATCTTCAAGACGGTGGAAGAAAGAGATGGATGAACGAGAAGCAGCCAGAGAAGCAGAGGTTGCTGCAATAGAAAAACAACTTCAACTTGATTTTATGCTTTTCAAGAAGGGGATTGAAGACGCTGCTGCTTGCAAGATGTTGCAATCACAAGAGAGTATAGAGGGGGGCTGTGTGCTAGAAGAAATCGACGGAAATAAAATTAAATGTTTGGATGGCCCAGACAAAGTTGAAGGAAGTAGTTGTGAATATACGAAGATGAAGAAAGATGAAAATGTATTTCGAAGGAAGAATTTTGAAGACAATTGCGAGGTAGTATTGCCACAAGTGAGCGAGAAGGAAGAATTACAGATTCCGATTGCGAATCAAGATGATTTCGACAGAGTTCGAACAGTTGAAGAAATTGGCGATGTTTTGAAGTCTATAGGCGACTTTAAAAGTAATGGTGAAAAGTTTCACGACGAGAAAAATGACAAGGTGATTATGAATGAAAACGATGATGTTTTGAAGAAAGGGTTAAATAATGATTTGAGAGAAGAAGACGAAAATGTTTGCTTGCAAGTTGGACTGCAAATGAACGTACGAGAACTGAAGAAGAAAGCTGACGAAAATGAAAACTACACATCGACCACTGCTCAAGAAAACAGGGAAAATTCAATTCGGAAACAGCTACTTGAAGAAATTTCAAGGGTGAAAACTCAAGACGAAACAGAAGAAGGAACGATTTCATTTCCATTCGATCGTGGACGGAAGAAAGAAATCAATACGTCGAACAAATGATTCCTACTGATGACAACAGCAATGTTATGTTGATGTTATGGTCGAAGTATGATGACCCAGCAGAAGTAGGTCACTAGGCCAATAACGGGATTGTGATAAGAGAGAGGGTTGAGTCGAGCATCGTTTCCGGGAGGTAGGATGAGGTTTGTTTTGTTTTGGTAGACGGAGGGGTGAGTTCATTCATTCAGGTTTAGATTAGACAGCTGTAAGAGGAAATAAACTTGCATCTGTTGAGGGAAACTTTTTGTTTGTCAAAAGGAAGAGATTATTCCTGCTAGATAGTCCAGTCTCTATGTGAATCCTTGTTTTATCACCATTTTCTCATTCAAAATTTCAATGTGTTTCAAATTTGACTTCAGTCAAAAGGTGAACAACAAGAATTCAGGGGGCTCTGTAACAAGTTGGCCTATCTAGGTTAGAAAATTAACTTTAAAAATAATAATGTTTGCTTGAAGTAGGTTTAAAGAATGAACAAGCTTGTAGCATGGCATTCTTAGAGTCAAGGTTAACTGAACACAAAGTAATTAATTAGAATCATTATGTAAACTTACAATCTTTAAAATTCAACAACAATCAAAATATAGACAAAAATATAACAAGCAATCAAATAAGTTTAACAATGTGCAATTATATCAAGAAAGTGAGTGAATCCATATAAAAAGTATGTGACCTTACCTAAATTGTGATGTCACCACGTAATAACAAGTGAACCAGTCATTGTGATAACGCTACAAAACCAGTCAGCCAGACTAGTTTTCAGTGATTCCAAGAAAAGCATGGGCCTACGTGCAGAAAGAAAGTCGTTTCGCGGGCTTTAGAAATGACAGAATGTCTAAAATTAGCTACCACGTGTACGAAACCAACCAATCAGATTCTTTGGAGGGAAAACGATGTCAGAGGGTATAAAACGTCAGGCTACCAGCCAAACATCATCAGTCGGAGTTTTCTCAGAGCAGTGAGACCTGCCTCGCGAACCGTGAAGCCTTGTGCACGCAAAATAGTATAATTTCAGCGAGACAGTGCCGATGTGATCGAAGGTAAACATTAAAATAACATTTTTGTATAAACGTCAACCCAGTAAATTCAAACTTCAAGCCTAATGCTGAGGCAAATAATATCGCATTAAGACAATTTCAAGTTACAAGTGATCAACTGAACAGTTTCAACATTAAAGTCAGTAAATGTTAAAGTATAAAAGTTAGTGAATTGCAACTCCGGGAGAAACCGACGAGTCTGCAGCCACGAACGTCATCAGCCTGAGCCAACTTGATCCAACTGCTCGAGGAGGTCACTCCTTGTGCACGGACTGCTGGACGTCCTGGTAACCAAGGGGTTATTAGACAACATCATCGCATCGCAGCTGAAGGAGGTGACATATCCAGTCATTTCATTCTGCTGGTGGACTGGAGTTCACGGGACACACTACGCAAGAGTCAACGCCATCCACTTGTTTACGCGGAAGTAAACAAACCAGACGACATCATCACTACTGCCGACGTATCGAACGTAATATTGTTTCACAATTTTTTATTGCTCTTTTCACATCAATGAACATTTATTTTCTTTGTAATAAACAAATTATAATATTGCTGATTCTTTGTGTTCTACCCTCTGAGCCAAATCCCGCAGGTTTCATGCTATGCACGATGTTCTTTTGTTTTATATCAGATATTTACAATTAAACTATAAAGTGAACTATAAAACCATTAAATATCGTCAAATAACAGCTATTCTGCGTGCTAGCAGGCACATCAAGTGTAAACTATGAATTAGCGGTTGAGCCATCGTCAGGGATTGGTCATCAAGTAGTTTACTCTTCACGCTATAGATGTCGCTTAAATCACCGGGGCCACCCAGATTTCCCCAATCACAGGGTCTGAAAAGGCTTCACTGCGGTCAATGTTATCGGTATAGGAGTAAGACAACCGTCTCTACTAGTATGAATGTAGTAATGATGTCCATGAATCTTGTCTGGCGGAAGAGATAAAGGAGGCAGAGAGAAGAGAAGAAGGAGATGATCATTGAGTATAGAAATGTAAGCTTTGTTCTTGTCTGAAGAAATAATAAAGTCTTTTTATCTAATCTTGTTGTATTTCTATCTCCTGGACACAACAATACAGTTATTCATATTATAATACCTAACCTATAACTTACCGAACTTCATTCCCGGCTTTTCTCGCAGATTCCAGTTTCACATTTCATCACAGTTATCTTCACCGAGTGTTCTAACTTCTCTTGTCAATATTTTGTAAGAATTATTTCGAATTAATATCTTGGTGTCTCAAAACATCTATTTTGTGATAGCATTCAACCAAAACTACAATATTTTCTGTCATTTTTCTTCAACACTTCTCGACTTCTCGATTGACTTCTCGAATGCTTTCGATATTGTACCACACAGTCTCCTCATCGACAAGTTCGACAACATGGGCCTTGATGTAAGAGTGGTCAGCTGGATCCAAGAATTCCTGTCTGATCGTACTCAGTCTGTACAGGTCGGTAATGCAATTTCACCAAAGCTCGGCGTTAAATCAGGCGTCCCCCAAGGCTCAGTTCTCGGTCCTGCCTTATTCATAGGCTTCATTAATGACATCACTGAAGGAATCACGTCATCCACTCGATTATTTGCTGATGACTGTATTGTCTATCGAGTAATCGCAACTCCAACGGACCAAGAGGCTCTTCAGGAAGACCTAGACCGAATTCAATGTTGGGTGTCCCAGAACGGTATGAAGTTAAATGTAAATAAAACGACCCTCGTCAGCTTCGCACGGCGCCAGAAGTTTGATACGTCCTACTCCTTAAACAACGTACTTCTTGATAGACATAACACTTGTAAATACCTTGGAGTCAATCTGTCCTCAAACCTGAACTGGAACCATCACATCACTCTTACAGTCAGCAAAGCAATGAGGAATCTACACTTCGTCATGCGAAACCTGAAGGGAGCGAGTAGAAAAAGTAAGTCACATGCGTACACCTGCCTAATCCGCCCCCTTCTTGAGTACTGCTGCAGTGTGTGGGATCCACATTACGATTCCCACATCAAACAGATAGACAGAGTCCAACGTAAAGCCGCTCGCTACACCACGAACATCCACCGTCGCTGGAATAAAGACACTAAACGACCCTACGTTAGCGTAAGCAAGCTTGTGGACGAGCTTGGGTGGGAGGCACTGACCAACAGAAGAAACCGAGCGTCACTACGCTGTCTCTTCAAAGCCCTCTCCAAGCACCCAGCGTGGCACGACATTCGTCATCTCATCTCTCCCGCTACCTTCCTTGGCAGAAACGACCACCGCTGGAAGGTGCAGCTGCCCAGGTACTCCACGAACATCGGTCTTCACTCATTCCTGGGCCGGGCAATCCGCTCATGGAATGCGCTGAAGGAAGAAGAGATCGTCGACCTCGGCTCCATTCGCGACCTTGACACTGCTCTGCATGACGATTGACTTGTTATTACTGTGTACTTTGTGTCTTGTGTCTCACTTAATGTAATAGACACAAATGTTAGATTAGAATTGAATTATATTATCCGGCCACCGGAAACACGTAGTTTCCTAAGCTGTGTATCTATTAATAAATAAATAAATAAAATAAATAAACACATCGTTACGTACGACTAGCGACATCGACATCAAAAAGCGGGCGGGACGAAATTGTCGTTCCATGCGGCCTTCAGATCGTATGAAAAGTTTCCAATATACCAATTTGGCAGCTCGAATGATATTTTGTACGGTCTGACGTCACATAAGCGCGAAGCCGTATGATTCGGAGGCTCGAACGGTCTAGGAAATAAGTCTCGGTTAAACTGAACTTAGACTACTGAACCATCGTTAGCTGTGAAAAATCATTTCTTGTAACAGGATGATAACTTTATCGAGAAACTGCTCTTCCCAACATTTTACCTAATATTGAGTTGGGCCACAAACTCGATAAATAAAAATTGGCACCTAGGTATGTTACAAATTTTTAGTAATTTGAATGAAACAAAGTTATGACGATATTAAGAGTTATAATTTACTTTGGAATGCAGACGCTGAGTTTATGCTGTTTAAAGTTTGCTTGATCTTAATTAATTACACAATATTATGCGTTTTTATTTCATTTCCCAATGTGTTTCAGAGTGATTATTTATACAATCCAAATATTAAATAGCAACTAAATGTAAACAATGAGTAGAAGAATATCGTATTTCAGAGGTGGAAGGCCTTAATGTGATTTTTTCGATTTTGGGCAGACACTTTTGGATGATGTAATCAAGCTCTATCAATTGCCATTTGACTGATGTCAACAAATACAGTTATATTGAAGTATTCTCCTACACAATGGCTCATGTCACCATTACCTGACCATTACCATTACAAATATGATTGAATGAAGGTAGAAATACTGGCTTTAAGACTCTGCTGCACTTGAAGGTAAACATTTGAGATATCGTTATTTAAAATTTGAACCATTCAAATTATGAGAAATGTGAAAAGTATAATTAACCCACTAATTTTTGAGTCGACTTTATCAATATATTGACATGAACTTTTAAACACTATATTTGTGCGAAAAAACTCGACTGAAAGCTAAAATGTCTCTATACTTTCAGCTTCCAGTCGAGTTTGGGCACAAATATTGTGTTTAAAAGTTCGTGTCTATTTTGAAAGTCGACTAAAAAAAATTAGGCGTGCAATTTTTCACAATAGGGAAGTGAAGTGAAGTGTAGATTTTAGAATAGTAAATATTTTATGAAAGTTGAGATGTTGTTGAAGACAGATGTGGTATTATTTTTGTTGTATAATGAATAGTTTTCAAGGAACGAATTTACAAAGTTTGATAGATTGTAGCTGTCCATGAAACACAATTTGACGTCACACGCCGAGTCGGGCCGTATAGAACACGGCGTGTGACGTACAGCTTGTTTTTGCAGAGGAGTGAAATGTCGAAAACTAATAAATTAATTATGGGAAATATATGAATTAAAAAAAATATATAATAAAATTTCACATTGTTCTTTGAGGCTATTCTCTATATAAACAAAATATAATCTAAACATTCACCTATTCCGCATTCTCATAATATGAATTATTCAAAAGATATTCTACCTCTAATAAGGTACAAATATATGAAGGGCGAAACAACACTATTCTTGAAGAATGTTATGATTCCAGTTTCAATTACCGCGTGATATTATCCTGAATTCCTGATCCTGATGTGTTTGAACGGACACCTGTGGCGTGCATTCTACTAGCAAGTGCTCGCGTGGTTTCGTCCGCGCTATTGTGTCGCGTGTCATTCACTGGTGACATGTTAATAGGGGCTACATTCTAGACATGATTCTAATGCGGGAGCGTCGTCAATACACTGCAGCAATAATGAAGTTTTAAGGATGAACCATTACCAGGTCATCTACCAACAATTTTTTGCAAAACCATTTTATTTTGTCCTAATAGTATTATCTACAATATAAGATCAAAAAATTTATACTTTAACGACCTAACTTTTGTGTAAAACGTTTTCAAAGTTCGAGATTTTTACATGGCTCTTATGGGGGAACGAATTAATTTCCTACATTATTCTAAATTATTTTTAATCCGCACCAACAATTTCAACAGAAAACTCAAGAAATATTCTTCGACTTATACTGAATGCATTGAAAACTTAAAATACTCCTGTCACCGACTTAATTTCTGAGCTAATGGCATTTAAATGTTTGAAAATCTTGATATATGGCCATTTAACATGGGACAACTGAACTTAGTCAAAACCACTGCTGTATTCTTAACAAAATTATTTAACAAAAGCTTTGTTAAAAAAATCCTCATCCTCGCATATCGTATTATTTTTTCCAATAATTACATTATAAACCTATGTTTTAAAGTTTAAACATGCGTTTTTCTAAATTAGTTTATCTCATGTTATGAATATAGTCATTCAAAGCGATGGTTCATCCTTAAATGTGGGAGGGAAAATTGAAAATCCCTACTTTCATTTGGTTCGAGGTTTACAAAAATTTGCAGGTAATTACATTTTGAGTAGAACTGGAATAGTTGGAGACGGGCTTGTTTGTCCAAAGACCAAGTATACATAATTATAATGCCATGGAGTATGACACAGCGTTAGTGGAAATATTATTTTATCGACATAAAATTAAAAATCATAAAAAAAAACTTTCAATCAATCGAGATAATGGGCGTCTGAGAAAAATCAGGATCCTAAGGGCAAGTTTTACAATACAAGTTCTTTATAAACGGTCAATTGCAACGAATGTCATTGTGGTTGTTGCCATAGCATTAGTCCTAATCAACTGTTTAAATTTAGCAGAGTATTGAAACATGGCTGTAAGCATTTTAAACTTTAATCTAACATTCACACTAAAAATTACATCAACACATTAATTACATTCGTAATATCTTCAAAAACCGCGGCCTGACTATTATAACGGTTCAGTTCCGATTCCGGTTAAAGTTCTGGTTCGCAGCTTTTGAAACTTACTATTTCACTTCTGGGACAGTTCTAAATTCTAATTATCTAGTTTTAAAATACCGGGCAACTTCTAGAGCTTTCAACCACCTATAGTGAAGGTCAATTCTTCAGATTTTCGAACCGTTTTACATTTGCTTTTTTTAAACGTTGTCAACTTTTTCAAGTTTAAAAAAAAATCAAAAAGTCCTAGTTGTCCTAGGACTATTCTAGTAGTAGTCCTAGTTAAGGCCTAGTTGTCAAATTTTTTAAGTTTTAAACAATGAAATCTAGAACGGTTTTAAAATGAAAAAGCTCAAGAATTGGCCTCCTGCGACTGCTGCGATTGATTGGTTTCTACTCTCCGATATCTCTGCGTCGTGTTGCACTGAAACCTCACACATTCACTCCAATGTAAATCCACCAACACGATTACCCGCGTGTTAAATACCAGGATCACTCGTATTGGTTAAAAACCATCTGACAGCACAAAGCCCGATCTCTCTTGAGTACAATACAAGATGACAGGTCAATTTACCCCGCCGAGGTCAATCGAAGAGGTCAGCTCAATGAAATGGCTCGGATTGTTGGCATTCTTCAACTGCATTGCCTCATCCTGGTTGGAACTGGATGATTGAGAGTAGGCTTATTTATTCACATCTGTAAGATGGACTGTGAGTGGATATTGATTTGCAGTTAGATCAAAATCAATCATTTAGAATATATTTACGTATATTTATAGAAATTGTACTGACGAGGCTGTAGCAACTATTTCGGAGGCTATAAAGTCACAGATTTGCCATATGTATGATTATGTACACTTGATAAATTAAAAAATGATCGGGAACAAATTTGAATCACTATTTATGGTTAATATCATTGAAATGAGAGATCACCTGTTAGAGTGAGACAAGGAGATCGCTTGAACTGACTTCTGATGGTGTGATCTAAAAAATTTCAGTCGATCATTATTATTGAGCGTTCATTTTTGGTTGTGCCAAGTGTACACATTTGCGATAAATAGATGCTTAATTATGACACACTTTATAGTTACGACCCTAACAAAATTCATCAGTGAGTAGTTTTGATGTATCTACTAAATCTATCACATCTTTTGATCAGTTTGATACAAACCAAATTTTGATTTTAATTTGGCACTAAAGGTACTTATGTACTTATGGCACTTATGTAGTTTCATTAGTAAATGTACTTCAAACAATAGAGTAATTTGGGGTAACTAATAAAAGTAAATATAATTCACATTTGAAGATAGAAAACTAAAATTCTAAATATAAAAAAAAAAAGAATCATAGAGTAGGTAAAGGAGAAAATGGTTCCTTATTCTGATAGAATGATATTGGATAATTTACAAGCAATTTGTAAGATATAAATTACAATATCCTCAATTAAGTAGGTATATTTAAAGACGTAAAAACCGGACGTACGCCACGCGCGTTATTTTCAACGTCTAGGTGTCAAACTCAGGACCAGTTTGGGGTTTCCTGTCTGAACTATCTCTTCCTTTGGACCTGTATATTAATTGAAATCACAAATTGATTATCAATCGTTAAATCAGCCCATAACTAATCTTAATAGACTGCCTCCGGAATTTCACCATCCTGTCTGCTGGTCGAAAGATCTTTCACCAAGTGGTTAAGAAGGTTGATAGTGAAGATACCCATTTTAATTACTTACTTTAGAAATAAAATACAATGAAAATATTACATTTGTTTTTGTGCAAAAGGGTACAAAGCGAAAGGGTAATAGTTAAATTTTTGATACATCGCTTACTTGCTTAGATGTTTATAGTTTTTACATTGTCATGATTATTGATCTTAAATAGGAAGTCATCTTGTTTTAATCAACTAATGGCAACATTTCAATTCATATCTTAGATCTTCCTCCAGAACAAAATTGACGTAAAAACCGGTTCATGAAAAATAATTAAACAAACCTAAAATTTAATCACGAATGTTTTTCTACCATAAGTTAGATAAGAACTACTGTCAAATCTAAAGTCCAAGATCCTGTAATCTATGCGCCCCCGAGGTCCTGGGTTCAAATCCCCAACCGTCCTCCCTGATGTATGTCTCTTTCGTGGTTTCGCTGCGTCGCGAGCAAATGATGGGAAGGTTCCCTACTAATCGATCATCGCTATACCTCCTACCTATCGTCCATTCTTCATAATTTATCCAATCATCATTATAATCATTCATCCGTCGCCATTAGACTAGACGCAGAACAGTGCAACATTCTGCAACTATGTAGAAGATTGGATGATTATGAAAAATAATTAAGGATGTACGGTGGGAAAGAGGCGGTCGTGGTCTCTTAGTAGTGAACCTTATTTGTCTCTCAAGTTTACTTCTAGAGCTGCGGCGGGAATCGAACCCTGGTATTTGGAGTCCAGAGCGCTACTGAATGAACCAAGTTGAATAGACACATAAAAATAAATTGCAATTGCTGTAGTATGATGATAAGTATCAGAGTATTGGACATTAATTCAGTCGGCCCTGGGCTGAGTGGGTGCTTCGGTTTCCGGGACAATTCGGCCCAATTGTACGTCTTCATCGTAAAACACTCGGCGTTTTCCGGGCCCTCGGGCCCCGTGGGTCACGCCTAGTTCGAGAATTCGACTCAATTAATTGTCAATAATTTCAACGAACTTAATTGATGTACTGAGCTTAGTTGGGCTAATAGTAGCGTTCAACATTTCTGCTTTGCAATTCAAATAATAAGAAAATAATCCATGAGCTGAATTGTAAATATAGTGGGCTTACTGCAGAAAATCACTAACTCACATTTCTGCATCATTGAGTTTCAACGTACGTAAGAAAACATAAGTATCTTCAAGCACAGTATAGTCTTATAGTATCTTACTCTTGGTTTAATTTATGCTCACATATTAGAAGTGCAAAGAAGGATTGGAAACACCAACGACTCAATTTTTTATTTTTGTGTATAATGAATCGATTATTGGGGATTTAATGACGTTGCTAATACGTAAAATTGTGCGTTAGGGACCTTCTATACAGTATATGGCCACGATATGTGTTTTTCATTAAAATAGTTCCAAAATTCAAATTCAAAATAAATATTTTGATGGCAATGGATTGCCATCGGATGAATGAGTAAGATGAAGATGATGAAGAACAGTGGTAGTAGGCGGAAACCTTGAGGGAACCTTGACGGAAGAAACACCAAGAAATATCTTAGCCAAGAAGGAATTTGCCGTAATCAAATCCGGACTTCTGATTAGAAATCCAGATCAAAATTAACAACTTACTGGAATCACCTCCCGGACGTATTGACCTCAACACCTCCAAACAAAAGCACAACAAAAATCGTTAATTATGTTAATCCTGTCTCATTTGTCTCTAAGAAGCTACTACATATTAGGGTGTGTATGTCGTAACGGCTTTCTGTTTCCTATGGGCCACCTGTTGGCAACCTGCTCCCAGTGCCCTAGACCTTGATCGGGCTCAAGGTGGAGGCCCAACGTATTCCCTGGCTCTGACGTCACAGCTTGTCGTGGACGTGGTTCAATAGCCTCGTGGATATATCACACTACGATATATTTAAATCTTCGCATTCTAGTCAAGGTGGTCGGCTTGTCAGGTTAATTAGGCGATGCAGCTTTGGTTACACAAATGGAGAGATGTATGGGGGAGTTTGTGAAGAGGAGTTATGTTTGATGTGTGGACTGATTAGGTTTTTATTCGAGTGTTTATTTTTATAATGGTGTTTAACGTCGTACTGTTCTGCTACTAGGCTAATGGAGGCAAATGAGTAATTATTAGGGCTAGAATGTTTAGGTCATCCTCTTTTAGTTTTTTGTTCAGACATGTCTAAAACTGATATGTTTCATGTGTTCTTGATTTCAAAAATATGTGTTTCATTTTGCCTCAAAATACCTTTTTCTCAATTTGTTATGAATCCAGTCCTTTTCTAGCTATTGTCCTTTTTCAATTATTGGGTAACATAATATGAAATGCTTGTTTACAAGTAACAACAATTTTATAAATTTTGGTTTAGACCACAATTCATAAAATTTCCATCCATCATTTGGATGGCCATCAACAATTGACACTTGATACATTGACACATTCAAACAATAATTTAGGTTAATTTTATTATCTTACTCCAAGTCCAACTCCTAAATGGATAAATCGAATAATATGTTGACCAATATTACATACCTAACAAAACATTTAATTGGTCCTTTTTCGGGATTTTATGGTCCTTTTAATAATTTTGTTGTACTATTTACCTGCCTTTTTAAACGTTTCATAGGTCAAAAACATCTTAGCCCTGGTAATAATGATGATGTTAGGAGATTATGATGAAGAATGGATAGGATCGAATGTGAAGGTTGAGACGGTCATGCGGCCTATATGTAGGAACCTTCCCATAATTTGCCTCTCGACTGAGAGAAACTACGACATCAAAAACATTCTTTCTTCCAATCAAAGACGAGGAGAATTTTCTTTCGCTATTATGCATAATGACCAATTATTCCTTACATAGGACAACTTTCTTTGGCACATTTCATCTTCCATTTCTTCTATTTTTCAAACGCATTTTTCTAAATACTATTTGGAATTTTAGTCAACGTCTGCCTCATACTCCACTAACTATATTAATCTATATATTCTGAAAAAAAGGTTTCTAGTATTTAACCTACCTTGAGTATGTCCACTAAGCTATTTAGGTGGCATCTGATGATTTTTGTTGTTTAATACACATCTTTCTGCCGAAATTGTATACATTACCACAAAAAATCCAAAGAGAAGTGAAAGCCTAGGAAATTAATGTTTTATTTTAAGTAACGGCAACTGAAACTTGTGGTGACAGGACCAATCTTACCAATAATCCATAACTCACGTCACGTCATAAAATGCGTACATTATTTGACTCTAATTCTCAATTGAAACCTTTCCACTTTGCCTCACCTTCCCCTACACATTTCCACCATGAATACCAAGAAACATTCTGCCGAACTGAGAATACAATCCCAACTACATCTTCATTCAACGTCGAAGTATTCAATGAAACCCAGTCATTAATAAGAGTTTGTCATTACAAATGTGTGTACCAACCTCTCCGAACGATTAACGTCCAAGTAATTAACAAATACCCCGAAGCATCAAGTTCAATTACTTCACCTATATCAATTCATGCGACTGAGTGTGTAATTAATTACATCTCTATTAATTAATCTGTAATTAATCTGAGATGTCGTGATGTGTATCTTCATGAAGATGGTCAGTCAGTCAGTGGTACAGCGCAGCCTCCTCTAGAGAGAGATGAAGAGATGGGCGGATGTTGGAGCGAGTTTTTACTCGTGTCTTTTGTTGTAGACGCATTGTTATTGCTGCATTAGTTCCAGTGTACGTAATTTGATTATTAGGGATAGGATGTTAATAACATTTCTTATTTTTTAGATAATGTCAAATTCGAATCATATAAATAATTAAAATCTTAATGTTTTTTATTCGATTGTAAAAATATACCTGACTTTATTCACCTTATGAAGTCTTTTCCGATTGTTTTCCGGAACCCTATTGTCAGAAACTATGCTAATAGAAATGCAAAAAAAATATTTGGTCGATGATTGCCGATTAGGTCAGATGAACATAAAAAGCAACATTTTTACATTTCTAAATGTAAGTCTTAAAAAATCCCAAAGAAATTAGAAAAGAATAAACTAATTTTTTATTAGTGTTAACACCTTTATACACGGGTATACGTCAGAACTGAAAATTAAACAAAAAATATTTTACATGGTTTTCAAATAAATTGTTCTGCTAAAGATCGTTTTTCTTCAACAATTATTTATATAGAATGTCTGCAAACATATATCTCAAATCAATTTTTAATGCCATTTGTGCATTTTAAGTTTCTGTTGTTTTCTAAAATCTCAATAATACCTACCAACAAATACTTACAATTTTTTCAAAATAGTTTCTCTGTGATTTTAACCTTTGGTGCCAGTGTACGAAGCTTAGTTTACGATTAAAATCGAACGTGAATAATTCATGTTTTAATGACACGAGTACGCCAGTGGGTTGAGACAAAATATAACCTAATTGCATCCGATCATCAAATCCGATGATGAATGTTTCCTGCGCCTGTGCCACATTCTACCAGCAATCTCTCAGCTCAGTACACGAATATTAGCACCGAGACACTTGTTCCCTGTCACTTCCACCTCACCGCAAACTCAGATAATATCGCTAATTTGACAAGCAGTTTTTAGGTAAAATACAATACAACATAATATATACATTTCAGACTTGCAGAAAGCCGCATTTGGATCTGATAGCATTCCAAAATTTCATATCTTTTTGCCAAATATTTTGCAATTTTTCTTAACCTTTCACTGTAAAAAAATACTCTCTTGAATTACTCACTTTTAATTTTGTCTCATTACCTTACAAAGGATTTAATAAATAATAATTTTCAGTATAAGATAATGAAGATTGTGTCTGCAATTTAAATTAGTTAATTAAAGCAACATAATTTTAGGTGAGCTTCTTACTATTCAAATTATCTAAATGTTGACTGATAAGCGAATCAGTCTGTTTAATTAGAAACTAAACTATTGCAATTAAATCACATCCTCAGCAAACGCAGGCGATCGCTGTATCGTTGATCAGTGACGACGGCTAATTATTGTCATAGGACAAGCCACTAGGTTGCCTAGCAACCGGTTATCAGCATCTCAAACACCGACAGATTTCATCTCCGTTGTCGGTGCAAAAACTTGCTCTTCTTCCGGCCGAGCACGTGTCCGAGCCTGGAGCAGTTGGCGGCGATCCTGGCTGCAACTCCCGCCATTTCATGCAGCCTCGGACTTGTAGTGAGAGTGTCCGAGGGTGGAGATCTTCCCGGCGATCCTGGCTGCAACTCCCGCCATTTCATGCAGCCTCGGACTTGTAGTGAGAGAGTCCAAGGGTGGAGATCTTCCCGGCGATCCTGGATGCAACTCCCGCCATTTCATGCAGCCTCGGACTTGTAGTGAGAGAGTCCGAGGGTGGAGATCTTCCCGGCGATCCTGGATGCAACTCCCGCCATTTCATGCAGCCTCGGACTTGTAGTGAGAGTGTCCGAGGGTGGAGATCTTCCCGGCGATCCTGGATGCAACTCCCGCCATTTCATGCAGCCTCGGACTTGTAGTGAGAGAGTCCAAGGGTGGAGATCTTCCCGGCGATCCTGGCTGCAACTCCCGCCATTTCATGCAGGCTCGGACTTGTAGTGAGAGTGTCCGAGGGTGGAGATCTTCCCGGCGATCCTGGCTGCAACTCCCGCCATTTCATGCAGCCTCGGACTTGTAGTGAGAGTGTCCGAGGGTGGAGATCTTCCCGGCGATCCTGGCTGCAACTCCCGCCATTTCATGCAGCCTCGGACTTGTAGTGAGAGAGTCCAAGGGTGGAGATCTTCCCGGCGATCCTGGCTGCAACTCCCGCCATTTCATGCAGCCTCGGACTAACACACTTTGAGAGAATTCTGCGTGTCGAAAAATTAAAATGGAAGAAACGAAAGTTAAATACATTTTTTGAAGGGTACAGTTAAAGAACGCTACATATAAGTAAATTTTGTGAAAAAATTGTTTAGGGGGTAATCGTGCAGTGATTTTATGAGCTTTCAGAATATACCCTCGGTTTTTAGAAAATATTGCCACAATTGTCTTGAAAAACGCAATTGAAATATCGATTTGTATGGAATAGATACAAGTTTCGACATTAAACTTATTTTATCTCAGTTTCATCCGAATGTGACTAACAGCGTTCTTTCCCTGTATACCTGCCCTTCATTTATGAATTGCCTCTCTTAGTTGCTGCTCAATTTTCCGAAGCAAATTCCAATAATTTACTAAATTTTAATAGAACGTACACTGTAATTTTTCGAAAATTAACAAGAATTGTTAGAGAAATTTTTGTTCACGTTTATCCATAAATCATGACATTAAAATGTGAGTCGTTGATCAACGTATTAAGTTGTTAGTCCCCATTAACGTCGCACTGTTCTGCAACTACACATGACGATAGATGATGATCGGGAGATGATCACGAAGAAACGGTTGGAATGGATGCTGTGAATCATCTTCCCAGGATTTGCCTCTCGATTGAGGGAAAGAATCGAACCAGGACCTCCAACGCGTCACCGCATGAGCCGACTTGATCCTTGCGTCTCGGAGAATATTCTTTCCGCGCCGACAGTTTCTGTCTCTGTCCCCGAGAATGACACAATCACTCGTAGCCTCTCTGCTTGATCGAGAAGCACAGTAATCAATTACACAAATCAATCGTCAACATTGTTCGACATGGATGACTCTTAGCTGCGTAACAGTAGCGGTAATGACTTGAGTCTGTCACGTGAAAACTGTCCTGGAGGCCTATTCTAGAACGTTTTCCCAATTCCATACCTGATGGAATCCGGTTACGGCCATAAGGATTAAGAGTCCTAGGGACCGCTATGGAAACTGACGGATTGAGTCAAATTTTCCCAAAATATCTAAGTCTCCCCAAGGCTCATTATTTACTCCACTATTATGCAACTTTGGGAAGGTAGTTTTGATACCCATTTTCTCGTAATACTATTGAGAAATTTTAAGAAATACTTGAAACAAAAAAGTATTTTTTTTGTATTTTTTCACGAAATATGTGAATAATAACACTTATTTTTCCTTTAAATATTTCTTAAAATTTCTCAATAAAATTGCGAGAAAATGGGTATCAAAACTACCTCCCAAAGTTGCATAACAGTGGTGTAAATAATGAGCCTTGGGGAGACTTAGGTATTTTGGGAAAATTTGACACAATCCGTCAGTTTCCATAACGGTCCCCAGGATTCTTAACATTGCACCGAATCGGATTCCATCAGAATTGGGAATTTAAAAGTTCTAGAATACGGCCCCTGGGCTCGGTTCTAGTTCATTTAATTTTCTTGTCTCAGCAATAGCTATGTCAAAATTCGTGATAGTTTACAATTTGATCTACTAATTTATTTGTAATTTGAAGACAGCAATACAAATCTAGATTTAGTTGCCACAGAACGAAAACGGACGCTTGGGAATAGATGTACACTTGGCCAAACTAAAACGGTATTCGAAAGAAACAAATAGTCAAAAAATATTTGATGGCATCACCCGATGAAGTAAGTATGGTAACGCGTCATCTAACTAGAGTAGGGGAGTTCATGATTTCATTGATGATAATAACATTAACAAGGATCGATTTTTTATCTGACCAAGTGTACTTAAAGCCTCGACATCTTGGAATTTAGCTGGTTTATTTTGTTTGCTATAAAGTCCGGTAACTGAATGGTGCAGATTTTTCATTTTAAATACGCTTTTGAAAAGTTCAAAGCTCTAAAAATTTATAAATTCTCCAAGAACAGGATCCTTTTGTGTAGATTCAGTATTCCTCCTCTCGTGAAGGCGCAATATCCTTTACTAATGTAGCATCTTTTATTTCGATTTAATTGAGATATACTGTAGGTAATTCTGGATCAAAGAGCTAATGTTTAAAGTATTTTTTTATATCAATAGTGCTGATTCTTCTAAATTATCTAAAAATCTCGAGTAGGTACACTAAAATACAAATTCTAGAGCCCACAAATTGTTATCAAAATTGTTTTAGATATATTTCACATCAATTCATGATCAAATATAATGTTTGAATTCGCATTACGTCAACAGTATGAGCTTTGTTCCGATTCGTCCAACAGGTCAAATTGAAGTCCCAAACTATTTGCTTCCTAACTTTTACCAAAATCGCAATCATTTCTCCATTATCAGCTCACCAATTCGTATTTCTCTTTAATTTATAATATTTTAATCATGTACCATTATCGTTGAAACATTTTACAATCAGAAATATATCAAAACGCTGATTGGCAATTATCTAACCTAATTAGCAATGACTCTGTGGTAAGTTAGACGTAATATTTAACTGCTGCTATTAAATTCAAGGATTATGTTCATTGAATCGTATTAGTGGAGGAAGTAGCTATAGAGGGAGTTTAATACAGCAATTCCAGGACATTTTATAGGCTGCAAATACTTGCTCTGTAGCTATCTTTGATAACAAAAATGTTTGTAGTCGAGATCAAGTTGGTTCTGATGCTAACATCTTGGTTTATTCTCTCCGCAGGCTTGGTTTCCATTCCAGCATCCGATCTTACTGAATGACTTGTTGCTTCCCTCAGATGATGGGAATGTTACTATAATAGACCACGATAATCCCCTTCCCACCTTTCGTATCCCATTTTCTTCATCTTCATCTCTCAATCACCTTCATAATCCATCACAGACTCAAAATGATGCAGCTTCCAAGCCGTTTACAGTGCTAAAAATGTAACATTGAATATAAAATCCTTACGAGCATCTAACTACATAAATATTGATTTCAGCGACAAACGCTTCTGAACGTTATTTCATTTCCAGTTCCACCCCATTTAAAATTTTGATTACATTTCAAATAAAAAATTTGTATTTATTACTCTTGAATTATTCAAGAAAATTAGAAGTAAGACCGTTATATATTTTGCAGATAAAATATTTGTGAATGATAAGCCTCAATTCTTAACTAAACATGAAACGTGATAATTTTTTGAGTTTAAATTTAATTTTCTTCATTATGTTTGTCAAATTAATAGCTCATGTTCACAAAAAATCATAAGAATATTTGGCACTGCAACCTCTTTTATAAGAAAACTCTTCAAAATATTCACACTCCAGCATGAATTCCTCGGATATGTTTCTCCGTCAGTCGTAGGATGTTCGTAGAGTGCCAGAAAAAAAACGCGCCAAGCAAAGGCATCAGTTCCCAGCACCACCACACGGCAGCACAGTATACGTAACCAACCACATCAATTACCATCATATGGGCCACAGGAATATCATGAAGGTTAACATGCACCTATCTTATATCACATGGAAATTAGTACAAAGGAACCATGAATAAGTCGGCGACATGTTGTTTGTCCTGCGATGTTTATTCTTTTGTTATCACGTTTGTTGCCTCCTTTTATAGAAGCATTTCATCCAATCACAGTGTAGTGGTGGGGATTCTATTGTTTCATTCTTTTACTTCATTATTATTATACAAGTTGTAAAATGGAAATGGCGAAATGTTTGGAGAGATGCATTTGTTTGATGAGTTGAAGTCAGTGCAGAAATGAAGAGCTAAATGCAAAATAAATATATTTAGCACGTTTTTGAAAAGATAATTACTATCCAACTTTAATTAAAGTTAAGCAAAATTGATAAATAAACCGATATTAATTCTCTTAGTTTTCTTTAAAACTGTCAGAGTTCTGTAATTTTGTTGTAAAATTTTATAAAAGATTAATGTCAAAAAATTGAGAATATATAACTTTTAAACTCATGTTCAATAAGTTTAAAATTTGGACGTTTCCAATAAATTAGTTTTAAATAAATTAGAAAGCAACTATTTATTTAATTTGTTCTTGCAGTTAATGTAAGTCGTTTGAAAATTGTTTTATATATAAATCGATATACTCAAGTCAAATTTTGATTTATTTATAAATCAATACAAAAATGTATTGACATTACCTACTCACTCCAAACGTATCACAATAATGACTGAAAATCCGCCGCATACACAATAAAAAAACAAACAAACAGTCAAACACTTCCCCTTACCCCCCTCATCAAAAGTGAGGGCGTAACAGGTGTTTTAACGCATTTTCTACAGGTGGTGGGGGGGAATTAAAATCCCAATGCTGTACGGTAGAGGGAGTAATTGTATTGTCTTCTCTCTCTTTCTATCGGCATCGGTACCACGAAGGTAGCGGCGGAGGAGGATGATGGGGGACTTGGTAAAGGTAACCAAGAGTAACGGCTAGTGTTCTGATGACTGCCCAACGGAGAACAACACAGGCTGCTAGATCGCATCATTGATAGACCCGAACACAGTTTTACCGATCCGTGAAACGGGGATTTCATTTGACCATTTTTGGGGTGTGATCGTGATTTTTATAAAAAAAATATTTTTATAAATATTTGTGAATTTATATAATTTTTTATATTTTATTTTACGTGTGTGTGACTTTGTTTGGGGAGTGATTTTTTCAAGTGACTTCGGTGATAAAAGTGTAATTTGGTTTTGGTGAATTTTTTTGACAGTGTGTATAGTGACAGTGCTGAGGATTTGTGTGTGATTTGTTTTTAATAATTAATTCTACAACTCGCCAGCAAATTATTTAAGGTAAGAGTTTTACAAGATTAAATACCAGGTATAAATTTGATACGCTGCTTATAATTTTCTTGACTGTCATCTGACAGTCGATGCCGATAATACATATGCAACTGTTAACGAAAGATAAGTACCTACCACATTGTAAGAACGTTGGTTATAGCTTCTAGTAATAAAATTTTGCGACAGCTACTTCGGAGTCGACGCTTTTACGCCTATCTACTTGACATTTACTACTCAGCAACCAGATTTATGTTATGTGATCTCAACATGAGAATTCTATCACAATGATTCTATTTGATCATATTACAAGTATCAGCACTGATACTGCTGTTCGAGTATATTTCAAGATGAAAAGAAATAGCCTGTATTGTTCCGACGATACCGAAAGTTTCTCTAACTAATTTATACTGAATATATATGCTGCTTTCGTATAATATACACCAACGGATAAAATATGCTGATTTTAATATGTGGAAAACTGTTTGAATTTTTCGTTAGTCTCGTCTGAAAACTACTTTTGTCTCCAATGAAGCAATTATCTCTTCAGATATAGTTTTACCAATACCCTTTTTTAATTGCTAGTAGAATATTCAAACTCTACAAAATGGCATCAAATTTTAGACAATGAAATGTAAAAAATAAGAACCGGTATTACCACCTGATTATGTTTTGATTAAGTTAATCCGTGGTGGAATGAATTTGCTGTTCCCAACATATCATTACACTTAAAGCTGCAATTGCAATGTTTGGCTAATATTCACTAATTGATTATTAACACCCGATCAGACGTTTACACGACCGAATCTAAGTGGATAATACAATATTTCTTAGAAATCGCCATGTCTAATAATCAAATATAACTTACAATGCATTATACACATTGAAAAATAAAAAATAGAGTTTGATTCGTATTCGTATTCTGTGCACTTCTGTGGCTCAATAAAATTGTAAGGTTTTTAGGAAACATAAGAAGGAACAAAAAAAATGGGTCTAGAACTTAGAAATATTTAAGTAATGGAGCCTCCAAATTACTATGGTTGAAATTAGTATCTATAACGAAAGCGGGCTTAGGGTGCCTTTAAATTGCAAACAAATAGTCTTAGACATGAAGAGACAACGTATATTTTACTATGATTCATAATATAAAACAGCAAGAAGAGTAAAGTTGAAGAAAACGTTTGATTCTTCTGAATGTTTTTTTTTTGTTATTTATAGTTCTAGAAATGGCACGCTTTGTCAATAAATTCTCATAAAAAACGTTCTAAATAACATCATTTTACAATTAATTCAAATAAACCAACTTTGTGCTATGTTAACTTACTTTATTACCAGATATTATTGTAACAAATTGTTCTGTCACGAATTGTTCCTACATGGATTGAGCATTGTACACAGAAATACAGAAAAATTGTCGTGCAGTTGTAATAATCATTTATAATATAATAAAATTCCCCATGCAATCGTGAAACGGAAATTTTATCGAGAAATTTAAAAGTTCAGAACTACTTTTTTGATTTTATTTCAGGAAGAAAAAGGGAAATAATTTATTTGCAATGCCATTTACAATAAACAACTTGTGATAGTAATTATACTTTCTTAATAATTGATGTTTCTTGTTTCAAATAAATAGTTCTCGTATAATAGTTCATTTCTGGATTTTTCAACAAAAGGCTTCCGCGTAATATTTTAAATGATGTATTAAGTGCAATGTATGTACCACATTATCTACATTGTAATAATACTTATTGATATTCATTCTAAAGTCAGGCTGATAACATCCCCGATAAAATTATTGGCAAGATAAGAGTCGAGCAGCGTTAATCCTATCAATAGTTTATCGCGGACTCCGTTTTCGTGAAATCAAATTAAATATTTGACAGGAAATCTTACAGTTTATGGAATGTCAGTCAAATGGGAAGATATAAGCAAAGAAAATATTTACATATGAATGTATATCGAAGTCAGTATTTCAAAATCTAGGTACCTTACATTCAAATAACTATTTCTTTGAAGTCTTGTACATCTTCAATTCCGAGAAATCGCAATGAATATTTGCCGAGAGATCTCGATCACGAATCGGTTGAAATATTCATTAAAATCGTCTGGTGTTCTGTTGTATTGACATCGTTAATCTGGTATTAGTTTTGTGTCGCCGGCCGGTGGTGTAACAGGTGGCGCGCAGGCGCAGAAGGACTCGGGTGATTTCGATGCGCGAGTAAAACACGAAGAAATCCCGAGAGCTGTCAATACATGCAACCGCGGTACTGCCGTTGACGAGAAATATTACACGATGCAAGACTGATAAGACTGTTCTTGATTCCTGATTTAGATTGATCAAGAAAAATATTTTTGTCTGTATATTATTGTCCATTTTACAAATGATAGTCAATCGGAATAATGACATTTTCTAGAAAGTTTGGTCTGTACTTGTTTTTGACGTGATCTACTCAGCGCTTCGGGAATATTTTACTATTTGTTGCTACAAATATTTAATTTAATTTGATATGCGTTTTCTCCTACAATCGATTTAATTTATTTCTGATTTTAATTATTTAAAAATTAAAATAATTATTATATTCATGCTGTCATAAAAGTATATTTAGTGTGTGCATTTTGTAAGTTCAGGAATTTAATATAAATTAAGGTACTTATTCAAAGAACGAAGGATTTTTTTTTAAATTTCGACGGCATTATTGCTAATAATCAAATTAATTTATTTTATTTAAAATACAACAATTGCTTTAAAAAGTCTATTGCTAGTAATTTTGAGCCTTCAATTGAGTCATAATACAAAAATTGAACGTAAAAGACAAGTGAATCAGATAACACAAACGACTGCATAATCATGTAAATTCTTAAAAACCCGATCAGCCACTTTTTACTCCGATATCTTAACTTCGGTGCAACACCACGATTTTCACACTTCAGAGCAAATTATTCCCTAAATACATAAATTGCAACTCACGATCGAGTTTTAATAATTTACCAGCAAAACTCAACTCGTTCATATAATCTTTATATTTCTATTTTTAGTTCCGATCTTCCTGAGCGCCAGATGGGGCGACCGTTAGAGAAATACCACGTGCACTTTGGAATCTTATTTCAATTTAAAGGGAATCAGTTTATACCACTCTATAATCACATGTCTGGGATCTTTATTTTTTTTAAACTAATGCCATGTGTTAAATCCGTTGAGAAAATTTCTATTGTTTTCCCAAGACTATGTTATAATAGTTATAATAAAAACTGAGCAATAGTCTTTGTGAAATTAATTATTATTCAAAAATTAAAAATTCGTGTGCTGTGAGTGGAGATGGTGTAATCTTGGTTGTTTTCACAGACCTTGAAATAGTTGCTATGTAAAATGTGTTGGGAGTAAATGAACTAAGATTCGTGGAACATAGCGAAACAGGGAAGACATTGTTTGAATTTTGTAAATTTCGCTCAGTTGGTGAAGAAAATTTCTAAACGGGATTATGTATCCAAATAATTTGTAATAATTTTTAAAAAATGTATGAGTTGTATATTTTTATAAAGAATAAATGGTTATTATTCTGTTCAGTGTACATAAAATGTAATTTAGAAGTAAATAATTAGCGGATTTACGTCCTGACTGAAGATGCAAATTTCCTCAGTCGAGAGGTACCTATAATTACTGGAAATATCACAAATAAAAATTCCCGCCTTATATCCATATTTCTATTCTGTAATATCTATCTATCAATATTTATTCATCTGTCGCCATTAGCTAAGTTGCAAAACAGTGCGACGTTAAACACTATTATAAAGAACAAAAACACATACATTTATACACTTCAAAATAATATTTCTCATACGTTCTCTTTAATATTAAAAGATCACAACTTAATACCTGAAAGGACCTAATCATTCTTAAACCAGATGTTTAAACGCTGTTATTTAATCGCGCCTGCATTATTTAACTCTAGTTAAGTAGTTTAACGCCCGAGGCATGTTGCTCCGTAGTATATTTGACCATGACAGTATTAGCATTGACCCTAACTGAGATAGGTAGGTATTATAATAAGGAAATACACCGACATTAGCTGTTATCAAATGTAGTTCATTAGGAATTCTTATCATCGTTTTGGACAGTAGGTTGGGGTGACTTTGAAACGACCTCTTCCTTTGTGAGAAAAAAATTAGCTTTTCTTATCGCCAATTTTTGTTCCGGTTAAAAAACACCTGCTGCGTCACTAACAACGAATAAAGATATAAAATGACTGTTGAGTTTGAAACAATGTGAAGGGAAATTGTATTTACGGGACCGCTATTGATTCAGAACATTCGATTTTTTTAAAAGTCAATTTATATACCAGGACACATTTTAATGTCTCTTAAATAAAATTAAATAAAAATTGATACTGCTTTTTCGTTTTATCCTACTCAGGAAGCGCTAGTAATTTAAATCTATACATTTTGTGAACTGAATTCACAAGAATATAAATGTTTTGTTTAAAATGTATTGTTTAAAAAGTATTCCATAATTTATTAGCTTGGCACTATCAGATCAGATTTAGCTTTAAAACGCGTAGGCATAATATTCCATCTATGATAAAGTTAAATTTAGTTCCCATTTTGAAAGAATCTGGAATATACCTAGTTTGAACTCCGTACCTTGCAATGTTGATTGTAGTACGCCATGAGTTTTGAGATAATGTATTTTGAACTCTACATTGGTTCATCATTTTACAAGCATTGTCCTCAATAAAAAAGTTCAACAATCATACAAATTATGTATTTCAATGATTTCATAAGCTTGATTACGTTAACTTTAAGGATACATAAAAATTATAGCTTTAGCTGTTACCAACTAATTTCTTGATCTTTACGATTATTCTAATTATTTATCCATCAACCATTGACCTAAATTACAAAGATCTTAACTGCCTAACAACAATTCAAGATATCACATAAATATAAATCCTTCCTTCGTATTCGACAAAGCACTTTGCAGTTGAGAAAAATTCACCAAGATTCGATCAAATTGGAAGATAGACGAATAGTACTTGACATTAAAGCATTACTCTGCGTAATAATAAGAGCCGATCAAATTGTCATTTCTTGTAATACCTTTCTTGGAATTCACTTTTGGATAAGATACAGGCAAAGAACACAAGCTACTTGTAATTGTTATCAAAAGAATTAAATATGCGAAACCCGTTTCAGTATTTTTTTTAGGAAGTGAATATTGTGTTGTCAATGCGGAGATCATTGAAATGGGCATGTTCTATTAAAACATTCCGATTTGAAGTTTTTGATATTTTAAATTTGAATTTACTTAAGTTTATTGTCAGTTTCACTCGAATTTATTATTACTGCCTGATTACGAGAAAATTGTTTGAACACATTTATTTAGACGTTTTTTAAAGTTTCTAATATGACATAAACCCACTCTGAAGTTCTGAAACGTGAAATATTTTGTTTCACCTAAGTGAACGATTGCTAACTAACTTAAAAGCTCCCAAATTTAGCTTTCAGTTTCAGTTTAGGAATACATTTTTCAGAGATTTTTTCCTATTTTCGTAAATATTATATATTTTTCTGTGACTTTATAAGTAATAATTGAACCTACCCAGAAAGATTAGTAAATACTAATCTTGTGACATCGAAGTAGAATGGAAACACTCGCATTGCTCACTCAATTACTCATTCCCTGTAGAACAAGAAGTGCAGGTCATTGCTTAGGTCACAGCTGTCATCACAAACAAGCTTCATACGTCACGCGGGGCGTGGGTTCGAATCCAGATGAAGACATCATGCGTATTTGTATTCCATTTCATCGTGTTGTGAGAGCACATGATGTACTTGTAATTGGGACTGGGTCTTGAAGAGAGGAGAATAGATCTCTAGTACTTTAGAGGTAGAAGGTCCGATGTCCATGTCAATGGTTCTTTGAGATTAAATCATATTTGTAATGGTGACATCAGTCATTTTGTAAGAGTTGACTTTAGTCAAATAGCAAGGATAGAGCTTGATTATATGGTTCCAAAAGTGTTCAACGATAATCGAGAAAATGGACTTCCTTATACCACATAACGTAGAATTAATACAATATTTTCTTTTTAATTTTTTAATAGAAATGTATAGGGAGCATCAATTTTATTTAAATTACACTTGAATACTGCATCTATTTTATTTCCGTCTACTTTCCGAAGTTCAATTCCAATGGGCACAAGTCATGAAAGTTTTAGTCTTATTTTTCCTCAGTCAATGGGAAAATGTCAACAGCTTTTCTTACAAAAAGACCACTTAATCATCACCAACGTCAACATCATCATCATCCAAATCCCATATGTTCAAACGAATTGACAACCAAAAATGACATTGACTAATTTGAATTGACAGGGTAATATAAGCGTTATAGCTTTGTCGAGTCATTTACGAACAAAACAGGTTACCTATCCACGCTTTACACGAGTTTCTTTCTTATATAAACTTGAAACTATATTCAAATTCAATTTTAGCTTATAAAACTGGGTAACAGAAGCAAAAGTCTTTATAAGTTCTCAGAAATCCATCTGCCTTTCTAGTTTTTCCACAATTCATCTTCTTTTAATAACTCCATTCCTCGTGTTTGGTTGTTAACATATGTGAAATTAATCCTAGCTTCTCAGTACTCGGATTCACCTTATGGGGTCGCTTTTATAGAAGTAAATACAAGTTTGATTTACAGACACACACATTCTCAGCACATTCTTCCTTGTTTATACATTGTATTAATGTGACTTTGATGATCCGCATGTGTCATTCATTATGATGTATTGTTGTACAAATACTTCATTTTAAACTAATTTACAAGTGTTACAAGGTGTGTATATTGTGAGTTTTTGTTGTAAAAATGTGTTTATAATCTATTTATGTAGACACACAAAATATATTGCAAAAATGAAAAAAAAAACATATTTGTTAATTACAATACGATCTTTTGGGGATGAGATTTAAGTGAATGTAGCGCCAGTACTGTTAAAAATCGTGGAACGTCTTTTGAAATTTGATTTAGAAGTAATTGGAACAATCAGAATTATTGAGACTTTAAAAACAGCTATTTTCCTCATCACAAAATGAAAATAAAATTATATTCAATTTCATTTCATATATTGGCTGCTTACGCAGATATTCCTTTCAATTATACTGGAAATGATTAATACATTTCCACTTTAGCTAACTATCTCACATTAGGTCATACAAAAAAATTAAAACCTACTCGACTTCTAATACACAGTAAATAAAGTTTTGAAAGAGAAAAAATCGAATGAAATATACTCTATATTATTATACCACCCGTATAAAGTGACTGTAAATGCATATAACCAACAAATCGCACTGTGATTTATATCACCTATACGACAGCTCAACCAGTATGTTAATATCTACCCAGAGTCCATATGTACTTAATAAGACAATTTAGACATAAGGTCTTTTGCTAGACTATAAAGTTGAACGGAATCGAGGAAATATATATTTGTATCTTACATAGCCATGTCGTCGTAGACTAGAATTATCACAATTAATTAACTACATATTGATTAATTGAGTTTAATAGTGTGTATAAAACAGGCTGCAGGATGTATGTATACAAATTGTTACTTGAAGACAAATAAGACACAACAGTATAAATGTATTGCCTTTTAATGACTTGGTAATTAAATTGTAAATTAATCGATATTATATACTATGCATTTAAATCAAAATACGACTATATAGTACTTTTTGGAAAACGTAAAAATATATCTATAATTATATCATGCAGCTAGAACACAAGACACAATACACTGCTAGCAAGCGACGTCCAATAGTGTTCTATATGCATGGATGATTTGACTCAATAAGATCACAACTATCAACGTGTCTTCAGACATCACGCAGCTAGAACACAAGACACAATACACTGCTAGCAAGCGACGTCCAATAGTGTTCTATATGCATGGATGATTTGACTCAATGAGAACACAACTATCAACGTGTCTTCAGACATCACGCAGCTAGAACACAAGACACAATACACTGCTAGCAAGCGACGTCCAATAGTGTTCTATATGCATGGATGATTTGACTCAATGAGAACACAACTATCAACGTGTCTTCAGACATCACGCAGCTAGAACACAAGACACAATACACTGCTAGCAAGCGACGTCCAATAGTGTTCTATATGCATGGATAATTTGACTCAATAAGATCACAACTATCAACGTGTCTTCAGACATCACGCAGCTAGAACACAAGACACAATACACTGCTAGCAAGCGACGTCCAATAGTGTTCTATATGCATGGATGATTTGACTCAATAAGATCACAACTATCAACGTGTCTTCAGACATCACGCAGCTAGAACACAAGACACAATACACTGCTAGCAAGCGACGTCCAATAGTGTTCTATATGCATGGATGATTTGACTCAATAAGATCACAAATATCAACGTGTCTTCAGACATCACGCAGCTAGAACACAAGACACAATACACTGCTAGCAAGCGACGTCCAATAGTGTTCTATATGCATGGATGATTTGACTCAATAAGATGAAAACTATCAACGTGTCTTCAGACATCACGCAGCTAGAACACAAGACACAATACACTGCTAGCAAGCGCCACGTCCAATAGTGTTCTATATGCATGGATGATTTGACTCAATAAGATGAAAACTATCAACGTGTCTTCAGACATCACGCAGCTAGGACACAAGACACAATACACTGCTAGCAAGCGACGTCCAATAGTGTTCTATATGCATGGATGATTTGACTCAATAAGATGAAAACTATCAACGTGTCTTCAGACATCACGCAGCTAGAACACAAGACACAATACACTGCTAGCAAGCGCCACGTCCAATAGTGTTCTATATGCATGGATGATTTGACTCAATAAGATGAAAACTATCAACGTGTCTTCAGACATCACGCAGCTAGGACACAAGACACAATACACTGCTAGCAAGCGACGTCCAATAGTGTTCTATATGCATGGATGATTTGACTCAATAAGATGAAAACTATCAACGTGTCTTCAGACATCACGCAGCTAGAACACAAGACATAATTTACTCTAATAGGGGTCTTAAAACTATACTGAATTAAGACATTTAAACAAGGTTTGAATGAATCCTATTTTTTGTCTACCCTATGAAAATCGTGGCCTCATCCCCATTAGACAAATAACATGTTTCAAACCATTCAATTAGCCATTTCCGAGAAACACTAAATTGTGTCTTATAAATATTACGACTTGCTTCAATCATATTTCCAATTGGTTAAAATTTAAAGATCGAAGTCAGTGATTTGTCTAATTAGATTAGATTTAGTGAATTAATTTCAGTGATTTCACAGAATGGTTGTCTAATGTGCATTTCGTGTCTTGACGTTGAACCCAAGTAGTTTTTGCTTGATCATTTCTATTGAATAGTTCACTGCATCTGTTCCCATGGTGGCTAACAAATGTTTTTTTCCCTTCATATTATGGTAGAGTCTTGGATGTGTCTTTGAAATTATGATTTTAAATTAATGATAGTTTTATTGATAGTAATTTGATAATCGGATTAAAATGTTTGGAATTTTGGCGGTGATATGTCTGGTTGGGCTTGATACCTTGTTAATTCCTTAATTAAATTGTATGAAGAGTAAAAAATAGATAGATTGCATTTGACCATGAGTTTAGAGTAGGTAATACTTTTTAAAATGCAATTATAATTTACCTTCATATAAACCCGTAAACTTGTTAACTAATACCGGAAAGGTCACTGGAATATGTTCAAATATATAATTTTCACCCGTTATATAGCTTCTTTGCACATAAAGTATGTGACAGGTGTCGTCAATAATGTGCTCTAGTAAATATTTAAATTTAAAAAATATTTGTCTGAATCAATCTGGAATTTAGTACCTGTAATTTTCGTTATGAACACAACCGGGATTCGAACCCGAGCTACCCAACAAATTGATCGATTCTCTTCGATCTCTTCACCTCCTCGATCGTGTCCCATCATTAAGTCATGAAAAAAGCTCAATAATCTAGATTCTTACCGATTCGCTATGTCCCACATTAACGTTCGATGCGATGAAAAACCAGCGGACATCACCGCTTGAATTTCCTGGGTGTTTTCAGATGTTTTTGTCACAAGTTGTACTACATCGGAACAATGATTGGTCGCTCCATGCTTTAATAATGTATAGGGCTCCGACGAGTTTTTGTCTATTTGATTCTTTTTCGTGAATTTGTTGGATAACTTGGGTTGGAAAAATGTTTTAGCTGTTTCCTTTGCATGCTAGATCAAATAGGACACATTCTTAAAGTTTTTGTAATATATTCTGTACTACAATAGTTCTGTATAACTATTGTATAGTTCTGATAGTTCTGTAATATGACGCCTTTTTATGTTTATCATATTCTCCAATTCTCTTCTGAACCTAAACGTGAGGCAGATTTGAGGGTATTATTGTAACGTATCCCGATAACAACCCTTTATATGTTGTACTGGTAAAATAGTTCATCACGTCATCAAAAATAAAATCTATCCCATTAGTAGATCCTTGATAATACTTAAATTACAAGAAATCGGTATTATTTAACCGGAAAGGAACGTATTCATAAAACTACAAATCCAGAACTTTTTAATTGTCAAAAAACGTACTTAAATGTTGGGTAAAATGTGACTCGATGTTGTAGTACACCCACGGAAACAAAAGATGTGCGTTTCCGATATTATAGATGCACGCGGATTTAATTTTACCGTTTACTGCCAGAAGTATCGGGGGAATAGTTAAAAGTCAAAGGTATGTAGAATAGGACCCAAGCAAGTTTAGGTTTTTCTCTTCATATTGCTAATTAGGTTAAACGTCAATACAGAGCAAGCCGTTTGATTTGTTCTTTTAGCAAATGACGAATCAATTATTCGAAATGTGTGTACTTCTTTGTGCGCGCGAAAGAGTTGAGAAGTTTACGCAATCTTCGTGAATCATCATACATTTCTGAAAGGCCAGTTTCTTTTGAATGCCTATCATTTTATTGTTTGCCCACAATTCGAAGTGCCAATCAAAACATGGTGAAACGTTATTTATTAATGTTGCTTATTATGTATTTCCTCTGGCATTGGATTATTTTTACACAATCAACAATGAAGTACAAACTTTTCAAGAAATAATGTTTTACTTATAAAAGGAATTTTATAAGTATGTTTTATAGCTATCAATATACGTTTATATTGATGAAATTATAATTTTGAGCAGTTTCAATTTTTGTGTTGAAATCATCTTCAAAAAAAATGTCCACAAACAAATCTAATTACAAAAATAAGTAACAACTTAAATAGTTACCTATTTAGTAAATCGAAATTAGCTTTTTATTTTTAAGAAACTGGAGAAATAAAACAACTAGGCGATCAAATGAGTATCATTTCTTAATATTCTGACACAACAATTTGTCTGTTTCTTCTTTATAAGTCAAATCGTTTAGATGACATTTCCGATAAAAATTTTATTTTTCGTGATCCTGAGACCAACATTTCATAATTATTACAAATTGTATGCAATATGTGTCATGTATTGTAACTCAATTATTTTACTAATAAGAATGCATTTTTAAATCGTCAACCATTCTCTCCAATTCACAAAAAAATAATGTTAAATTACCTGTCAATTACTTCTATTTAAAACACTAATTCCGAATCATAAATCGTGCAAACCAACAATTTCACTTCCAGTTTCCATTCCAAGAAAAAAAAACACACTCACATTTTTTGCACCCAGATTAAGTGAATCTATTTTTCAGTCGTCAAGGTAGAGTAACGTCGTACCTATCCACCCACTTGTGGAATGCATTTAACTGAATTATACTATTATAACTTATTTCCCCCTGTCATAAGAATACATATGTGTGTACAGCAAGCTCATTGGTCAAGAATTATATGGGTTAGACTAGTTTTTATAGATGCAATGAAGTGTGATGGCTCCAACAAACTAGATTGAAAAGAAACTATTATAAATAGTTTTCTGGTTAATATATGGTTAATTAATGTTTTACCACGTCTATCCACATAGGTGTTTACTAATTGGAAATGTTAAATATGATGTAATTAAGAAAATACTTTATGGTTTCTTCATATTTTTAAACGGCGTTTTGAAATAGTCTTGTTTTCAATTAAGAATCGTGCTTGACAATAAAGCATACGTTTTTACATTGTGCGGTAATTCATTATAAACTTAGTTAAGTGAATTCGATTTTTTTTTATCACATGCAAAGAAGATCTGGTAAACCACGTATAGGTAAAGCAAATTAAATTTTAATTGAAAAGCATCATAAAGATTAATTAATCGTGATCCCAATTAATAATAAGGATCAATAAACTTGGGGTCAAAATCAATAAAATCACCTACAGCAATAGTTCTAAACTAGGAAAACACTAAGTAAACGCGTTGGTAAGCAATCCTTCGAAAGCAAAGAAGACGACGGAGATCCATCAGTAAGCGTAATATAAAAGAAATTAGTGTTAGGTGAAACCAGGAAAGCGATCTTCCTAATAATAAATAAGTTGACGATCATGAATTTATTAATATTTTTTGAAAATATTGGATGTACCGTTACTTCGTTTAACCTGCAGAGTGTGAAAAATGTACACTCGTTGCATAGATTCGAGCCATAAGCTGTTGAGACTATAAAAGTAAAAAGGTTATACAATTCTCACCCTCATGAGATTATACAGTTCATTAAATATTCACCAACAAGTTATTTTTAAATGTTTGAAAGAGAAATGATTTAACTCACACCTCTACTCCACAATCAATAACTCATATCTCTCTAATTCCATTTCGTTCCTCGTCATACTTTTACACGTCCAAGTCATAACGTAACAACAAGATCTTGACGCCATTATGATTAATAGCGAACGCATGCGCAACAACCTACAAGCTACTGCAGTGTACTTGTACGCTAATATCATTTAATTGTCTGATTATCCATCACACTGCATTCTTGATGTGGGTGCGTACTCTCGCCTCGGATCATACGCCATCTTGAGGTCAATATTGTGGAGAAAATAGGTTTGTTAGGGTACAGTGGCGTGCAGAGGTGGGGGATTTTTGGTGCGCAAGGGATGGAAGATCTACTTGTGCCATAATTAAATTCTAGTCTCTACAAACAGTGTTAGGAGGCATTTTAAAACGTTTTCCCAACTCCATTTTCATGGAATTCGGTCACGGCCATAAGGATTAACATTGCATGGAATCGTATTCCAGTGGAATTGAGAATTTAAAAGTGCTAGAATAGGGCCCCAGGTTATTAATTACTTTTAGAAAATAGGGGAAATGTAAAATATAAGGAAGCAGAGATTTCTAATTCATATTATTCTTGGTTTATTTGTTGTTGTTCTTACTAATGTAAGTGCAAGTTCTACGAAATGTTAACATTTTAAGATTTTTATGACACTCACATAATATTGTGATGGGCTAGATATTTGAACACCACTTGAATCTCCCATCAGTAGAAATTACAGTGAAATTTGTAGAGAAATGAAAATTCTCTAAATATGATCACTTTTGAGCTATGGTTTTTCCACTACCTATACTTTTTGACAAGTATTGCGCCAATGACTAAAGTGTCAGAGGTTTGCCTTACGCCGCTGTTGGCTGGACAGTGGGGATTTGTCCGAGATCTCGGCAGCAACTGAGATTGCTGGTAGAAGTGAAGTGCGAGTGGTCATCATATCACAGAGTCACGACTGTGCAGATCACTTCGGTGTGATAAGAACTCTGTAATAGGAAAGCTAGAATATGGTCTGATTTTGCTCGTGATAACTATAGGATTGAATTGTAAAATCTTTCTGGATTGTGATTACATTTTTAGATGTTTAGTTTTATTACCTAACTAGGAAGTGATTTTTGATGTTAAATGTGGAATTAGACAATGAGTTGTTTTAAATTATTGAGATGAAATTTCAAATTGTGAGAAAATGTGTTTCAAATATCAAATTTTATATTTGACCTAAAGACATAATGGGGGATTTTATGTTGCCATCATAATTTTTCTGAAAGTGATTTGGATAACTATTTGTATTCAACTCAAAATTAAATAACATTAATGTATGTTTTCTTCTATGCTTTTTTTTAATAAGTTTGATGAAAAAAATACTAAACAAAACACTACTTTGATTTGAATGCAATTATTAAAAATTAGCAACTTTCTTACTACAACACACATAACGGGAACAAAGATGACCATTTCCACACAAAATATAATATGCAAATATTACTTTCTATAGATCGGAATGCCGTGATAAAAACAATTTTATTGGCAAATTGGAAATTAATGAATCAGCTTCACATACCTATATCACAGTATATATCTTACAATTTGATTGCATGTTTTGATATACCTTTGTATCTAATTGCTTACAACAAGCCTGCAATCATTGTGCTCCAACATAATTCAGCATAAAATCTAACACCATTGCATTCAAACCTACATATTAACAAATGTGCAAAAGATTTGTGCAATAGTTATTAATAACTTTAGAATAACTAATGATGAGTTATGCGTAATTTTATTCAGTTGGGAGCAGTTTGTATAGGTGATAAAGCATTGGGATTTGCAATCCGTTATTAATTTGAATTAATGGAATGTGTTGTGTACAATTGAATGTAAATGTGATTGGAATGCTTCTGTACACGATGTATCCATTCTTGGTGACAAATATTTTTCTGTTCTCAGTTCTTTTGTCAGATGTGTGTCATTGTACTCTGAGGTTGCTTCTTACTTTAAATTTCGATTGTTATTTTACTGACGACAGTTCTATTGCAATTTCACGATGGTTTTGTAGAAGTAATTTCGATAAAAGTCTGTTTCTGTCGCTAGCTAATATACCTACGCTGATGGAGTATTTTTGGTTGAAGAAAAATTTGAATTTACAATTTGTGAACTTTGAGTTAAAACATGTACAGTTAGTTACAACGGACAACAGAATTGCACTTTAGAATAATTTAAACCCATAGTCTAAAAATCCAACAACGTTTGCAATGTATGTCATTTATATGGAAATTCTTGGACTTTAACAATGTTGTTCATGATATCAAATACATGTTCAAACATTCATGTTTGATTTCATCCCAAAAATCTACAGTATCGTTGCTAATAAATATTTTTTAAATCAGTGATCATGTATTTTTATATTATATTTAAATAATAAATAACAAGATTTTGCAACAAATACATAAGGCGTACAAAACAATGTATTTTTTTACCATTTTCCATTAACACTTAAAAAGAAAGTGATACAAATTTTTATACAGAAACGAAAGTTACATTGATTGGAGAATAAAGACACCACCTACATATTGAATAAATCTGTATACTTCACAAAATGTGTCAACATTCATTTAGTTTTCCTGAAATGTGCAACTTTCAAAGACATCACCAAATGTGGACATCACAACCATATAATTCTAGTAAAACACTGAAATCATTGTACATCGATGACAATTTGTTACCAATCAAATAGACTCTTGTTCTATGAAGTCATAGATATAAACAGATGAACTAACAACTAGTCTAAAGTCATGAATTATGTTGATATTGTGGGTGCGTATGTCCAGACTTGGACATGAAAGACTTGCAAGAGAGAAATCAACTGTTGAGGTAGGTTAACCTCTTGAACAATGTCCAGAAGTCTACCGTAAAAATAGAAGAGTTGATAGGATTAAAACTAGATATACAGTTGTGTGTTGTGCCAACTAAATTATGACTACATTAATCCTTTAAGACGACATATTTAGTAGGGCGTTCTAAGGAAATTTTTCGTTTGGATTCGATTTTTTTTAAATAGTTGTGATATTTTTATTTTCATGTGTTCTAGATGCATTAGTTCTAAGCCAATTGAACTCAGATCTTATATAGTAGTCGAGAATATTTTATAATTATTTATGAGATAGCTAACCAAACAGGTAACTTTTATAATTTTAGGACTCAAAATTATGTCAAACAAAAATAATACCTTGTAAAGTTTTCTTTTTCAGCTAGTTTTGGGCATAGAAACGAAGTTTTTATAATCTATTTCTTATACATATAATTAATTGATGATGATTTGATGATTATAAAGTAGAAAATTGGCATGTTCGAAAATATACCCAGAAGAAATTGTTGAGTATAGAAAGATTTAAAAATTAAAATATTTTTAAATGTTAATATCGTAATTTATTATATTAATGTTATAATTTTTAACAGAATATACCGTACATAATAGAATCAAACCATCTTCACACTACCTTAATACATGCTATGTGGATGTCCAATAAATGTGTTCAAAATCTCAGCAAGAAGTTCCTTCCATCTTCTCAAGATTTTTTTCTCTAAACCACTGAGAAACCATTGCATCTGCATGCAAGTAGCGTCCTCGCAAATGTCCTGCATTGCCAATGAGAAGCAAATGAAGATCTGCATAGCAATACAATACCCTGCATTACATTTACATCCTCGACAGAATCACAACGAAACAATTAGTGCTCTAAAGATTGACGCAAACTTGGGAAATATTAGTTATAATTTATTATTTCATTCATCGTATGTATATTAAATTAACAAGGGAATTAATTGATAATTTACATATAGAGAACATTACCACATCCTTTTGAAAATATTAAAATATTTTACTTTTCTTCGTCCATGGACGTTGTTACACATCGGTTTAGAAAATATTTAAATTGTATTAATTCTACTATAATAGACAATTCAACGTCTACTTATTTCGGTTATTTTATCAACGTAAATATAAAAAAAAAAGTTTCGAAAAAATCTTCAGAGTTGGATACACATATAATTTTCATTTTCTTTATCCATTTAGCAATTACTCTCATAATTTTCAGGATATTACAAATACTATATGTCTACAAAATTTATACCGTGAAATTACGACAGCTAACCAAAATCACATCCAAAAGACACTTCAAACAAAAAAAACATTTTCAAATCGCTCCTAATTCTCCGGAATATTCACAATCACAATTGTTATTTCCTATACTTATAAATCACGTTACCATTTTGTTTGTCCTTGAGTGGAAAGATTCCCATGGTCCCCCACCTCCGGCCAGCTCTCACTTATCTCCCCCTCCCCCTCAATTGTCACGTGACCACAGACCGGAAGTGGACAAGGTTTTATTACCGGATAGATTTCCCATGCAGCACCGCGCAGACCATGGGCATACTCGCAATTGTGCAATAATATCAGAGTAAAACGGATTGAAATGCCGAGAGTGGAATAGAAATTCATTTTACCAGTAATGTGCTTTGTTGGGAAACTATTGGATTTATCATCACAAATATATTTGAAAACCATAAAATCTACAATCAATCATAACAATCCCATTAAAATTTGTGTTATTCTGGAATTAAAGAAATACAAGAAAACTAACTAAACATTGTAACCATTTATTTTCTCTAAAGATTGTGAATGACTTATTATAACATAAAATGAAATTGTGAAAAGTTAAAAACATTAAATTAACAATAGAATTTCAAGCAAAACATGGTTCCTACACCACGAGTGAATATAAATTGAATCACACAAAGAGGCTCAACATTGGGATATTATAATGTATTTTGCAGCTTTAAGTTGTAATAAGTCTACTTCGGGCACAAAGCTCTATCAACCGCGATTAAAGAACTTTCATTTGGACTTCCGAATCAGCCATTTTGTCAACTTCCACCGCCCGCTAAACACGAGAACGCGGCGTCACCACGTGACTCTATCTAGAAGGCAGTGAGCTGGTGTTAAGATCTAACGGTACATTCTACTGCTCATGTCACGTACACTGCCTTCTATTGTTGTGTTGACACACGCCTGACACAAATCTGTCTCGTTCATCTAACACCTTCAGAGAGTTGAGAAGGCAGTGGGATTAACTTGTTGTTGTTTGTAATGGTACAATGGCGCTGAAAGCAAATACACTTCAGACTCAATTGGAATATTAATTTCCAATTATACAGGATATAGAACACTATTGGACGTCGCTTGCTAGCAGTGTATTGTGCCTTGTGTTCTAGCTGCGTGATGTCTGAAGACACGTTGATAGTTGTGATCTTATTGAGTCAAATCATCCATGTAGAACACTATTGGACGTCGCTTGCTAGCAGTGTATTGTGTCTTGTGTTCTAGCTGCGTGATGTCTGAAGACACGTTGATAGTAATGTGATCTTATTGAGTCAAATCATCCATGCATATAGAACACTATTGGACGTCGCTTGCTAGCAGTGTATTGTGTCTTTTTGTTCTAGCTGCGTGATGTCTGAAGACACGTTGATAGTTGTGATCTTATTGAGTCAAATCATCCATGCATATAGAACACTATTGGACGTCGCTTGCTAGCAGTGTATTGTGTCTTGTGTTCTAGCTGCGTGATGTCTGAAGACACGTTGATAATTGTGATCTTATTGAGTCAAATCATCCATGCATATAGAACACTATTGGACGTCGCTTGCTAGCAGTGTATTGTGTCTTGTGTTCTAGCTGCGTGATGCCTGAAGACACGTTGATAGTTGTGATCTTATTGAGTCAAATCATCCGTGCATATAGAACACTATTGGACGTCGCTTGCTAGCAGTGTATTGTGTCTTGTGTTCTAGCTGCGTGATGTCTGAAGACACGTTGATAGTTGTGATCTTATTGAGTCAAATCATCCATGCATATAGAACACTATTGGACGTCGCTTGCTAGCAGTGTATTGTGTCTTGTGTTCTAACTGCGTGATGTCTGAAGACACGTTGATAGTTGTGATCTTATTGAGTCAAATCATCCATGCATATGGAACACTATTGGACGTCGCTTGCTAGCAGTGTATTGTGTCTTGTGTTCTAGCTGCGTGATGTCTGAAGACACGTTGATAGTTGTGATCTTATTGAGTCAAATCATCCATGCATATAGAACACTATTGGAATTCGCTTACTTCTGGATGTATATTTTTATTTCTTGACGTTTTATGGCATGAGATGAGAAAGATTTAACACTGTCGCCAAGACCACGATTTTGGATGACAGATGACAGCTGTTAGCGTCCAAAGACCTTTGAAACAAAAACATAATCATGAATAATCCGAATTTAATGACATTTGAAGCTTAATATAAGACTTTGGAAGCCAACAAGGGACACCATAAGATTCTTACTTATCCCAAATTGAATGGCTAACTGAAAAAATAGGTTCTTATTTTATAGCAAATCAGCTGTAAAATGAATGTGTGAGGAAGCAGATGAAGATCAGTAGACATTGAATATGAGAATATTTTAAATATTATCTCATTGGCTCTGCTTTCTAATAAAAATCATGTGCTGTTTTATTTCCAGACTCCTTATACCCCGTTCCCACTACAAGTTTCAACTACAGTTGAAAATCTCAATCGCAGTTGAACATCAGTGTGAACGCAATGCAATCGAGTTCAACTGCGATCGAAAACTCGATCGTGTTTCTAGAACTCAGTTGAGATCTGAACTGCAGTTGACCAAAGCAGTTTACTAGGAAATATGCGCGCACCACTATACAATCTTTGGACATTTGACACCTAACCTATTCATACCTGACATTTTCGTCATTGCCGACATTCCCGTAGGTATTATAAGTTTACTCCTGTGTTTACTTGAAATTTGTTGATTATATTGGCGTTGATAATTTGCGTCAAAGCAAATAAATAAATAATTTCACTTTCGGTGAGCGCCATGTTGTTGATTGTTCAAAAACAGCTGGTAGTCAGGCGGGTTGCATAGATTACAGGGTTCAACTGCAGTTGAGCTAGAGATTCTGTGTGAACGCAAGTGATAGTTTTGGTTGATCAACACAGATCAACGCCATTTTTATTTCAACTGCAGTTGAGGTCAACTGCGGTTGAAACTGTAGTGAGAACAGGGTATAAGGTGTCTGGAAATAAAACTGGCATATGATTTTTATTAGAAAGCAGAGCCACCGAGATAATATTTAAAATGGTCTCGAAAAGAGATCAAGGTGCATGTATTATCTGAATTGAAGAATTTACGCATAGTTGCAATATTTTTTACGTGTTAATAAGGGCAGGTTATTGTCTGGATTTCCTAAATTAAGGCACGCTTTAAAACTATTGGAGCAGTTGAATTCAATATAAAAGTTAGGTACACTTATCACCGACCATAAATATAGATTTGTACGAATTGAATAACATTTAAAGTATTTCCAGTAATCACGGTATGTAAATAACTGTTCAAAATATAAGTTTTGAGTCTAAATATATATTTTTAACTTATAAAATTTACATGTTGCTATCAACAGAAAATAGCAAATACTAGTGCCAATTAAAAATTATATGTTTTACTTGGTGCACATACATACCACAATGCTCAAATTTCAATTTTATTCTGAAAATTTTACAAATTATTTATTTACACATTGCAATTGTTGGAAGAAGCAACACCACTTGGATCTTGCGCAATGTTGTTTTCTCTGCTTTTCCTTCCAATCAACGCTGTTAAAAACTGCGGTTTGTTTATCATACAATGTTTCCGCGATTATGAAGTTATTAAGATGGCGCCACGAACTGTGGGTGGTCAAAACGTAGAGTGAAATGTGATTATACACATCCCCCTCTCCTGAGAGTAACGTGAAATTCAAAACGTGTGGATACTTAATTCACTTGACTGTGTTTGACTTGGCTGAATCGTTCACAAACGCTGAGGTTGAAAATCACGAGGAACAGTGGCGTGCGGTCGTGCTCATTCTGTAGGGAACACGGTTCCAAAACTTAGAGTCAAATAATCTAAAAATGTATAACTATGTTAAAATTACGTAAAGATGTAATTATTAATTTGTATCAATGTTTTTATAACGTAAGTTTCAGAAATGAAATATAGGTTTCACATGTTTTCACAATTTTTTACATTAAATGATGTACAAAAAAATATTTCCCTTAAACTCTACATCACAATATTTTGAATCTAAAAATAACTAAAATCTTTCGATAGTCTTTTGCTACTTTAAAACTAGTTATTTTTTACTTTCTCCACATTTATTACTAATACGTTTAATTTAAATAAAAACACATAGTAAAATTGTAATATTAATACCTGAATACCTTATCTCCTTTAGATTTACTATGAATCAAAAGGTAAATAATCATAATTTGCCAAAACAGATTTTTTTCTTTCCACTTTTATTTTATCTCGAAAGAAGTTAAGGAATTACTATTTAATCTTACACTGATCCTAAAGAGTAAATCCGCACGCCACTGGTAAGAAGTCATCATTTTCTGGATTATCCACCTCTTCCTTGGATAAAACGTCAAATCAGTTTTCAACTAGTCACGATCCTTCCATATACCTTCTTGCCTTCGTTCGCACCTACCACATTCACAAATTACTAGCTTTAAGACAATAAAAATGAGCCTTAGCTCAGTGCAGACTTCACTCGACCCCAGCGAAGACGGAGTATACCGTCATGTACCGTTTAATGTTCGCCAGTTGAAGTTAATAAATAATTACATTTGCACTTGTGATTTTATGCGTGGATGCATTAACTTACCTAGTCTTTAGAAAACGCAGCTAGAACACAATAATACGCTGCTAGCAAAAGATGTCCAATAGTGTTCTATATGCATAAATGATTTGACTCAATTAGATCACAACTATCAACGTATCATCAGACATCACACATTTCACTGACGAAGTCAATTTATACTCTTACCTAACATAAGGACTGCCACATAAAAAGGGTGTTGGTCTTTTAAATTTTTTATTTTAAATTTAGTATTTGACACAAATTGTTTGTCAAATAACAGTTAGAATTCAAGATCATATTTTATCAACAAATTACCATACGCTTAGAGCATGGAACAGTTATGTGAATTGTATTATTTAAATATTTGTTTTTGTAAATTGATGTGCCAAATTAGTTTACACCTACACTTTCCAATAGCAAGAATTAATTCCAATTTAGTTTTCTACCTTCAAAGAAAGAATGTATTAGAACACACATAATGATATAATTTATTTAGATGTTATGATTCAAATGTCTAAAAGAAGGCAAAAGCTCAACCAATGGGGTTCACTAGATTTTAAAGTGGACTATTGACAGAATATGATACAATTTCCCAAGAAATTGAGTAATTTGAGTAATTGATATCTTCGTTTGTGGTTGAATACAATAATCTTCAGTAAATACACATGAATGCAGAATCAGTAAAGTGCAGAGTGTATTATAAATGTTTTATTGATGGTATAATATTTACATTCAATGAATATATTTTTTGTTCACTCATTATTCAAGATTGTAGGCATAAAATATTCCTCATATTTCTTCACATTTGAATAGAAACGGAAGAAAATGAATACGTTTTTAATCTTGTTTAGTGCGTGTTTCCAAACCATGTTCGATTCTGAATGAAATTCACACTTTCTTTATAAACCACAATAAACAAGAATAAAGGAAAAAACTGTCCAAAATCTTAAGAAATTACACATAAATTTGGAATGGTTTTACGGATCTGGTAAAAAGAACGAACAAACTGAGATTGACAACACACCATTAATCATTGAGTGAACTTATTTACAGCTAGATCAATGGATTGAACGTTTACAATAGGAAACTACAGTTTCAGGAAGTAGTAGTTGAGAATGGGAGAGAAACGCATCTCGCAACATACGTATGGTGTATACGTATAATATACGTATACACCATTCTTGTAAATAATAGACATAATTTAATTTCATGTACAATTGCATAAAACTAAATTTTAGAAATAATATAAATTTTACTTTTTTTGATTCCTTTATTCTAAAGACAAATTTGGGGAAGGCTCCGTACTCATGGATTGTTCTATCGTTCGTCCATTTTCATAAACCCTTTGTATTTTCAATAATCTACGGTGCTATAAATTACAGAGATGAGACAACATAAATTTATCAAAATAACTGTTACAATTGCTCCTAAAAAATCTTGACCAATTTGATTATTCCGTATATTGAAAGTTATTACCTCATAATAAATCAAATTAATTCAAACACAATGAAAATGCGTATAACAAATACAATTGCTCAATGAGAGCTTCAATGAAATTGTTAGGGAAACCTAGATAAATAATGGGCCACACAGCTAAATTCAATTGCTGTCAATTTTCACACCTCTCGTCGATGGAATCGGTACCATTGTGTGATTTGCGTTCATCTGTTTACACTTCACTGATTTCGTCGATTGATCAACCACCGTGTCACTCCACCGTTCACGCGTATCAAGCTTCAACCAATCATCGCGAAGTTCAATAAATACCAGCCAATCAGAGGAAGGGAAATATTTTCGAATTGATTTGTTATAACCGTACAAGTATTTTTTTTTCGAAGTGGTTAACTGAATTTTTCTTTTAGAGTTTTCGTGTTGTATTTTATGTGAACCGAAGCGTATTGAAAATTGCGAGATGAGCAGCCTTTAAGTGTTCTAAGTTGTTGAAAGTTTGGGATATTTCAATTGAATGAATGAACTTTCTTTTACGTTTATGGATGATTTCAAAATATCGAAAAGGGCTTAAAACTTTATTAATTCTGCCAATTTAGGACATTGTACTTTGTCAATATTTAGAAGATCCTCAAAAACTTACAGTACTGAATTGTGGTTCTCACTTACATTAGTCTATCAAATGTTTCTGTTATGTTTTTACATTTATTATAGGAAAGATGAACTTCTAATTTCGTAATAATTATCGTTATTTCGAAATTAACAAATCTATAAAAAAGATCAACACACACTTAATAGATACGGTAATGGAAAGTACCATTTCTCTCCTAAGAAGGAAGGTATAGTAACTGCCAGCTACATTACTTCTTTGCTAAAGCTTCCGTCTAAGACCTATACAGGTACTTAGAGAATGTACTGTCATAAAAGTCAATCAAGAATATATTATCTTTTATGGGATAACAAACTTTTTAGAATGACTACGGAAAGTTCAATTCAATCCCTTTCCTAGTAAAAATTAGTGTCTTGTGTTCTAGCTGCGTGATGTCTGAAGACACATTGATAGTTGCGATCTTATTGAGTCAAATCAAACTATCCACATTATTAGTGTTTCATCTACTTGAGTGTTTTGTTCATTTTATCTATAATTATGTTCGGTTGATTTTACATTGTTAGTATGGCAGGCTCTTTAGCGCTACCAACAATGAAAGAATCCTTGTCATAAACGTCACATTTGATTACTTCGTTAATCGAACATTACATATTGTTTGTATTTATCCAATCAACGAATATCTAACCTTTGAACATTTGTCGGTGAGTCCAAAAGATCTCTTTGAATAGTTTGCTATCAAACCTTTATCAAAACACAATGGAATTTATAGTCGAGACTTGTGTTGAAGTACCTATAGGTTTACAGGCATACCTTGTCTTGATATACGTCTGGCGTTAGCAGGGGTTCAAAATATTAAAACAAATGCTGCCTTGCCATTACGTACGTGACTGATATGTGAACCTCATGGAATTTACTAAAGTTCAAATAAAAAACAAAACGGCGTGTATAGTTTTTATAATATATTTAATAAAAAAAATCTGCTAGAGCTTTTAAATACAGATCGGAATTGAGTATTTTTATGTACTGCACACATTTAGGCCCGTATTCACAAATCTTTTCCCCCGGGGTTTTTCAAACAAATCACCTTATTTCCGGGCCCAGGAGATAAACAACATTGTGTTTGAATAATTTCGGTAAAAACGAAGAACATTTTTATATTTATAAGTTAAAAGTTTTGTCATTTTTTAAAAATATATATAATTAAGTATTTTAACAAAAGTAGTAATAATGTATAGAATACTAGGAGGTTCTTTATCCCAGAAAGTGCAGAAAAAATGGGAGTATATATTTCTTGACGTGTGCCAATAAAGAAGTCCAACATCGTTATCGACTGAGTCTCGAGTCTCAGCAGTTCGTGACCTCGCGGTCAACTTCTAGGAGAGAACGATGATTTCCATATATTAGTCATCAAGATCGAACATTCATGACTCGTCGAGTCAGTGAAAGGTAATAACATCGAATCTATACCACGGCGATTATTTGTGGATTGAGTGCTCCGGAATTGATGGTAGATTGCTATCTTTTGAAAACTACAATTTGCATCTATGTTACGCTCTGAGGCGATTTTCTTTGACTCTTCCTTTCTTGATGTTGCGAAATTGGAAAATATTGGAAATTAAAACAGCTACAAAGAGTTATTGATTGAGGTAATTATGTTAATTTTTTTTTCCATAAATTTTAATCGCCTTTTCAACCTATGAAATGAGCTCGATTTCTGCGTCAAGCTTTCAGACTGAGCTTTTGCTGAAGCAAATGCTGGGAAGGTTGCCTTCTAATAAACCATTCTCACCTCACTGTACATTCTTATCAATTCTTGATGATCATCATAATCATTAATCCGAATAATTAAGCTTATAGTTGGTGATCAGAGCGTCGTTAGAAACACGGTTTAAGTTGTATGGGAGCTTTCCCAACAATCTCAAAAGACTGCTCTCAAAATATGGAAAAAAAATTATGCACATCATCAAAATGAATTACATTTAAAATAGTATCACTCTCAGAACATAATCGCTATCTTACATACCTAGAAAATAATCATTAAAACTATTCTACTTGAACATTTTACTTGAGTGATCCGCACAATGACAGGTTTGAAAACGCCAGACTGTTAACTAGACTCTCGAATAACAATTAAATGATAAACCATCTCTCATGTGATGTGAACTGGATGAGATAATCTCACGTGAACACTTCGAGTGTAATCGAGGATGTAATCGAAGGCGACGTTAACTATCGGGCTCGCCAACTGTGAGAAGTTAAATCCTATTACGAAGATTATGGCAAGAATAGAAGATCTTCTTTCATGCGATATGCACCTGCGCGGATTGGCTGCGCACTAAGCCAGGATTCGGACGGGTTCAGGATGAACAAATTTGAGAAACTTCAATGATGACACGTTAACTTATTTATCGGTTGGCAAAACTAATTTTGGCTTGATCAGAGTGACGATCTTACTTATGATACACTTTTTTTTAACATACTTTTTGGCTTCTGTAAATCTGGATATTTCTAGTGCAATGTGCATAAAAACATTTAATTTTAACAAATACAATTTTTTTGTTATTCCAAAACATGTTTGGTAAATGAAATACCTACCAATCACTTTACATCACTGATACGTTTCTTAGATTTTATATATTTAAAAAAAATCAGCTCTGAAAACATTCAATTCAACACAATACCAATAATTTCATATGATCGGTTTTACGACCCATTTACCAAAGAAATTCTATCAAAACATTGATAGCCAAATTTAAATTATATTTGATTAATGACGTATACTCTATTTTTTCAACAAATTTTTCTCACCTAATCGTGGGAGAGTCATTTTTACCCACGCTTCTATGAAAAGAATAGAAATTCCTTGTTTTGTTTTCATATATACCATCATTTCTTATGCTAGTCTCAATCAAAAGTGAGGTAGCTAAAAGACTTATACTATCAAAAGCTATTCCTTTGAATAAATAAGGTTTGTCCATGAAAAATCACTTCATTGGTGTTGTAAGAATCCTTCTATACAAGATTCCTGAGACTTGTGAAGACCGTATTACACTAGTGAGATAAACTTGAATTGAATTGATCACCTTTTGAAACAGAACTAAGTTGGTCGATTTCTTTTTATTTAGCATGAAAATAATATCATATCGTTATACCATAGGTAATATTTTTTTAGTTAGTTCGGGTTTTATGATTCTTTGGGATCGGTATATGAAAAGAAAGAAAATTATGAAAATTTCAACTAACTATATCTAGTTAGTTGAAATTTTCATAATTTTCTTTTTTACCATTGCATATAAATATGCTAATAAATATAAGCATTATATGCTAAGTTATATGCTAATAATAATTATGCTTATAAATATGCTTTGGTACATTTTAAAGAAATTATATAAATGCTATCCCAATTTAAAACTATGAAGACAGTATGAAAACAAATAGCTTTCACTTGTTTTTGGCTTTAATTTCAGTGGGAACTAAATTTAGGCATGCAAATATATTTATCTTTTAAAAAACAACACGATCCAAGCGCATTGTGAATGATAAATTAGTAATCTAGTGTAACGCGAGCTTCATATTACAGTTTTTGTCAGCGAAGAAAACTCAATTATAGCACAAGTTTTCATTGAAGGTGTGAGCCAGAGTCCTGCTAAGTATCTCATACAAGTTATAACCTGCGGCGCTTTATTCCAACCTCAAATCATAAGAAACCGAACCGTAGAGATTTGCAACAAACGCGTATTTTGTCAAGAAGTGCTCAAAGTTGAACGGATATATAATTTTTTTATTTTTCATTGAATATTTGATGTAAACATACGTTTTCATTAATAAATACCAACTGCAATATGAAAAGAGTTTCCTCGAGTGGGACTCGAACCCACGACCTTCCGACATCCAGTCAGATGCTCTACCAACTGAGCTACCGAGGCAGTTCATATTGCAGCGGCTATGTTCCAATACGAGTTGTTCCAATAAAATCTTTTCTTATTGCAGTGGTATTAATTAACGTTCACCTAACTGAGGGAATCAGTAAAAACCATATTTCACCTACGTTTTCCATTAATTCAAGTGTAATAATTTTGGATCAATACTCTTAAAATTGCAAATCACTATGCCAAATTAAAAAAAAAAAAATACAGTGTTTTTAAGGCAAATATCATAATATAACTTACTATATTTCTAAGAGTTTGATTACTGGCTGTTAAATATAGAAAAAAAGTATCTGCCGTTCTTGTTTAGTAAAATTGAATATATTTCATTACCCTAATTAAAACTAAACGTAGTAATTTTAGGACAAACCCTAAACCTAAAACACTCCTCATGCCTTCTCGTTAGCACACTAGCAAGTGTGACTGGGGTCTTGGCATGTAAAATCGTTATATATTTTATTTTTTACTTGTTGATTTGTCTCTCCATGCGGTCTCTATGTTGTCGTCTTCAAACCCCGCGGGGGGCCCCATCATCCTCAGGGGGCAAGGGGGGCGAGGGCCCCCCTCCAGCGTCACCAAACCGCCCACAAATAAAGCAATTAATGAGATAAAATGCTGCCGATCAAAATCATGGATACGATTTTTTTTTACATCTCTTAGCTTGTCAAAATGGATCTTAATCGCATTTTTGTGCAGTCAAGGACAAATGCAAGGAGATGTTTTTCCCTCCTTGGTGAGCTTAATATTAACACAAGTTAATATATATAATATAATATGTAATTGAATTCGGTAATGTCCTTGAATATAATGTTTTTTTTGTATAAATTCAACTGATTGCGAGTTTTTATAGCACTTCATAAAAATGTGTGGAATTTTTGTAATATCTCGTATGGTTTTATTTCTATTCATTAATTTTGATGAGGTGTTAAATACATTTTTTGAGCTAATGACCTTCCTAACTTACATTAAATTTACTGTTATTACTTGTGATTCATTTATCTTTATGAGAGTTATTTTAGTGATTGTAATTTTTAAAAGACGGTATTTCTTTCTGATTGCTTGAGTAACACAAATTTTGGTTTCAAAATCTCTGTGTTCACAAGAAATATTAAAAAATTGTAGAGAAATTATAAAATTTAAAAATATGCTTATATAAATAACATTAAATTTTATTTTAATGAATAACATTTTTTCTGATTTTAAAATATAGTTGCGAATACAAACTAGTCATCAGACTTGCATGACATCTGTGTCTCACCCATGTCTCCTTCTATTGCAGTTGCACGGCTGTTGCTGGCCAGTGCTATGATCAGCATGGAGCTCTCCCCGGTGCAACAACTGCACAACCACATTGTCTCACCCATGTCTCCTTCTATTGCAGTTGCACGGCTGTTGCTGGCCAGTGCTATGATCAGCATGGAGCTCTCCCCGGTGCAACAACTGCACAACCACATTGTCTCACCCCATGTCTCCTTCTATTGCAGTTGCACGGCTGTTGCTGGCCAGTGCTATGATCAGCATGGAGCTCTCACCGATGCAACAACTGCACAACCACATTGTCTCACCCCATGTCTCCTTCTATTGCAGTTGCACGGCTGTTGCTGGCCAGTGCTATGATCAGCATGGAGCTCTCCCCGGTGCAACAACTGCACAACCACATTGTCTCACCCCATGTCTCCTTCTATTGCAGTTGCACGGCTGTTGCTGGCCAGTGCTATGATCAGCATGGAGCTCTCCCCGGTGCAACAACTGCACAACCACATTGTCTCACCCCATGTCTCCTTCTATTGCAGTTGCACGGCTGTTGCTGGCCAGTGCTATGATCAGCATGGAGCTCTCCCCGGTGCAACAACTGCACAACGGCGGGCTGAGTCACATGGGACACCATGACGTCATGCAACAGCACCACAACAGCATGCAACAGCAGGGCAGTATGATGCACCACGCCATGACAGACGAGACGAAGAAAAAACGTGAGTTTTGACGACATATTTTGGAATATTTTGTCAATGTTTTGTTAACGACCAATAACATTTCTCAAATAACCACACTAACACTGATTTAAAAAGCATTGAAAAACCAGCTCTCCTTTTGAATTGTGTAAACATAGCTTTATTGTAAGTTGTCATCCCTTATAATTGTTAATAATATTTATAATACTAAATGCAAAATTGAGAAAATGCCCTTCCGGCCTTCTACCTCTGAGGTAAAAAATACCTGTAGATTGGTCTGATAAATAATTAAAAAATAATAATATTTATGCCATAAGTTGTCTGTCATTTTATGTGCATTCGAAGGCTAATTAGTAAACAAATGCACTGCAAATGCAAATTCTACAAATACTTTCATCATTCGAGCCTATGAAATTTTAAACAGATGACAGTTTTAGCTGGAAGAAAAATCAATAATTTTTAGACTTTGAAATTAATTAAGATAACTTATTCATTTAGTTCAGGTCTTTACACAGCTCAGGCAATGAATGTTCTTAACTGTGTCTTTACTAATGAGACTGGTATTTGCTATGAATAAATTAATATGCCTACCCTCAACCATTTGATACATTTTTATTAACTATTCGTTTTATTATTGGTACTTAGGGCCAATCTTTCAATACTCTGCTAACTTTTAAACGGTTGATTAGGAGTGTAGTCATTGCAACAACCAATGACATTCCTAGAATGACTGTGTTAGCTTAGGTAATTACAGTTTTTTTAGCAGAGTATTGAAAAAATGGACCTATATATGGACTCTTGTACAGATCAATTAAAATATAATAAGTTTGCCCAAAAATGCCGAAAAAATTCATGTTTTCCTTCAAAGAAATATTGGCTGCTGTAAATTCAAATATTTTAACTAGAACTCTTCGTCGAAGATGGTGAACTGGTCATATATGATTTTTAATGGTGACCTGCCAGATGGGTAAAGTAAAAAAAACTCCACTGTCAAATCGACTGCCAATAGATTCAATTCACTACCATTTTAATCTTTAAAACTTATTATTATGACAAAACCTCTCAGCATGGCAATCATTTTACAAAGTTGTCGCCGTAAATCCGGCTCAATAACCAGTATAGGTAGTGACATTAATATCGACATCTTGACTAACTGCAAGCATGTCTACCAACCTCGTAACTCAATGCACACGTGCCGCAAGTTAGTTCCAGGCGTCGCCACCATGCTGCGCCAGTGTCGCGTGTGTTACATTGGTTACGTTCGAGTTGCGTGTACACAACGCCGGGGTTGAGTTATTAGTATTTGAAATCGGTAGTTCACACTTACTATAGTTTATATGCATTTATACTGATGTACCAGAAGAGAAGGGGAATATAAAATAAGTAAAAGGCTTAATTTCTTAAGTTTTATCACTTTCATGTTTGCAGTTGTATTGCATAAGTTTTAAATGAACAAAAGTCCTCAATGAGCTAAAAAAGTTCAAGTGGGTATTTGACACTTTAAGTCATATAAAACGTATAATACCTGAATAAATGGAACCCATTTATGTAGATTCAAATCCCCTTATATTTGTGCCAAAACATCGTGGTCTAAGCATGCATTGCACCCCTAACAAAAAGCATCGTCTTGATTAATTTTATTATTTTCCGTCACTTTGCGATCTTCCGATAAAACCGCTCCTCTGGTCAAGCTGATATTTGACACACATTTAAACTTACACTGTCTGATGTTTAAGAAAATGCTCACTTAAGCCACCGATTAAATTTAAATTGTATCCAGTTATTTTGCCTAGTAAAATCAAGTTTGAACAATTTTAACAGCTTATTATCTATCTGACAATGTATTTCTTATCATCAACGCATCTTCCTATTGCACTGAAATGCAGTGTTAGGGAAAAGAGAGTGATCTCCACATGCAGCTGTACAAAGGTTGATTCAAACATGCAACCAGCATCCGATCTCTAGAACGCCCGGCATCTGTTGTAAGATGTAACATTATCGGATGAGAAGGATGATAAGAACGATGTTGTACAAGAAGATCGAGAGACAGACAGAGCGAGTTGCATCACTTTGTAATGCAGTGAGCAAACAAGAGTTTGGTTGGATGTTTTATGTAGGCCGTGAGATGGGTTAGGACAGGAATTAAAATGGGAGTGTTGTGGAAGGCGACCCTTTTCAGGGCCAATGTAACAAATACCTAGTGGAAAATTAACAAAAGAAAACTGTAATTTTGCAATTTCTTTTGTTCACCCTACAGATAAGCTCCTCTGGAGCTTGTAGGAATTCTTTATATTGCATTTATATATATGTTTGAATTTCATGTGTTAAAAAAAAATCTTGTTAGATTCACAGACTAAAACAAGAATGAAAGAAGAAATGAAGAGTAGAACTGCTCAAAAAATCTAACATGAATAAAATTTCGTAATGTCAGAAAAACAGAAAAAGTTACAAAAAATGAAAATGACTAAAAGTACTCTCAATATCAAATGTCCAAATATGAAAAGATATTTATAAAAGAGAAAAAGCAAGAAATGTTAACGTTAAGCTCCATGGTTTATAACTTAATTAAAATGTTGATTGAATGACGAGGTGGCAACGAAAGCTAAAATATTAAATTGATCTATATTATTTTAGCGGATAGGAAGAAAAAATTTTAAGCACCAAACCCTGTATTCCGAGATAAAAGCAATTACTCTCTCCTGCATCATTGATTCTAATGCGTAAGCAATTAGGAATATACAGAAAGTGCCATTTGTGTAATCTTTATGGTTATATTTTAGAAGCAGTCTGTGTTTAATTTACTTTTATTACCAATCTTGGTCACTGAATTTAAAATAGATTTTTTTAATTTTACGTTTTTCATGTTTTTCTCCACACCCTCATTTTTTATTCTGAACAGATATTTCCTTATTGCGGTGCGAGTTCTAAACAGATTTCCATCATATATAAAACTCAACTTTGGTTTCAACTGTCAATATTATTAAGTCACTTTGCACGACCAATTAAAGTGGAGCACATTTTCACAATTGTCTTAAATAATATAAAAATATTACATTTTCTTTTCAACTCGGTTGATTTACATTCCATTCTTGTCAATAGGTACTTTAACGTATCTCATTTTAACATTCTAATGCAATCTCAATTAGTCTTGCACAAAAAGATGCTCCACTTGAATAAAAATGAAATGTACATCGTAAACATTGTCTTTCTTTAGTTATAAAGGCAATAAATATCTTCGATTGCAAAGCATAATTGTGAAATCTGAAGAATACCTTGGGGCGCGTATATAAAGTACAACGATTCTAATGGACAATTACATTGATTTCGCTATTACTTAAGTATTTATTGGACATCAGTTTTGATGGATGATTGTGGGTGTGTTGGTTTATACCGATAGATTGTGTTGGCTACTTTTATTAGGTCAGGTCAAATGGTCTGACCCACAAGTTATGATTTTTTCCGAAATAAAGAGAATGTATTTTTATAAAATTATCTCCTATTTTTTATTTGAATACAATAATATGATACAAATCTTTTAAGTTTGTGATAAAAAGGATAGACAAAACTGTATCGATTTTAAACAGTTGACTCCTAATGGCAAAAATAAACATCATTTAATGTTTAAACCATTGATTCATATTTTTGTGTACCGAATAATACGGTTCACCTTTTTTATTCAAGACAAAACATTTTTCTCTTTGCATAAAAAATGTGGGTATTTCGTTTGATTTTTTTTGATGGATTCCACCGTAGTGTTAAACAAACAATGTTATTAGTTAGTAGAACATGATTTTAGTGTTTGCACCGCTTCTCTTACAGGTTGTCCAGTAGTGTATCGATGGCGATGAATCAATGTTTACTATTAGTTTTGCTATGCATGATGTCACTCTATCTTCTGCTTTTCTTCTTTTATAGAAGACGGCAGCACGCACTCGCTCAACCAAGAAGGTAAGTCCACGCCATTGCACCATCCATAGCGTGAAGTACATATATTGTGCTTGCTCAGGTTTCGGCCAGCGGAAATTAGAGTAGTTGACGACATAAACCCGATCCCGCAGGCCAAAGTCTTAGGGAACTATAACTATATCGAAAAACACTCTGACAATCTATCAACTTTTCGCTGTTTCGATCATGACCGAATAGCAGAGAGGTAAATAGGGTCACGTGACAGCTGTCAGCCAATGAGAGAGCTGCTCTTCCCTCAGCTTTCGAGAGTTGATTGACAGTGTGCCCGGACTTTAAACAAAAGCTCGTACATTTAATTTTTAGAATTTTCTAACCTAATGAAATCTACTAATAATGAAACAGAACAGTTTGGCTCAGACCTTTCCTCAGTAGAGAGGAAAATGTTAAGAAGGTTCTCTACTAATAGGTCAAGACTGCCTTCTTCATACCGTCCACCCTTACCAGTATATTAGTACATTAACCACGATTTAAAAAAAATCGCCTTGAAGTATTTGAACTCCTATTCGATTAAGCTGTGTTTATTCAATCTGTTTGTTTTAGTAAAGTGTAACAAACTTATCAAGAGTAACTCGAATTACGCAGCACATTTAGTTATCTCACAGTTCCCCATTACTCATCTCGCATTCTTTCATCGGGGATTGCAGTTTGAAATCGCTTAGCAGGTGATCTCTATTGTAACATCGCCTCTCTTAAGACTCGCAGATACGTACCTAGTCTCGGGTGAAGTTCGTCAAAAGCAGTAGTTTTATTATTATGTATTGTAGCGAAAAGTGTGAGATAGTTATGTTCTGATTTCAGGACAGAAAATAGGTTAAAGGTGACAAAAATTTGACTAAAGTAATGTTTGATTTATTAAAGTTTTGTTGTAACTTTAGTTAAGTGCAAAATATTATACGGAAATGGCGCCATACTTACTGTCATTAAGATAGATTTAAATATTAAATTTTACAATAAAAATTATATTTCATACTTTTATTTGATTTTGAAAGTGACTCAAAAAATATAAATTATGAAAAAAAATCTAATATGTAAAGTGGTATTTAATCCTCTTAACCTCTTAACTAAGAGAACACAACGATAGGTCGATACAAAACGGATAGCTCGATACATATCGATCGACGGTGAAATCGATTGGTCGATCGAGAACTGCCGCTGCGTGCATCGGCTAGATCCGTGTATAATTTTATATGATTTTCTGTGTGTATGTGTTACACATAATCGAGATTTCCGATCTCACGATTATTAAACGAAACAGGAGGGGGAGGAGGGGAATGGGGAGGTGTTGAGGTAGGGGGGGAAGGTGTGAGGTTGTGGAACTATTGGGGGTGAAAGACCTGTGGGTGATATGTTGGATGAGAATTGATATTCTTGAACGAATGTGATTGACGAAATTTTAAAAATTATCGAAGTTCTTCTTTAAATTCATCATTCCCGAATGAGTTTTTTTTCATGGTTTCACTCAGTCGAAAGGCAATTGATGGGAAGGTTCTCTCCTAATTGGCCACAACCTCCTCCTTCCCACTCTGCATCCTTACCGATTCCACATCATCCTTAACATTCGCCGCCATTAGCTGCAGAACAGTGCGACGTTAAACTCCATTAAAAGAAAAGAAATAAGTACCGAAACTTCCCAGCTTTTACCTTTCGACTGAGGGAAACAACAACAAAACCTCAGTCAGGAATATCACCACATGTATCAAAGACCCAATGTGCGTTACGAAATTTTACTTTTTTGATTTTCATGCTACAAATCTGTACCTAAGAGGTGAAAAGCCTGGTATCCAATAAAATGATTCTTGAGGTATAAGCTCAAAAACCAAAATCATATTTAAAAAATTAGTATCAACAATCATTTTGTGAGAAAACTTAAACAAAACTGTCAAATAGTAAAAGTATGCAACTCAAAATCGAAAAAATTGACATCGGGCTTTCTACCTCTGACGTACATAAATTTAATAAACACTCCATATAACTTTACACCCATCATAAAAAAGTGTAGCAACAAAAGTGTCGTGGCTACACATTTGAACAGCTCTTCGAACCTACTAATATATTCACACTGAAGATTGTGCCGAGTTGAAATCCTATCTTCGTACACGACTCGGCTGGTGCTCAATATTCATCGTGAAGACACGATCTTCGAGCTCCAGAGTAAAATAGCAGATCAAACGCCGTAGCTAACAACATTTTACACAGGTTATGACATAAACAAGCTGGTAAATGTAAACAGTACTTAGCATAAACAGACAACTCTGACATGTGATAGGGGAACGATGGTGTAGAAGTGATTTTATAGGGGAATGGCACACGTTCGGAGAGATTAATGTGAATTACTATGTAATTATGTTTGGAATTGTTGTGGAAGGTTTTGACAGAAATCATGTTGAAGATTTTCTTAGAAGTTCTGGGGTGCTTTTTTAAAAACTAGAAAAATAGTTTCTATAGTTTTACTTACATTTTATTTTTATTTTATTTGTTTTAATGATCGTATGCGCTGACCATAAAATTAAATCTTTGATTTCTTTGACTTGTTATATTTCATATATATGGGGGGGGGGGGGGGGGGGGGGATCGACTTCCGGTCGTCTACCTCTGAGGTATAAATACTATCAATTTTAAGGGTCCTGGTGACCATTGTAGAAACTGATGGTTGCCTCAAATTTTATCCAAGGACAATAAATCCAAGATCCATTATTTACTCCACTGCTATAACTTTGAGAGGTACTTTTGTTACCCATTTACTGGGCATTATTAAGAAAATTTTAAGAAATACTTAAAATATAGCAAACTTTTTTATTTTAAATATTTCTTAAATATGAAAAAATAATTTTTCATATTTTCCATGAAATATATTTAAAAAATTACAATCTTTCCTTTAAATATTTATTTAATTTCCCCAATAGTATTCCCAGAAATTGGGTACCAAAACTATCTACCAAAGTTGCATAACAGTGGAGTAAATGATGGGCCTTGGATATGTCCGTATGTAGGGTGAAATTTGATGCAGCAGTCAGTTTCTACAACGGTCCCCAGGGGTGCGATCACATAAAATGATAACTTACTTGTCGCAGCGAGAAGGCCGTGAATAACATTGAAATGAGAAAATTGTCGCTGCGACAAGTAAGTTGTCATTTTATGTAATCCCATCCCAGGACTCTAAAATCACAAGCTATTCATGGTCAAAAAGAAAATCTGATACAAAGAATTCGTTTTGATCTGTTCGACTCTGGAATGTGTATCAATCTGTGTAGAAAGTAAACACTGCTTCTAGATCTGCCATGGAGCCTATAGGAGAGGTCAACTCGTATGACCCCTCGTGTTGCCTGTTCACTGTCCAGCGGAGTGACGGCCAATTACGCGCGGCGGTAAACCCGACCATTAAACGTACGACCGCAGCGTCAGTTACCGTACATCCAAACTGCAATTGCACATTCTGTTGAGCGGGTAGCTTGGTAGAGGAGTTACACCCAGAAGTCCAAGTTGGAAGAAATATTTAACTTTTTTAAAAGTTAGATCGTGAAGTTATTTAGCTGTTTTAGATTTGCTTCCTGTTTTTACGTATTTATAAGATGTTGAATTACCTTTTGATGTTTCAATTTTAATTTACGTAGAATATCAAAATGAGTATTAAAAAGCTTAGGTAACTTTCAAAGTCCAAGTTGCCTTTGGATACGGAACTAAATATTTTTAAAATTGCGAAATACTGAGGCCTTTTACCAAAATTGCAGTATTCATAGAAATTAAAATGTTTTTTGAAAGCGGCTAACCATACCAACTTGTAAAATTGTAAAATTGTGGAATATCATATAAAAATCTAGTTTATATTTTCAGTATTGTATAACGATACATTTTTGTTCGGATTCCAAAATATGCATTTCCAAGTTACAATGTATTACATACCTTAAGATAGTTGAATAATGTATGTAGGTGTATACTTGTATTCCAAGCGTACTAAATAATGTAACATATTTTTCTTTTAATATAACAAAATTTCATTAACTTATTCACCTTGTATCGGGTGTGGTTGTCCCAAGCTATCAGCACAATCTCAACTTTATCTGTACAAGAAAACTACATTGTCTTTAAAACCAATCTTTCGTTCAATATATACCTTTTACATAAGTAGAAAATACATTCCACTCCACAGCAAATCCAAAACTATGCATACATACATAACTCCATATGCCATTCTGATTACTGTGTTTTTCAAAGATGCAAGAGCTACAGAAACGTGAGGCTGCATTTCATTATTCCAATAGAATAGGACTTGATCTTTTACTTTGTACATTATAACCACCATCATCATCCCTCCCTACATTGCACAAGAAAAACAAACAGCGAAATTAGTACCTATCTACATATTCAAATAAGCTTTGCTGATTTCAAAGATTCTATATTGCAAAGTTCGTTTGTTAATAACTGTTGTGGAGGAGATACGTTTGTTTTTTATTCGTTTTGTTTATAAAATTGTGGAGTCCATCATCGTGTTGATACGAATTTGAAGTACTTTTTTATTAACTGATGACTTTTTTATGACTGATGTTAATAATTTATATTCAAGTGCAGTCCAACTTATACATATATTTTTATTTCTGTTTTATAATAAAATCGGTAAGATCTATTAAGTCACGATACACTAATAAAATAGATTGCTTATACTAATTATTTGATTTCATCATTATAATGTTTTTATTCATTTTATATTGAATTGTACGATTGTAAGAAAAAAATCAGTATAATTTTCTTTAAAAACTATTAGATATGGAAGTATAAAAATTTAATTTTCAGATTATGAAAGTGTTCATAAACTCTCTGTATAATTAACATATTTTACAACTGAATTACCCATAATTGCCCAAGCAGATGGAGCGGACAAAGTAGGTTTACGCGGGCATTATGTTTGTTTTTTCAATTTTCAAAATCCTGTAAATTCTGTTTGGCAAAAAAATAGATCAAAATATTATACTTTGAAATGGCATAATTTCATTCACTTCACCAGTTTATGTATAATGTTACTTTGTAAAATTGTAATGCTTCTTTCAACTTTTCCATTCATGTATACCCTATAATTGATTTCACATTGCTGTTAGTTCTTTAAATAATTGCTAGCATTTTTTATATTATATATTATACATATTTTCTTTATGTTGCTCTTTTCGTTCTGGAGTACTTGTACTCTGTTCGAGATTACAATAAAAATTAAAATACTTGCAAAGTTCTTTCGCAGTCAACTAAAATATTAACTGAATTTGTTCTCTTTCTGTTCCAATCGTTCGCTCACGTTTCGCGCCCATCTCTTCCTTCTTCACCTCTCTCATTCTCGTCTAGATTACTATCGAGTAGCCCCTGTAAAGTAGAATAGAATACCGCGCTCTAGACGACCACCAGCCTTCTGGCCAGTGAACATAAGTATAGAGAAATTCCATTTGACCCCATATCTGACCTTACCTGATGCAATATAATTGGCTCAAAAGAAAAACAACAGAAATCAGATTAAAATAGCATTTTTATAATCAACAGAAATTATCTATCAATAAATCATAAAGTAGAGGTTGTTGTTTTCTACATTTCAAAGAAAAAAAAGTGAAATAATAAATAAACTGGTAATGTTTTTGACGTAAGTAAAATACTTGATCTGGATGAATTTTTCTCGACTATTCACGCCAAGTCCTGGCAGATATGTTATTTATGGTCGGTCAGTGAAGGCTTGACCGTTTAAGAATGCGATATATACCTGAGTCAAGTAATTATATTCAACTCGAATATTTATATCTAACTGCCTCCATTTTGTGGAGGAGAGCCAACTATTGTTTCGTGATGCACTTTCACCTGTAGTGTTTTTTTTAAAGAATTGTTGAGGAAATCGGAGATATATTTTCAAAAAGTTCGTTGACAAGAAAATACCGACTTTCTCAATACAGAGATCATTAGCATGAGAATGGAAAAAAATATACTTCATTCTGTTGATGGTTCTTTTATGAAGTCATGATTTGTATAAAGTAATCCATTCTTAAAATTAATATTTAGGTGTTCGATTTCTATGACCGATCTTTCTGACTGAATTCTTTCGCGACTTCCTTCAGACGAGAGGAACATACTGGGAAGGTTCCAACTCAATCACCCTTTCATCTTCATCATCATCACCCCCAATATCTTACTATAATCATCCTTCAAAGTGAATTGACCTAGAAATTAATTTCCTAAATCATTTTACTGACTAGAAATGGTTTGAATAAAGTTTCAATAAATTCTTGAAATACATATCCTTCCAATCAATCATACAATCTCTAACAAGGCAAAACCATAACCATAAGCAGCTATTTCTATTTCCGTATTGAAAAAATCAACCAACTTTATTAAATTACAATCTTAACCTGATACATTATCGACTCAAAAAATCGATTTTTATCTCCTTCAGTGGGCCTCCGGAAATATAATACCTGTTCTTAATATCAAGTCAGAATCTTATCCTTTATCCTTATCTCAAAAATATTATTATGCGATTCGATATATTAAAATAATAAAAAACTAAATAATATCTATATATTACCGTGAAATCATATAAAGACAAAATCGTGACACATCAGGTCTATTAAGGAAATCATTTTCTAATGTTACAAAAAGATGTAGGAGCGTGAAAAAGTTTTACAGTTGTAAGGATAATCATTTTTACAAAGCGGTTAAAGAACAAAGTTAGCTCCTAACTAGGTAGGTATAATATCCATGTTAAAATTACCGGAGGTGTTTTTGATTTGTTCGGGATAATAGTTGGATGCTAATTTCTTGCTAAGCAGATTCGAACGATAAACAAGTCAAGATAAAGTAAGATACTAAAGGCAATGACATGACCTTTAGGCTAGAGATGATGGTGTAGGGATATTTTTTTTTTCAATAGTCATTGTAGATATATTAAAAATGTGTTTTTGATTTATGTTTGATTAGGCGGGTGCAATGATCGGATGGTGTTAAAAAAATGCGTATAGATACTAGAGAATCACGATTTTTTTTAATGTGGGGACACAATTTTTTATTTCCAGATTTAAATTTTAGTAAGACTGCCGTGTTGTAAAAATATACGAATTTTTAGCGTTAATGAGACCCAGTTAATTTTATTACGGAAACTACTTGATTATTATTTTTTTAAGTATAAAAAGTCGGCCATTAGGTACTATACTAATATCAATTTAGAATATTCTACTGCTATCTATAATTCCATTCATATTCGTTGCTTCCCTACAAAAAAGCATTAAAATGTTGTATTTTCAGTTTAAAATCGTTGACAAAATTTGAGTAATATTTCAAGTCAAAATCGCCTCAGCGCCAAAATATAGTTTCAGATCTTTCAACAATTAATATTTATTTAATGTATTTCACACTTATCATAACTAAATCTATGGGGTAGACAATAATCCACGTGAAATGATCAATTAAAGAAGATTTGAGTAAGTTAAAAGATGACTATTATAATGAGTCTCTTGAATTGTCGTGACTATAAAAGCACAAGCTTCCAATAACTCTGTATCGATATTTGCTGGATAAAAACCCACATCACGTCCGCGTTATTAACGTTGATTGCGATTACATTCGAACACACGAGGAATGGAAGTTCGAGTACAGTACTTTACTTTACCTTACATTACAAGAGACATGGCAGGGCGGACTACACTTGGCAAGATAGCGGGACTACACTTGGCAAGATAGTTGGACTACACTGGCAAGATAGCAGGACTACGCTTGGCAAGATAGTTGGACTACACTTGGCAAGATAGTTGGACTACACTGGCAAGATAGCAGGACTATACACTTGGCAAGATAGTTCAACTACACGTGGCAAGATAGTTGGACTACACGTGGCAAGATAGTTGGACTACACTTGGCAAGATAGTTAGACTACACTTGGCAAGATAGTTGGACTACACTTGGCAAGATAGTTAGACTACACATGGCAAGATATCAGTCTTTTTGATACAAGAGGATGACTTTTTAAAAATTAATCACGCTTATAAATAAGGAAAATTGTCAAGCCTTAAAACTCTCATAATAAAAGATAAATCTAACATTTCCTCAGTCATATATCTGAGGAAAAGTTGCAATAAGAACCCTTTTCAATATATTGTTATAGTATTGATTATCAAACAGACTGTTAAATGTTTTATTACATTTCGTATTTATTTTATGAATGACTTTTTTATTCTATTATTGCGTAATTTTAATATATATACAGCATTTATCATAAGGGTTGAGCCAATTGATTAGTTTTAACTGCGATTTTTACTCTATCAGAAAAAGTGTAGTATTTCCGAATTCGGACCTTATCAATATAAACGATTTTTATTAAATACCCATAAAGACCCATTATATTTTATTTACAAGTGTAACATGTGCTCAAGAGAACAGCTTTCAACGCTAATTGCTACACAATACTGATCATGCGCAAAAAGGGAAAACAATAATTCAAAATTATTACCCTGCTATTGCTATTAGTTCTGGCATTCATATTTGACATAATTGTAATGAGTTTTAGACGTTCTTATTTTTAAATTTCGACTGGAATCTATTTTAATTTCATTGTACAAGCAAGTAGGAATTAAATCAGTTTAATTATCTTGTTTATTTATCGAGTTTGGTTGGAGATTTCACTACTAATAAGAAGGAGTCATTAAAGGTGTTGTCACCTTGATTAATGTTCATAATCACTGAAGAAATACGCCAATTGATTGGAAGTCGCTACTGTTAGTTTGTTATTTGTATTGGTTTTAATGATTTATTTATCATCAGTTTTTTTCTGGGGTGACTTAACGAATCAACGAAATTTAAATTTTGAAAGTTTTTTATTCCTTCAATATATAGCACCAACAAAAAAATAGTTATCTTACTTTTCATCCGTAGGTATTCTGGTTTTACTATTTTGAACAATAAATTGCGTTTTTTTAGATTTTTCAGATAAGTTATGAAATATTAATATTATCTTGAAGAAAATTCTTATTAGCTTTTATAACTGTTATTTTAAAAAATCATTTACAATTTCGCGCCTTGGAAGAAAAGGTAAAAAATTTCTACGCACATCACTGATGTTTTATTTTTAAAATCCTTAAACTATGATGTGAGAATATTTTTCAGTTAATTCACTCAATCAAACATGGATCATGAAAACCAACACCACAATTTGTATTTCGCGTTCAATATTCTACAAAGCTCAAGTTAAGAAAAGATAATCACGGTTAAATAATACCTGTTATTATTCAAGAGTTAACCAGAGTTTATAGGTTAATCAAACTAGTAGGTGGAAATCGATCAAATTGCAGCGCAGCAAAAACCGATTACTTCTACCGATTCCAAGCCGAGAAGGAATTCTACTTTGAAAATTGGCTAAGCATTTTGTGTGTGTGTTCTTTTTTATTATCCTTTTTTCACCTTGTACATAAAAACAACACCCAATCGATACGAAAATTATTTATAAAACTATTGTTATTAGTAAAAGTGAATTACAAGTATTAAGTTAAAAGCCTATGATAAGAATATCGAGTCTCTTAGCTATAGTTTGACCAGTAATTTGACGCTCAAAGATATAATAACATGAATTAAAGTATGGGTTGAATTCACTTAAAATATTTCAATGATAACAAGTTGTGTTTTTATAGAGTACTCTATGGGTCTATGCATTTCTTAGAATATCGGTGTAGCGTTTAAAATATGGTGTTTATATAAAACGGTCATAGTTCTTATGATGTAAAATAGTAAGTAATCAAATTTTATTAGAAATGTTAGGAAACATTATCTTTATTTTATGTTCACAGGTTGTTCATTTGGAATGCGTTTAACAAAAAACATCATTTTTTATTGATTTTCTGAGAACGAAAATAGCTCTGACAATTTGATATTGAATACAATTTTAAAATGGATTTATCATCAAAATTAACGTGTCCCAAAATATGTTGTTTTTATCAAAACAAATCAATTTTAAAATAATTACAAAGCACTTTGTTTTGATGATAAAATTTTACCCGTACTTTTTGTAAACATTAGTAAGTGGAAACCGTGTTCAACCCAAAAATAGTATATTATTTGTTATCAATAATGGTAATTCATATCATATTAATTGTTGTGTAATGAATGAACCATTGTGTAATGGTTATCAAAAATACTTCAATTTATCTGCAAAATAATTTCACAAAATATGAAGAATAGAAAAAATTAATAAATTACAAAAAGGGTTAACTTTTGAAATGCAGTATCTTTTCATGCCATTTTTTACTATCAAAATGTCAACAATAAGTATAATGTAAGTATCAAATAACATAGAACATTTGTGTCAAATGAAAAGAAAGTTCAAAAATCCCATCATGGACTTTATTATTGAATTTTGATTACTGACATTATCTCGATTTGTCACGATGCATAATACCAAACAAACCACATCTAAATCTTCCCCTCAAATCATTGACATCTTTCAGTTTGCTTAACGTTGGGGGCAAAAGTGAACATTTTTCAGTTGCCTTCAGAAATTCGTGACCAAAGACCATCGTCCATCGCTCTCTGCCCCCGGCAATCTCCTATACACACTTGACTTCGGGTTCTAATATCATATATGAGTATATAAACCTTCGTGAAATTATATGGATGCACTCAATACGTTTCAAAAGCGATATCTTCAGATTTTACACCGTTTAAAGTATTGGGATTTGGAATCTCTTGACAGGATATTTTGGCGCAGGTTCGAAAACATCTGACAAAAGATAACGCTTGGAATATTGTGAGTAAATTTATACAGTTCAAGACTGTAAAATCAATTCAAAAATCAGAAATCAGTTCACTGAATTAAATCTTTTGGTTTTAACTAAAATGTGAAATAAAATCTATCTCAAAATGTAATTTTAATTTTAATTTTTAAAATAAATGTTAATTGTGCAATTGAAAAAAATCGAATGCATTATTTTTTCTTAAACTATTGCTAATAAACCATTTATACGACTCCGAAAATCATGAATGTTGATATCAGTGATTAAGCATTAGAAATCTAATTAAAATAAATCTTATTCGTCGAAACTGGTTCAAAACATACCTCATTACTCAGAAAAACTTTCCGTTACCTCATTACATTAAACCAACATCAAATCGTTATTAAATCTTTCTGTTAGGTTAACAATTATGATTGCAAACGCCTCTTTGGTACTTGAAATCTCAAAGATATTTCATCTTACATCAAGTTAGCTAACTTCATCATAAACTCTCTACCCTTTGTGGTCTCCGACGAACTATAAAATGGCGAAGAAATTATCGCTTATTGCTTGGTACTAAAAGTAATTCGATATACCTTTACGATTAATCTAAAGGATTAACAAAAAAAACTTGTTTTGATAATTATTGTGAGCGATTTCTACTACAGAAAATATTCTCTAACGTATCACAAAGATGTTGGGTACAATTTTCGATTTGGGTTTATGAATTGATTTGATATTATAAATAAAGAATAAAAACGAAATAAACTCTAAAGATCAATAAAATTCTAATTTGGGTCTTTAAACAATAAACCATCAGTGTTGTAACTCTTCAGTACATCAATAAAGTTGTGCAAAACAAATATTGAACTAAAAGGCCGACGAATCATAAAGGCTGTCGAAATGATTAGCATGATCGACGCATCTTTGATTTTATATGACTGAGGAGGACTCATTGCATTAAATAATCATAATTAGTATTTGAATACTTAAAAGAACAATACAAATTTGTCGCTACATTTGAACACCTTTTTCATAAAATGCTTACAAATGAACTTTAAAATTAATATTATGAACGCAATTTTTAAGTCAGTTTTGTGTGCGACAAAAACTTGTCAAAATAATAATAAACTAGTATTTATTCTTTGTGCTGATTGAGCTATTGACAAGCGAAAAATTACAGCTCTTAAAATGTTTATATAAATTATGATAGGCTAAGTTAAAATATTAACCATTTGTGTCAAACTATTATCGAAATGTGTTTGCTTTTTTATATTTTCCAAAACTTATTGCATTCACAATTCACCTCAACCACTTGTTACTATGCATGAAACACACTCATGAAGTGGTAAACTAGCGCGCTACTTGCTCTGTAAGCATTTTCCTCCATGTCAATACATGCAAAGGCGCTGACAACTTCGAGTAAAGACACTAATAGTGCTGTAACTCCGGTGTCGATCTTGCTTCTCGAGGTGTCTTATCACTTGGTCAATCGACGTCTTCGGACTTTACACGGAGAATATATCAGGGGTGGAGAAAACCAATAGAATCCAGTTGGATATAACACCAGATGACTTGCGATCAGAATTGCAAAGAAATTCTAAAGAATAAACTAGACATGTTCTTCTAAAAATATAAAACAGATTTTCGTTGATATTAAAATTGTTATTTGTTAAAACAGTTACATTATTTAATTTTTTTACATTATTTACTTTAATAGAATCCACACAAAAAGCCGCATTACCAAAAATATGTTTTAAAGTAAACTTTGCAAATCGGGTAAAGGGGCATTTGATCCCATAGATTTCTCATGAAATTTAACCTTTTTTGTGTCATATGTTCCCCTTCTAAAGTACTGATGGTAAAACCTTAAAAACTGTGTTTATATTATTTTAATTGTTGTTGTACATTCACAATTTTTCAGTGACATTGGATTGATCAATGGCAGAATAAGTTACATCATAATTTTCCTTCATGTTAATTTTCTAGTTCAGTGACTAATATTAAAATACTAACGCCAAAAGTAACTATACTCAAGTTTAGTGTGCATATTGTTTTGGACAGCCCTGAATTCGAGTTCGAAACAAGAAGGTGTTACATTTTCAAAGACAACTTCACACTGTTGGGTGAGATTCATTGCAGAGTGCAAAACAACTTTATAGTGCAGAGATTCTGACATTGACGTTAAATAAACAAACTAAACGAAGGATTATAATGTACTGTCATTTATGAACTGTACACGATCTAATTATTTTCTTATATTTTCTATATTTTTCAAAAATCTAATTACTATTTATAACTTTGAACGACTATCATGTTTTATTGCCCATATACTTCGAAAATATTTTTAATTATGACTAATTTTCAACAAGTCACTTCAAAATAAAACAATTTTATATAATCCCCAACTTTTATTCTGCATTACATTCTTCAATAGATCGTGTTCTAAACATCTTAATCATCTCTCCAATCATCAATCATAAATCATCCGAACGTAACCCTAAACCCATAGTGCTACAAAATTCACCATTGGCGCTATCCATTTGAAATATAGCTCCGTTTAACTGATCAAACATAAATAAAAAATACACACAAAACCCGATATTTGTTCAATCAGTTGTCTATATAAATTTACAAAAAAAAATAGATATCAAGATGATATTATGTAAATTAGCGGTACGCCTCTTTTATTTGTATTGCCTGAGGCAACGGGCAATACTGGCAACCCTTTGCTCACGACGTTTGTGTAATGTTGGATAGGTTAGGTCTGCGGGGCAAAAGCGGAATGCCATTTCCTATTTGTGGCAGCGAAATGACATGGTGAAAAGTTGTGGGTGGGCTTTTTGATGAGGCATAGAGTGGAATAAGAGACTTGTGGAAGGTAATTGTTTTGATGACATTGTTGGAGTTTTTGTATTTTTTATTTATTTTGAAAAACACCGGAGGGGTTGTAGTTGATGATACATGGAAATTGATTGTTGGAGGAAATTATATCAATGAAGTCAATAATACACGTGGAAGGAAAAATGAAAGTTTTTTTTATGACGTCAGAAGCTAAATACGTGAGTGACAATATTTTCCGTGCATAAATTTTATTTTCAAAGCTTTATAAAGCGTATACGCATATTATTTAGCATTACATCTGTCAATATTGGACATATTTTAATACAAATTTTATTAAAGCCAAAAAAAGCAAGATACAAAATCAAAGAGTAACCTGTTGTCTACAGAAAAACTAAGTTTTTTATAACAAAAGTGAACGAATGCCAGTCTACTGCCAGCTTATTTCCAACCTTTCAAAAACATTCAAGAATTTAGTCTGGAATAAAAGTAAAAGTGTAAGCCACTCGCCACATAAAAACAAGGAACAAAATGTATTCTAAACTAATTCCATTGTTAAATCACACGAGCGCATTTGTGAAGTTCATTCATGAACGGTTGGACTGACAGCTGAGGTGAAGTAGGATGTTGTTGAGTGCAATATCTTGTTCGCGTTGTGTTATAAGAAGTTGACAATTACCATTAGCTAGGATTGTTACCTGTACTTCAGCGTGGTATATGATTGCTTGGCAGTACTTAATGGAAGAACGATCAAAACTTACCGACTGATGCTTTTCTACGCTTGTTTGTAGTTCAGTTAATTCATTAAATTTGTTATATACGAACAATTTACGATTTTATAGTATTTGTTATCGGTCACGAGAGTTAGAGGAAATATAGTCCGTACAAAAGGCAGTTTCTTGGGAAATATTTGCGTTTTACTGCTTTTTAGTTGTCATAATTTGTCACAAAAATGAACAGCCAATCGGGCTTACCTAACTATGCTGGACTTTCCTTACGTGTATTTTATTTTCCCTCTCCAGTGGTACAGAAAGTTTGTCTGGAACAATTTTTAAAATAATGTAAGAGCATTTTCAAAGTGCAGCTATTTTCATATTATGTTGGAGGAAAACCCTTGCAAAATAAGTGTGAAAAATTACAATACACTAAAAGTATAATCACGAATTGAAAATCATATTTAATTTTAAATTTAAATCCACAATACACCATCTGTATTTTTAACAAATACCCAAATATTCTCTAAAGACATCTGGAATCCATAACTTATTAATTCCACTTATGAAAAAAGCGTGTCAAATATTTCTACCGTTATCCCTGTCGGTGTAATATCATAGGGATCCTGACCTAGGATAGGATCTGCACTGGTGTGGTTGTGAAATCCTTGCTTGCCAACTGTTGTGCTCTAAAGACCACGTGCAAAATCATCACACCTTGTCTCGTGCAAGGCACAGCTGTTCTTGACACATCTGGAGCCACGATCATTAGGGGGAGATTCTACAGATTTTGACACTTTTTATAGTTTTGGGATTGAATATCACGACTGGGAATGATTATATGAGAATGAGGTTTATTTCACAAATATTCCCGGATTTTCTTCCTGATTGTGGAATACCAAGCAAACCTTCTGGTATAATTGCGATATTTTTGGCATTGGTTTGGTAGGATCTATAGTTTTTTTTAAATCTATATACTTCATTCAAACTATTCCAGAAACGTGGTTACATATTTTCAGATTCGTATATATTTTCGTAACAAAACTGTGTAAATTGTGTCTAAAATACTCTTTTCTGCAAATTTATTTTCCTAAATGATCGGCAGATGTGCGAAAGAAAATAATAGGCTTCAATTGTAACATCAATTATGACGCAACAATTTAAAATGTCGAAACATGTTCTTCAAAATACGTTAAAGACAAGAAAAACATTGGCATTGTCTTCTGTAAAAACCGTTAGTTTCTTGACTAGTTGAAGTAGAACGTTTCCGATTTTCAAACTGTCTTCTTCCTTCACTATCTTGAAACAAACAAAAGAGACAAACAACATATGGCTTGTGGAAGAAAAAGTTCAGGTGCAAAAATGACCACCCTCTTCATCCCTTAATAGCAATGAAACCCAGGGTGGCAACCCTTAGTGAGGATGATAGCCGAAAAACTTCCGGTGTCTAATGAAAAAAGAAACACCCCCGCTAAAATTTCTATCATTATTTTCTACCCTGAAATCAACTGTAAAATGTTGAGCCCACCCTTTGATAGTGATAGCCTAACTGTACACATAATTTTCTTTTCAAGAAATAGAAAAAGGGATCACCTTTTGTATTATAACAGAATTTAATTTCTTTATATTTTTAAGGGGTTTTGTTTGCGGCGACAAACGGAGCTGACTCATCAAAAAAACTCTGACGTCTGATTTTTCGGCTTTCTAAAAGTTAGAAGTAATCTTTGATGAAAGTTAATGGGAATTTATCCTCAATGGATTTTGTAAAGTAAAATCGGATTAAATTTCAATAGGTTATCTGGATCATGTTCATGTGACATATTTTTGAATTAATTATATGACAAATTCTCTTACAAATTTTGAAGGTAATTGACACATAATAACCAATAGAATTTTCCTAATCAATTAAGAATTTTTTAATTCATGTAGCAGCAACTTCATTGTATGAAATAGAAAGGTTACTCGGAAGTAATTAAATGGCTTCTGTAATTTCTTAAATAATTATAAGGTATTTTAACACTCATTTCACACCTTATATGCAAGCCCCGATATTTTTTTATTACAATCATAAAAAATAATTAACTCTAACAATAAATATCAATGACTTACTATTTCGTCAATGTTATTGCTTATTCACATTTGTATCTTAGTGAATACTGATTTTATTTCATGTAAAAACATTCGGCAAGGTGCTAGTGGCGATTTAGACAACTAAACGAAATAAATCAAAATAGATTTTTAGAAAGTGTTCACGTTCAGTATTCTCCAAACTTTTTGTAGTAGGATGTAGTTACATATTGACGGCTCAATTTGTTTTGCAAAATAAAACACACGTGCCAAAAACACGTCTTCGCTTCTTTGCACTTAAAACCGAATACATTCTACATTCAAAACACTTTTTAACCCACAATTCAAGCCCATAAAAAGATAGATTAATCATTATTTCAAATTATTCAGTTCATCTATCTAAACTGTAATATTAAGAATCGTCAAGGATTGAACAAGAATTATTTTTAACTTTTTCTTCATATTTCAATATGAATGATATAATCAAGCTCTATTGCCATTGCCATTTCACTGATGCCAACAAATACAGTTATATTGAAGTATTCTCTTACACAATGTCACGTACAAATATAATTTGAACCCGAAAATACTGATTTATGAGCTCACCTCAAGAATCACTGAAATGGACTATCGCCCTTCTACTTCTGAGGTACACAGATATTTAGACTCATTGATCGTTGTAGCTCTAATGGCTTGTCTTTCAAAACTCTGCTAAAGTCTCAATTAACTGTTAACAGTTAGTTAGTACAAAACTCTGTCTTTCAATTGGTTGTTGCCATGACAATACAGTCCTAATCAACAGTTTAAAAGTTAACAGAGTATTGAAAGACTGGCCCTAAATCTGAACCAATCAGTGATCAATACGATATCGATCTCAAATAATCGGTTTCCTTAACAAGCAACATAACTACAGCAAATGACTACAGATACTAATCAATTCTTATCCATTGTAATAGCTCAACAACAATATAACTTCCTTAGGCTATCTAAATTTTTTAAAGTCACAAAATATAAAAACTCTACGCCGTTTAGTTATGTTCTGAAACCGCAATTCATAGAGGCAATTACTATTCATTGTAATGACATATCAACTAGTATAACATATTGTTGTGCTGAATGTAATTTATCGTTCGTGATATACAAATCTATGTACGCCAAGGAGTATTTTCTAAGCTGAGTTTCCTTCACTCTCCGTGGATTTTTCTTGCGTTTGATGTTTAGAGTGGTGTAAAGTTGAAGTGATCGCGTGCTTGAAGTGAGGTGTATAATTTTATACTTTGATTCTTGTTGCTTCGGGTTGCATGTGTCTTGGGATAGAAGGTGGGAAATTAATAGTGTTATTATATGATATAGTCATCTCTTGAAGTGGATATTGTTTATGTCATTGTGTTTATTTAGATAGATTGCTGTAAAATGTTGGAATTACGTTATACATTGAAATTTAATAAGAGTCTGTTTTTTAAATTTACGAACATACCCGAAATATCTAAAATAAAATAAAAAATACCTGGGAGAAATGCGTGTAATTTAATATGTGGCATTGTTTTGTGAAAATCGGTGTTCAAATTTGTGCATAAATTCCTACCAAATATGCTTCTAAAATCACGGTAATCCATGATCAGGATATGTAGCTCAATCATCTTATAATTTAAAGTTCTCCAAAACGTATAAGAAACAAACATCTATAAAACTTCATGATATCTTCATTGTCTATAAAAACCTCACCTGCGACATCTTTTCTCTCTCTTCCTCTCTCATCTCTGGAATGCATCTATCTCTCTCTCACCAATGACCCGGCACGCGCCCGATCTTCTACCTGGCCCATCTCGTCACAGCATCTTCTATTATACCTGGCCTAATGAGCGGACCTTCGCCGCCCACAGCTTCTGGTTACTCGTCCCTTGTAGCGGGGTTGATCAAGCGAAACTGCCGAGCGTTAGTGATAGAGGAGCAGGCGGTCGGGGGTCTCTTCTCGTTTACATAGATTCTTACGGGGTTGATTATTGCGAAACTGCCGAGCGTCAGTGATAAAGTAGAAAACGGTCGGGTGTTTCTTCTGCTCCACTTTGTTTTATTTATATATTGTGTCAAATATACTCGGTATTTTTCTGTATTTGCAGTACATTTAAGAAGCAAAAATGTTTTAACAAACTAAATTTGAGTCATGGACGAATGGAAATTATTTTGAGGATGATTGGAAAAATCGAAGTTAGAAGAAAATATTCGTGTTCAGTCAGTAACAAATTTGAAAAAAAAACTTACGTAGAGCTTCAATTGTATAAACCACTATGTAATTTATATAAAATAGTAAAATTATCATTTGATTTATGAATGTAATATGAAAATTTGTTGAACTGACGAATGTAAAGAATAAATTGTCTAAATAGCGAAAGGCAAAAATCCACTTGTACATTTTAGTGAATGGAGTTGATTTGGGAAAGGGTAGAGGGGCAGGGGGCCTAGCGGAACTAAGAGTCCGCGGTTCGTGCCTCGATGAGCACACAAACTCGAGGCACGAGACACAATATTCATGAACACAAAGTCTTCAAGCACTCATTAACAAATATAGCGGCATTGTAACACTCTGATTAACAATAGATCTACAATCGCGAGTACAATAAGCATAATTACTGTCAGATTACCACTTTTAGATGTTATTTATTATATTTTTTGCGTTATTTTAAAGTAGGACTTTATATATATATGTGATTCTTTCACTATGTGATTGGTAGCTATTAATGGATGGTAAAGTTGAATGTCAAATAAATACTAGCAGTGTATTGTGTATTTTGTTTTAGCTGACTGATATTTGAATTTTAAAATGACGACTCCGAAAGTAGGTAAAATAGCTTCGTTCTATATTTTAAATTAATTTATTAAAAGCGCGCGCTTTTCCGTAGCTTACCTAATAATTAATGGATTTCAGTCTATTTGAAGACAGAAATCAATTCATCTCGACTTTTGAAACCTATAATCCATGTCATAATCGTCCATAAAGACCGGAAGTACTGATGAGTTCAGAAGCGTGCCTTACGGAGTGACTGATGACTGATTCTGACGACTTCAAGAACCATATTCTCTCCGAGCAACAGCTTTTTAATTGATTGGTTAATAACATGTGTTTGATGAAGTTTTGTTTGACGAGGGACCACAGGCGAGATGGAAAGAGAGGGGGATTAATTAATTTTTGTTAATTAGATGTCAGTTGTTTGTTTGAGTCATGTTGCATTATGCTTCGTTTCAGTTTTGGCGTGATTAGTAGATTTCGATAATTATAGGTCTTGGTTGTTGCAAAGGTTGAATGTAAAGTGATGACGAAATGAACATGGTGAACTAGATTATATCGGAATAACCAAATGATTTTAGAAGCTAGTTTTCTTGAGACAATAAATAATTGATTTGTTAATTTTCCTAGGTTAATGCTATGTCCAAAATTACTAAAAATAATAAATAACGGAGAACAAACATGCATGGCAATTTAACCAATCACGAACCCGGAATGTGCTATTTAATTAATAATTAGTAACTTAATCAGAACTTAATTAAATTTTACAGTTCTTTTATTGGCATTACAAAAGAGAACGTAGTAAGTTGGAAGCTTTTAGTTTTTTTCAATCCTTCAATTTAATCTTGCATCAATTAATTTTTCTAACAACTTAATTGTCTTTTAAATTTGTGTTGAGCGTGTAAAGTGTGTTTTAATTTCCTGCATATCGTTTGAAATAACTGATTTTGTGTGATTTCTCTCGTTTCAGGTAAGTGTTATGCGAATTGAATCGGTTTTCACCGCATTGCGATTTCTTCGAAGAGTTCGAGTTTTTGGGTGAGTTTTTACAGAAACAAAATGCACAACTTGTTACACAATGCTCGAAAGAAATTTCCGTAGTTTTAAATATCATGTCCATTTAACGCGCTTTAACTCTTTAACTGAGTGAAAATAATAACAAGAAATAGTCATCACATAATCGTTCTGTTCGATCTTGTTTTACGAAATCATTTGCAACTTTTTAAATATTCTTCTTAACATACAAATGTTGCAATTTGATTGCAGAGGAATTGCTACTACCTATTAGACTTTTACGGATAGATGATTTGACTCAATAAGATCACAAATATCAACGTGTCTTCAGACATCATGCAGCTAGAACACAAGACACAATACACTGCTAGCAAGCGACGTCCAATAGTTCTATGCACGAACATTAAATTACGTATAAAATACAACCCCTCTTAAACTTTCACTCACACTATAGACATAAATCGATAAAACCAATATATTTAAACACATGCTAAAGAGAGCACGATGTAAAACACCTTTCGTATCAGGTCAAAGCTCATGCCATGAAGTTTAAATAAGTTAGCATTGCCCCACTGGAGTAGTAGCTTATTGTTCATATTGACCTATTCTGTTCATACATTTGTAATTACCGTTTACAGTGGAATGTCGTCATAATATAGTTAGATTTCATGAAAACCATTTTGAAAGCGAGAATGGGAATTCGCATTGTTCTCCTCCTTATCATGTTTTTTATAATAATTAACACGGCAACCTGGATATATGCATCTAGAGGTATAAGAGTATCAGATACAGTCGTTAGCGTTTCGGTATTACAACGATCTGCTAAGTAGCGACTTGCCAATAAATATGTGAGCTTGACACATAAAACACTGAATTATATTAGTTGGAGAAATATGATTTTTATTAAAATATATTGTAGGTCTGTGTATATTTTATTTTTATACCCAAACGTACTTAAATTGAATGTCATTGTAAAATAATCGAAAAGCAAGTTATCAGAAATTGTGCAATCAAAAAAGTTATTTGCCTATGATTTTGTCAGAGCGCCAAAATACTTTTCCTTTCTTATCTTTACCGGTGTATGCAACACCCTTAAAGAGCTTAATTAAAGTGTGTAATATATTTTATTATCATTTCTGTACTACAGTAAGACATAATTACGCATAGCTAGGTAATTGGTCCCTTCTTTTGAAGGTCTTTCCCATCAGATATTACAGCAGAGATAGGTAAGAGTTGTTTTTTAAGACTAGGTCTATAGACGCTTGGATTTCCTAAGTTTCTCACATTTACCATAAGTTGTATTGTGCGAATATCTGCTTGGAACAAATCTTGTGGATTTGGTTTTTATGAGGCATTTTAACACCGTGTAACAGAGATGAAGATTGATGTGTGGAATTCATGTCAAGCTAAGTATAATTTGGCAACATTAACATCTTTATGTTCGTTCTGTGGCATTGTCGTACAAATCCTTGAATGTTAAGTTGTCATTTCTGAATAATCCATGTTGATTTATTAAGTTTTTGCGGTTTCTGTTACATTAGGATTATTCACTTGCATTTGATGTACCGAAGATTTATTTTTAATTTTTGCCCCAATATAAAAATTCATCATTAACACATTTTCCGTATGAAAATTAAGTAAAATTGCTGAACTACAATTAAGCCAATTTTATAATAAAAACATTTCAAATAGTAGAAATTAACAAGTCATATTTATCTCGAACCGAAGACTTTTCACTTGCCGGGCGAGTGTTCCACCATCTGAGCTACATAAGGGTTCGAACCCCAGATCTCTTCAGTCTCATCTTCAATGTTGTCTTAATTGTTAAGAAAATCTGTTATTGTAGCAATTAAACAATTATTAGTCAAATTGTACTAAGAAACAAACATAACAAAATATTATACAATTCCAAGAATTTAAATAAAACAACAATCCACCACTGTCTCTTTCATCTTCTTCACACGCAATTCATCTGTATAAACTTTCATTAAAATGATAACATCAACATTTTCGGACATTAAAACCTGATCCAATTTAATAATCTTCATCACTATTACAATTACATTTCCATAATTCCCGTCTCAAAAGGTGTTTGGTCACACGGTGATAATATGACCTTTGACCCTCGGTTCAAGGCCATGACCTTGCTCCATACAACCATGGTTAGTTTCTCAGATGAATTGTGAAAAATAATAATTGTTTGTGCTTGAGAACTTGGAAGGAAAAAACCGGCCCCTTCTGTTTGTTACACAATGCAATTAATGTCGCTAAGTCAAAAGAAGACAATGGAGCATTAAAATGAGGTGGAAGAGTCGGATGATTGCTAGTGAAGAGTGGGTGAGAGGAAGGATGTAGGTGCAACGATCTTAAGAACTTGATGCTAACCCGAAAACAACTTTTTAAATGCAACTGATACCAACAAAGTTTGTCGGTTTTTTAGTTATTTAAAATCGATTACTTTCGAACTTTTAATAAATTTACGTTTAAAACAAATAGAACAAGTTTTTGAGAATTTTTAAGGACTTCGTCATGATTAATTTCATGCTCATTTTTGCTAACAATTGACAGGAGAACATTTTGGGTAGGTACCTCTAAAAGAAAATCACCTATCTTTCAATTAGGTATAAAGCTTTTGTTATTCTGCTATTTAATTATATTTTCGTATCAATATTTAAAAACAAGATATCAAGTAAACTAACAAGTAAAAAACTTTCAAGTAAAATATTTAATTTCTCGCCGAATTCAAGACGTTAATTATTCAGATTTTATATTTAAAACTGGCACCTCCACCAATATTAAAAATGTTATCTTGTTGCCAATTTATAATCAACAAAATGTAGTTACAATATTAGATTTGTAGGTACACATAAAATAATTTTTGACTGAAATAATAAAGGAAATAATATTAATTCTAAATCACGGCACCTCCACCAAAAGCTATCTATAACATCAACAGCCCATTCCAAACTATTTCCTTAATGGTGGAAAAATTATCTTAATTATTTCAAAACAATACCCTGCATTTTGTCCTGTACAATGCCAATTTACTGCCGTTCTAATATCAACATTTCCATATAATTTTAATAATTCAAAATGCCAAAAAACATGATTATTCACATAAAAACAACACATCTTATCTGTAAGCCCTTGCAATGTGTCCTATATATTCCTCATTCAGCACAGAGCCTTATTAAACAATCAGAGTATGACCGCATGGCAACCCAAGTATGACTCCGCAATAGCGTACGCGTATGTTTACGTTCATTATGTATGTCTAATGCCTTACGTCTAGGGAGGCAAATATTTTCACAGTGCACTGTAGATGAGATTGACAGGAAGTAGGGGAAGTAGGGGTAATGGTGGGAAGTAATGGAAGTTGGCATGTTGAGAATATTGAAGGTGTATTGTGAGTCGAGTTTCCCATGACTTTTACCCCTTCCCCAAGAATGTTTCCCACCCTCCCTACTTGTTGGATTGTTCTAAGGACTCTCGATTTTATGTTTGTGTTTTTTTATTTTTATTTTGGAAAATAAGTGGCTAACGATTTTCTTTGCTTGATTACTTTGAGTCCTTTTCTACCGAGAATTTGGTGAGGATTGTAATTAAAATTGATGTAAATTTATAGAGTAAAATAGTGAGTTTTGAAATATCAGATAATGGAAATGTATTATTTTGTGATTTTCAGATAAGTTCAAAAGTACCAAAAAAATAAACATACATAGCTTTATTTTACATTGCACAATAATTAAATATAATTATCGGAATAATCTATGGTTGGACTTTCGGTTTATGTATTAGTATGTGTCAAATAAATTAACAAAATAAATAAATAAATAAACAAATAAATTGACAAAAACAAATAGATTGTGGCATTATTTGTAAAATTACAAATTCGAAAACGAAGTGATTCGACTATAATAAGCCATAATCATACATGCTAATCATACGCTACTTTGTAATCTTCATAAACAAACTCAAAAGAATTATCTGAAATTCCGCTGAATTCTTCCCACAGTTATGACAGACAAAGAAGTGTAGAGTAGGGTTACCTATTTACCTGCTAGCTCATTGTTTCGTGTGTTTCCTAATTGATTACTTTCAATTGTTTCTCACAGCATTACTTTGCTTCAACAGCTTTCGATGTTACTTGTGGAGAACTAAAAAGACGACGGCCATTTTGTCGTCAACAAAATTGACCTTATTTAAAGGAGTTTAGAAGGTTCTAATTCTTCAAAAGTTCTATTACAAATTAAATTTTGCTTCGTTATGCTTAAGTTTACCAAAAAGAAATACGATTTGGCCAACAGATTTAAATAATATGAACGTTCATAAACTTTCGAGAACACATTTTCTTACGAAAACCGAAGCCAGTCGAACAAATATTCAAAATGGTGACAAAAATCAGTATCAAAACAGAAAAAACAATTAAATCTGAGTCATCCAATTCAATAAAAATTATCCACTGATTCTGTGTGGAATACGTATTTTATAATAAATGTATGATTTATTTATACAGCGGCCCCTTAAATAAGTCTCATAAAAAAATTAGTCTTGATCAATTGACTTTCTAGATTCTTATTGGTTGACGAAAGTTTTCTCACTGTTTTTTCCTAATTCATCTCACTTATTTCTGGAATAAAGGTCCAGCATGAAAACCCAGAACCCGAAAGGCTCTGAATGGGTTACCATGGCTACCTCAAAATGCTACCGGAAATGAGGTCAGAGCCAAGATCACAGCAGCTCTCATTAAACCCGGGGTGGAGCGTCCGGTTGCTAGGTGATGTCAGTTACGAGGGGAAAACTGTAACTATAAAAGTGAGGAATTTTTATACTTCACTACTCGGTACAAAGCCCATATACAGGAAATCTCAAACTGAATTCAACTACAATTTACAATGAGGTTTATAATTCAAGCATTACGCCGAAATTTCCGTCCTTTTATGCCCCGTGTGAGATTCAATTTTGTCTATTGATGTTATGTTTGAAAGGCCTCTTTAGGTGAAGGCATGGAGCGTTACGCCCGTGATAAACTTGTGATGTCATTCAATGAGGTGGCGACAACATTTATATGCTCGGTAAACAGATTGGTTTAGGAATTTTATGGAATCCTATAACGAATTATAGTTATTTTTACAAAATCATCAGGACATACCTTTTAATTCCGTGAATTAAATTACTCCTCCTACCTAATTTCAAAAAGGTTACAGCAAATTAATGACCTCTTTTATGTATTTATTTATCTATCAGTCAATAACTACTAACGGTGAACCTTAGTTTACTTGGGATATTACTCGAAAATTTCTGTACCTAATCGAAAAGCAGTTATTCGTCAATTTCTACAAAACTCAATGTTAGGCAAAAATACCATCTCCAGCATTGCATAAAAGGAAAATATAATTCCGAATAAAAGTTTTTGTTGAGAAAATTATATCAATAGAAAATACATAATAGAATTTTTTTACCCACAAACCCCTTTCACACTGGACAGTGTAGAAATAATAAATAAAGAATGCATTAAATACAATTCTTTTCACAATGCACCCCGCACAACAAAACTAATACGATTCAACCTACCAACATTCTTGACTGCTTACAAATCAAGACTAGTGTATTTAGTTCTTCCCACAATGCAACACACACATTAAAAACCGTTGCGATACCCTCCATTCAGTATAACATCTAAAAAGGATCCCAGCTTCTTCGATTATCCGATCAAACAATGATTTAAGTCATCAATGATGATGATTCCTTGGAAGAACTTCTTGTCACTAAGCAACAAAGAAAATGAAGTTGTCTTTTCTATTTGACCGCTACGCTTCAAGATCGGAATCTCTTCTTCCCCTTGATTGTATCCTGCAGCACAAAAGTAGTGCCTTTATCTGGCAACACTATTAAACACCTCTTTTTCTCAGAGGGATACTTTTTTTTGTGAATAATTTGGATTTCCGTTTTCACACGGTTTAAAAGAAGGCGAAGAGTTTTATAATGAGTGTAGAAGAAGAAAATCAGTTGCAAGTGTTTTGTACGGTTTGTAACAAGAAGACGCGCAAAAGTAATTATTTTAATTTGAACTGATTTTTGTGTAGACGGTGACAAGATAAGTTTTCTTGATAACTATCGGAATTAGTAAAAAGTGTTGAACTTTGCTACCTATTGAGGCAAATCATTCGTGCATGGGATCATTATTGGATATCAATTGTTAGAAATATATACATGTCTTTTGTGTGTTGCATTGCAAATAATATGAATTATGCGTCTGACATTGTAAAATATAACCTGATTAAAATTTCTGACAGTACACACAATTTTACATCAGAATGGCGGTCAATTTGATCTTTTTAAATTACAAAGTATCTACATAAATATTGCAATTAGCACATTAATAAATGTGTTGGTAGATAACTATAGTTTGTAACTTATTATAACTTTATAAACTCTTTAAAAACATACTAAAATATACTCTATGATTATAAATTGAAACGATAAATTAAGCATAGGTATCTTTACACCTCATACAACAATAATTAAATATTTAAAAAAAAAAAATGTACAAATAATGTAATATAATATAAGTTATATAGTCGAGATCTTCCGAAAGATGGAACCTCAACACAGCAAAATTTACACTTTTGACCATTTCGACCCTTGAAATTCTTGATTGAAAAGATATCGGTTTTCTACTCCAAGATTTGTTTAGCTCACTTGTATGTATTTTCACTTGATTTTGCTAAGAAAACCTAGAGGATGTCATGAAAATGGAGGGGGTAAAGAAGGGGAAAGAGGAGATAATTCTAGGATTAGTTCCACCAGCACCTTTCATTCACTTCTTGGTAATACTGACCTTTCCGTAAACATCACTTTAAACCAGACTGTATGTCGTAATATCATTCAAACTGATTAAAATGTAGTTCAGGAAATCAGAATTGCGCCAAAGATTAAACGATTAAAATTATAACTTAATATTGTCTGCTTACAGGAAAAGTCTGTAATAAAGCAGTACACATTTGACTGAAAATAGTTCAGCCTCGTAATAAAGGGAATATGATAGAAAAATATACCAATTAGTTGTTGGTAAAATATTTTATCTTTAAGTGGACTAAGGACGTATTAAAATGTCACCATTTGTGTTAATTTCATTCCATTTTCTCTCGTTTGAATATATTTATGATATTTGTAGAATATAAAGCAGCAATGATCATTTGAAAACCGAGCCCATAACAAATGTGCTTCAAAATAATATATTTCGATTAGATAGTATTTTCAAGGTGCTTTGAATGATTATACTTGATGGTTGCGGTTTCCAAGTCAGAAAAAAATACAATAAAGGAAGGAGTCGATGACAAAATGTTCCGTATTAAAAAAAAATAACTCCTCGAAGGTGAAATAGAATATCCAGAAGACTAAAGTAAAACGATAAAAAATCACTGTATTTTTAATCGGAAAGTATATTATATAGGTATCTTTTCTAGGACGGTCAATGAACTTTTGAATTTGATTTTCAGATGTTGGTATTGGAAAGTCTCACGATTCTAATACGATTTTTAAAATAGTGCGTGATGTTTTTTTTTAATTCACGATTTAGGCACACGTCTTGTAAATTTGATTCGGTTTCCGACGCTATTGTGTTTGCTAAGCGGAGGCTGCTAAGTAGGAAACCGATCTGTTGACGCGTTAGTTAGTGATAGAAATGTGGTAATTGTTGCAAAATGTCTTGAGAAGTCAATCGAATCTTTGTACACATCTTTTGTGCATTGTCATAAGATTATTTTACAGAGTCTTGAAATTACTTAAAATATTGGTTCCATTTTTTTTTTTTTTTTTTTTTTTACTAATGAATGGACTTAAGAATTATTTGAAAAAAACCAGAAAACATTTATCTAGGTTTACATACCCTGCACTATAATGGAAGGATAATATATAAAAATGGCGGCACACAAATTTATAAGAACAAAGGTATCATCAGACGCCAAAAGTTCATATGTGGTAAAAAATTCAGGTTGATCGGTTCAGCCGTTTAGGCTGTGGCGGTGATAGCAACTTTTGCGGGAATCAGAATCTGAAGAAGAAGAAGAAGAAGGAGAAGAGAAGAAGAAGATGAAAGCGGTGCAATTTCACGATTTTCACGGCCCTCTAGGTCGTAAACGGCATGACTGGTTGTTGTCGCGTGATGTATATGTTGTCAGGTTGGCCATAGCTCAAAATTAAGACATTTCACAACAATGTGAGATTTTCCATTGTTGAGATCCAGTAGGCCGAAAATGACATGTTGTTGCTTACAGTAAAAGTAGTTGGTCTGCTCCTCATTTATATAGGCATTTACGGTATGTTGAGTGAGTGTGAGTGTACGGTACGACTTGGCTGGGTGGAGCGACCGCTCCACTAGATTCCACACAAAAATACTCCTTATTCTTGTAAAAGTATTATATTTGCATCTCGTAGTTTGTCAGAAGACTACTTTAAAAATTAAGTCACCCAACAGAATTTTGTATTTGGTCTTCAGTCAACTAAAAAGCTAAAACCGCGTAAAAACACCTAAATATTACGCCTATTTCTATTACACTTCTATCGTGACATTTAGCAACATCCGCGTACTTTTCCTCTATCCGCAGCAAAACAAGCAACAAAGTGAAATGGATCCATTACTTGTGACGGACATGAAACTTGAGAAGACGTCTTGTAGAGGATCTGCCCCCATAAATAGTTATTCGACCGTCAGTTGTACTTGCAGCATCCACTCTGGAGCAGATCCTACCGCTGGTTTTCCATGTTACTAAAACTGAGCATCGTGCCGACCACCAACCAAGATACTCTTCTGTTTCGTTACTTGATGTCGGCGCAGACGTTTCGAAGAGAGGAAATACTGTTTCAACTCGGAGGAGGCGATGTGAGTCACTTTGAAGATTCTGAAAAGAAAATGTTTCGTTACACACACGCTAAATTTGATTGAGTGAAAATCGCTCAAATATGAGTTAAATCCACTCAAAAAGGGATTAATTTCGTAAAATTTTATTTAGAGATTTTCATTCAAACAAATTTAGCGTGCATATTTTACATTTTTTATACGACTTTAACGTCGCACTGTTCTGCAACTAGGCTAATGGCGCCGGGTGAATGATGATGATGATGATGATGATGATGATGATGATGATGATGAATTCATAGCTTCCAAGAACGTTTCTGGGCTGACATTATTTTAGCACGTTGACAGATCAGATTTAATTTACAATGGAGGTTATAATCGATATATTTTTTGTAAAGTGAGTGGTTCCTTTTCATATTATTGACTTCTCTTCAGTCAATAATTGCCCCAAATATCGTCAAAAAACACAGAATGACAGCTATTCTGATTGTGCCACAGGATGGTGACTTATGATGGATTTCTCTGCATGAATAGGGAAGTCTCATGAAATTTTATTCTAGTAAATTTCTATAAATAAACACAAATAATAATGACAAATACACTTATTACCTGTGAAATCTTAAATTTTCATTCATAAAAATCGAGTTCAAATATCATAGGATTTTTGGCGGGAAAAACGGCCTGTAACAAGAATCAGAACTGTGATGTCATTTCCAAGTCATTAACATTGTGTTGACATGGGGATTCCCTTGTTGCCATGGCAATATAGCAAACTGTGATGTCATTGCCAATTTTCCTGTTTTTAAATGAGAGGAGATCTATCAAACTTTGTAAATTAATTACATGAGAACTATTCGTCCAACAACAAAAATAATACCACATCTGTGTTCAGCAACATCTCAACTTTCATAAAATAAATATTATTCTGAATTCAAATCTTCACGAGACTTCCCTATTGGTAAGAATGGATGGTGGGAAGGCGGCTGTCGTTGACTATGAGTAGGGAACCTTCTCAACATTTGCCTCTCGACTGAGGGAAATTACGTATTCGAACCCGGTACCTCCGGAGTATACAGAAATCTATCGCCTACTGTCTTTATGACACATCGAGAAGAAAGTAAAAACTGAAAGTACTCAGTAGAACTGTTTCCTAGATACTAACAGAAGTGATGGGACGTCAAATTGCACATGCAGATTTTATCGTGATCGATCCACATGAAAACGTAACTTCCGGTTCGGCTAGACGCCGGCGCCAACGTGTTGGTCGGAGTTACTCAAGTGTGAGGTCTGGGTGGCTGACACCTTGACGGGGGGCGACCATGCGTCACAGAGCGGCACATGCTGGGTAGGTGCCCTGCTCATGGACCACGACCGCCTCCCACCATCATCGGTTTCATTCATTCGCCGCCATTTGACTAGCTGCAGAACCGTGCGACGTTAAACGTATGTGGTTTACGTCGGACTTCAAGAAAGGGTAAAATGTACGATGTATAAATGGGGCCTTTTTATGTAGACATGGAAATAGAATCATCATAAATAGTCTCCATATCTTTGATTTATAAGCTTTAATTAGTCAAAATTATACTTTGAGCTTCGGTACACTTTACAGTTGAGACTTTGCGTCAAATTAAAATTTACACAACTTAAAATCATCAAGAAATTTAGCCTTATTATGTAGATTATGTGTACCTCAGATGTAGAAGGACTGATGTCCAACTATTCTCGGATTTGCGTTGCACACTTTTGCAATCATGTAAAACTCGTGTCACTATATAGCAATGTGACTGAATGGACGTAGAATTACTGGTTTTTGAGCTCAAATCAAGAATCATTGCAATGGACATCGGGCCTTCTACCTCATTCATTCGTGGTAGACAAAATCAATTAGTTACAAACAAACTTTTAAGTAAGATTAAGGTTCAGTGAAATATCTCTTCGGGCTCACTCTCGACTCGAGCCACGAATGAGCGGCTCACGACTCATCAACTACCAGACAGGGTGTAGTTTTGATGGAAAGGTAACCACCTCCGAATCTCCCGTCCTCGTCATCTCAGTGGGGGGTCGACGTCGACCCATGTTGATATCACTCACTGCAGCCAAACCCGTCAGTTATACATCACATTGAATACAGCGTGAAAATCTGTCCAGGCTGTCTCATTATAGCCGATACACCGCAGGTAGAAACAAATATTAGTTAGTGTATTGTGTTTGTGTTTCAGCTATAACTCTTTTGGATGTCGCGGTGTTTTGTTAGATGCGTGATGTCTGAAGACACGTTGATAGTTGAGTCAAATCATATTATAGAACTATAGAACGTCGCTTGCTAGCAGTGTATTGCGTCTTGTGTTCTAGCTGCGTGATGTCTGAAGACACGTTGATAGTTCTGATCTTATTGAGTCAAATCATATAGAACTATTGGACGTCGCTTGCTTGCAGTGTATTGTGTCTTGTGTTCTAGCTGCGTGATGTCTGAAGACACCTTGATATTTCTGATTTTACTTGAGTTAAATGAAAATGATCTGACTTTAATAAATCTTCAATTCATTTGAAACTAATTGATGATCGTTTTATAATAATATAATGATTTGTATAAACTATTTTTATTGTTATAAATATATTACAATGAAGATCTTTGAGACTGGCTTTACACTTTACACTTCATAATAACTTGGCAGTTGGTATACATTGTTGTTACCTTCATTTCATTCTGAAACTAGGCGTATAATCAACAACCATTTAGTCTAAAACGGTTCCCAAGTCTTTTATTACAGAAAACACCACGTATCTAGTAATTTTCTTTGCGAAACTAAGATCAAAAGCTAAGACTAAGGAGTTTGTGTAAAGATAAAAATTTCAGTGTGTTTTCTATCGATTGCTTAACTCTCCCCGTTCGAAATGTGAAATTCACGCTATTTCGAGCCACAGCCTTCTTTATTATCTTCATTCCGCATTCCTGGTGGTACACAGCCACCTTGTCTGAAACAGTTAGTTCACTTGTCTTTTTATTCAGATCCAATAGGCTTTGACTTGGTTTCTATAATGGTGTAGAAAATGTGGTCACTACAGGACATTTTCGACACGTAGTGCTTTTGATGAACTCCTGAAAACATGATTTATTTTATCCATTCAAATCGATTTGCTTCCAGTTAGAAAACATTGCTTACCGCATTCAAAATAGACAGATAGGTATAGGCTTTTTGTTTGAAAATGAATTGTTTTGCTGTGTTATTTTCTATGGATACCGCTAGAAGTAGATGAGTGTCGCGTTTGTAATTTTGTTATGATGTAAAAGTTCCTGCAGTTCTTTGTGCAGCAAATGACAATGTCATTAAATTCTAAAGCAATGCAAGTTAGTATAAAATGCAGTCGTCAAACTATGAATGTGGATTTGATTCGTTCGCTAGGATAGTTCCAATAAAAAGAAACACATATTTATTACTTTGGTAAACGAGTATTTTTATCGTGCACGTAAATAAGTACAACTTGTTTTTCTAAAAAGATTCAGCGTGACAGACTAGTACGATCTGGGGCACTATTATATAACTTTGAAATTCCCTATCCTAATGGAATCCGATTCATGGCCACATGGATTAACATTGTACCGAATCGGATTCCAGCAGAATCGGGAATTTTATAATTATAGAATACGGCCCCTGACCTGTAAACTGGTGAAGAAAAATACTGAAAGTAAATGGTCATCATTATTTTTCAGATAACAACCGAAAAAATTTGTAAAAAACGCATACAAAAACGTAGATAGAATCTGTAATAATTTCGATTTCATTTTCCATTTAGTGTAGGTATAGCCGCAGTTAATTGTATCTAAAATGAAACGGGATGTATTTTTCTCACCCAAACTATTCCCATGCCAATATGTCTACAGTCGTGATTCTTCGATTTGATGGATGAAATAATAAAAAGAAAACTAACTCCATACAAAAAAATGTTTTTAAATAGCCACTCAATATGTTCATCCTCTTTATATTAAATGATTCTTTCCACACAAAAAAACACTCAATATCTCTCTTTTTATTTACAGTTGATCTTGATATTTACCTCAGATGAGATACCAGCATCCCTATGAAGCGAAACTAATGCCTTGGGAGTAAGAAAAATTTCAAACAAATTAGAACATCACAATCGTTGAATTCTCAGACATCTAAGAAATTAGTTCTGACTTCTGGTTTTTATTTTCATCGAAATCTCGAATGTAAAGGAAATTTCTTGGAAGGAGCGTGAAAATCTAACCGAGCATTTTGTAACAGTTGTTGTTATTATTTAATCGGTTAATCGTAGATAAGTATAAAATGTGAAGGCGATTAGATGAAGGTGTTTGGACGATTAGTTGGGATAATAGTGGTGTTCAGAGAGAAGGTGAGAACGTTCTTGAATATGAGAAAACATGGTATTCTTGTTGAAAGGTTGTTGTAGGAACACAATAAGTTTACTGTTGAAATGAAACTAAAACATTCAATAAAAATTAAAATAAGATGACTTTGTTATGTGATGATGATGTTTAAGAATCTATCTGTAGACTGTGGATGAAGATATTCAATGATGAGTGTGAAAGAGTTAAAGCTGCATACTTTGACAATATAAAGTTTGAACATATTTTTGAACATTCTTGTGGGCAAAATTGATACAGCATGTAAACGATTTTTGTATCAAGAACGGATCAAAATTTTTATTTCTTGAATTTAGTGATAAATTGAATTTTTTAGATTTGTCCATTAAAATTTGGTACTTAAAACCACACGAAATATCATTTCTCTAAACTCTTGAAACAAATATGTTTTAATTTTTTAAACCTGCTTCCCAATTTCGCTTCCAATTATTCTTATGTAGAAGTTAAATTGTTATCTATAATATCAACTTAGTCAAAAGAGTTATGTTTCCTTCTTGCTTTGTTACAACTACGACTTGATAAGAATCTCGGTATCGTCTCGTTTTAATGCCTAGATGATCAGGCTCTACAAATATTGCCCTTTTAAATTTGCTCCATTCATTTTTTATTACTCTTCCCAAAGGTGCCATAGTAATAGCTAATGACATAGTAGAATACTTAGTTATTAGGGACGCACAAACAAGATCAATATTCCAGATATTTCACTTGAGGAACTGCGTCTTCAAGAATTATTATTTGGTCAAAGAATTCGTAGTTAGTGATTTCAGTGATAATTTTAATTTTGTTATTTGAAGTATAAAAAACAAAATTGCACGTCAATTTAGATATTATTAAAATACAATTATAATTAGATTGAATTACTTATTCAAGGTACATTTTAATTTTAGGAGTAGGTGAGTACTTTAAATACTTAATTAATTAAAATATTGTATTCAATTACCTATTCCAAAATGAAAACAGGGAAATTAGATAATAAAATAATATGTATATCATGGAATAATTATAAATTGATGAATTGAGTTAAAAATGTAAATCATACGAATATAACATATTTTATTCCTAGGTATTTCTTAAAAAAATTTTTGATCAGTTGAATTCGTTCTGTTGGTTATGCTATTATTAAAAGTTAATCCCTATTTTCTCCACCCCTGATCAGATATAATTAGCCAGACTAATCCGATCGATGTGATCAATAAAGATTGCGACCTCGTCATATGAAAAGGAAGTAATTTGCAATTACATTGTTAGAGCAGTGTGTCATTATGTATACAGACGCTGCATCCCCCCCTCCCCTCATCTGGCCTCTCATCACTTCACTGCCATACCTCTGTACCTCTATTTATACTGTCATTAGAGCATCAATCAAGGAGGCTGCAGGAAGATGATTTCATTCAGATCAGGGACCCGATTCTCGAAACTACACGTTTTCAAACGCATGCGGATCATACCGCAGCCTTCCAAACCGTATGCGAGTTCCGATTTGCGTCAAATACCGATTCTCGAATATTTCTGGATGCGGTACGTTTTGAGGCTATGCGTTTTGAGCGATGCGGGTGTGACGTCATGTCCGTTGTGCCAGGTTGTGCAAATAACAATTCATTGGCCAATCAAATCACGGCAGTGTAGAAAAGTGAGGGATTTTCAAATTTAAACGTTTTTCAATAGGGGAGTAAATTAATTTACTTTTCTTAATTTTAAGAGTACTACAGTACAAATTTGTACGTAATACTATAATAAATCCAGTACAATAATAAGTAGATATAAGAAATATTAGTGTGGAAGACGTTATTGACTAAAATTTCGAGTAATTACAAAAATATTGATGAGTGTAGACTATCTATCCATTGTTTGAAAATATTTACAAAGACATTTTTTGATTTATTATTCATGCAATGTAATATAAAAATTAATAGCATGCTTGATTCAATCTTCATCTTCATCTTCAAATTCAATATTTGTAAGGAAAAAATAGCAAAGAAATTAAATAAAATTTTACCTACAATAAAGAAACCTAATGTGATGGAAAATAAATACATATTTACCTAAGTTTGAAAATTAATTTTGGATGGAACAAATTAATTTGTAGTTGGCATTACTTTAACTTACTACAGTATTTTTATTTTATGGATTATTTATAACGTTCTTAACAGCTAGGTGCTGTTTAATTTACCTAATTCTAATAATGAGAATCAGGACTTTTGGACATGCAGATTATAATTAGGTAGGAATACTTTACAATAAATTAATAGAATGTAGTTAAATATTAATTAATACGGTTTTATTTCATAAAAACAATTACATTTTTCTATACAAAATTTAAGTACGAAAATGTTTTTGTTATTTCTACTCATTTTTGTACCTACTTTGTGCAGCTAAACATATAATAGGTAATTTACAAATCAATCTTGAGAGCGTGTTTCTATTTCTTTGACGATTGCCATAGGACACTTATGTAATGGTCAATTTTGCCACAAAATGTTACGATTATTATCTCTTCACTACTCGATGCAAACCCCACGGTTGAAACGCTCAACGCTTTCCGCAGGATGGCGAAAGATATTCAGACTTCATGGAATCCTGCAGTTGCACGATTCATCCTAGAAAGAAAATTAGATTTAGAACCTACGCTACCATAGTATACGGTACGAGTACTACCTACTACCTATTGATAAGATTATCAATCTTATTTCTGGTGAACACAAAGATAACTAGGTTGAATCTTAGGTAGGTTGAATCTTTTATGAAAAATTTGGCCTCCTCCATTACTTCATACCCAAAAACGCTCAAGATTCTAACTCTTGAGCAATATAATATGCTGTGTCTTATTTTAAACTAACGAGTCATGTCTTGATTCATGTAACATGTCATTGAGCAGAAGCAAACATTTTTGAAATAGGTTTAAAATGTTCCTAGTTCATGCAAATGTTTCATTTCTCTGCAACGCACTGCAAACGTCTAACATGCATTTAACGTCCTAAAGCCTCAGGTATAGACAACAATAGAGATGTTCCCTGTGGAATTACACAAACCTGGGATTTCATTTGAGAGAGCAGAACATCGGTGATGATACAGAAAAAGCAGGAGACTTGCTACGACTTGAGTCCGGGGAAGTCAGCGTCCAACAATCAATGTCGTTGTCGTACATCCTCGGCTTGAACCTAAAGCAAACAAAATTGCAAACTAATATGATGTTAAAGACACATTAAACGGTTTGTAGGAATATTTGTTAAGTGTATTAGGTATACAAAATATTATTGATCTATGATTGTGATAACATTGTTAACCTAGGTAAACATAACCAAAATCCCATACTGAATCAAGCAATCTATGACACAATTACATGTAGCATACATTAAAATTCAATTCAATAATGTTTATCCCTTAAATTTAATACTAAACTTGATATATCTAGCTGTAATATGAATTAGTTTACTCTTCTACTCACCGCCAGCAACAGCTGATCGATTTCCGCCATGTTTGTTTACTCCAAAACGTATTCGTTTTGGCCATCTCGCAACCTTTTTAGAGGCGAGTGAAAACGTACCCTCAAAACGCATTGCGGGATGCGGTTTGAAGTTGGAGAATAGGTTTTTCTCAAAACGTATGCGTAATCGTGGTCACGTGGTACATATCCCGCATGCGGGTTAACTCACTTCAACTCGAGAATCGGGTCCCTGTGCGAGAGAAAAGACAGGGATGGAAATGAGTCGTTAGGAAAGACTGAATTAAATTTACAAATATTTTTTGATTATTAGATGTCTTGTTTCTGTGATTTGTTTTGTAATAATATTGCTTGCGATTAATTCACATTTTATATTATTTTTTAATCATGCTTTTTAACCAAGATTGTTTTGGAATTAAAAAATAATAATATTGCATAAAATATTTGTTTAAAACGAACAAATAAAAAAAAATCATTCATACTTTCTTTCTTCTTTCATTCTTCACAAAGTATCCAAATTAATAAAACAATTGGTTCCCAATTTATTATTTGAAACATATTACATAAATATATGAAAACTAACTTGTAGCTTTATTCCAACTTTGTTTACCTGAAGATTTCTCTGAACTTTATCACTTAGTTGTTAAGATTCTTGTCCGCTGTTTTTCTACACATGAATCATCTTTCAATCCTTTCTTCCGTGTGTAATCAAGTCGACATCCAATCTCAACACCACTGATTGCTTTTCTTACAAAACACACCAATACAGATCAATAGAAATTGCTTCTCGATTTCTAATATTAGAACACATGATATGTGTCCCAAATAATGTGTTAGGTATATATCCATACTTGGAAATCAATTTGTCTATATATAGAAATATTTACAATAAGATTGGTAGGATCTAAACAATGACTACTGAATGATACTAAATTTTCTACATAATTTTAAACATTGAACAAAAATGTTAATCATTTGTATTTATTTTGTGTTCTATTATTTTGTATCTAAAAACTCAAATCAAAACTCAAACTAGAAAGTTTCGTTCTAATTCCTAATTTCATATAACATTAATTGCTTTTAAATTTACAGAAGGGTGATTAGATAGAAGCAAGTTTATGAAAGTAAGACAGTGTTTACAACCGACTGTTAAATTTAACAACAGCAATTAAATGTTATTGACATTTGCAATTCTATGAAAAGTTAGGTACGGCCCATCAATGACAGAACATCTTTACTGTTCAGAGGAAGTTGTGTGGAAACAGAAAGACCAACCCATTGCTTGTAAAGAGATCCATTATGTTCTCAAGAATAATTACTCTCATTTCAGTAGAAATAAAAGGGCTTTTAACAGGCTCAATTTCGCCAAAATCAATTAATGGCTAAAGATTTTGTACAAGAAGGCTGATTCTTGAATGTATGCCCAAAGTATTTTTAAGAAGTAGCTATTTGAAACATTAAATAATTGCGACTGATGAAATGTGGAATATAATGAGTTTTTGTTGTACTATGTAAATGATTTTGGGAGAAATTATAAAAATTAAATTACTTGAGCAATTAATCAGATAAGTTTTAAACATTGCCATGAAGATAGAGATGGCAAGGCAAGTGTATTCAACCGTAGAAGAAACTAAAAATATATGTCTTCGGTACTTCCAGCACTGTGTGTTGGCAGTAGAAGTAAATAGTGTTGTGAAATAATTGTGCACTTTGCTTTTATGACTAAATTCATTTTAATGATAATAAGAATTAGTATTCAATAGTAGAAAGTACTCAAACTTTTATTACAATTTATTTATTGAAACAAAAGGATTTTGAAGCAGAACGTGATTTTGATGTATAATCCAAATCGAAATCAAATCGAATTGCACATCACAAATATCGTAAGGGTGAAAAATGTATTCTTAAACACACAACATTCGCCCTTACCGACATTCCACTTAAACATTTCCTCACTTCACCTTGAAATGATATTCGCATCCTAGAAGTGACGAAGAGGAAAAAAACAGCAAAACGTCAACTCGTATCACAGCACTTCCCACGTGATCGAGTAAAACCGGAAGTGACATCATCAAGTCAGACTCTAAGCTCTATTAGTCGTTGTAACAAAGAACTAATCTACTGGCTAGGAAGACGTTTCCCACACACGGGTACTTTACAAACCCGACTCCGTCTTCGGGGTTACTTTGAAGACGTCTCATCCAGGTATTTCTTTTTTTCTTTATAATTATATTCAACCGTCACTCTTGAATGTTTCCCACATTATATAAACTTAATCTGGCAGTGTGTAATTACTATGCAGTAATTTCTAGTAACAAGTAAGTATACAATGGGAAAGGGATGTACTGTAAACCGAAGTAAGTTGTGGTCGGCATTTCGGTCTTAATGGGTTAAACTGAATTTTTCTCCTATAGCCATATTTAACTTGGTTGGAAAATGTAAATGGTTGTTAAAGTAGAGTGATTCTCAACGGACTTCCATTTAAAGTGATGCATGGGAAAGATGGTGAGGATCATTTGACGCAGAACTTAAGTTCATCACAATTTTACTCTTGTGAAGAGTGCGGTTTTTGTTTTAGGTACCCCAAAGGAAGTTTCACCAAAATCACATCTTTCAACAAAAAAAGATCAACAATTTTAATGTCTATATGATCATTTCCTTGTGGTGTATTACGTAAAAATACTTCAGACAAAAGCTGAAACACAAGACATTAAAAAATAAACAGATTTGTGCGCAAATTATTAATACTATTTTTAGTGGTATTTTACGTCGCACTGTTCTGCACCTTATCTATTGGCAAGTGATGCATGATGATGATGATGATGATGATAATAAGACACGCAAGGATATACGTTGAGAAGGAAGCGATCGTGACCTATTACAAGTGAACCTTCCCATCATTTGCCTTTCGACTGAGAGAAACCACGAAAAACCTCAGTCAGGAATGATGACCGTGAAAACGAACCCAGGACCTCCGGATTGCAAGTTCAGATCGTTACCAATAATTCTTTATACCTCAAAATATATCGAATTTTTACTCCCCACCTTACAAATCCTTCAACTAGTTTATATCTTGTCTCTATTCTACAATCACTGCTAGAAAGAAAAGTCCCATACATAGTCGAGCGAGCCCCATTGGAAAAGGTCTTGCTACGTAATCCAACTGCCAGCACCTCGACGTTGGAAATGTGACATGTGCAGCCCTCTCTCTTCAAACTAGTGAACCATTCCACTCCGATGATCTCCATGTCGCGTGATGGAAGGCTCTTACCAACCTTTTGTTTTTGTTTACCACATTGACGTGTGAAAAACTCCGATACTAAATACGTTATTAATTTCAACCTCTCCTTAGCCAACACGCGAAGGTATGGAAGCGTGCTTAAAACTATGTTATCTTATAAGACAGGTTATGCAACTTTTAAACAAATACATATAGCCGATTAATTGATTATTAAGATGTCAAACCTGTTGATTGGTAGATTACCCTCGGCCTCGGGTTATAAAATAGTTTTCTTATTATACTTGTTACAGTCAATTAAGTGACTCAAACAAGTGCCTATTGAGTAGAACTATTCATGCATAGAAAAGTATTGGATGAACTTTGTTTTGTTGTTATAGTAGCTTGATGTCTGCAGACTTTAAACATTTTGTTTTTACGATGATTTTATGGAAAATAAGGAAGAGCGTCAACGGGTTTTCGCTAAATATCATCCAAAGTAGCGAAGTTGTATATTTTAAAGGGGAGGAAACCTAGAGAGCGTGAAATATGATCCAACCCTTATTATGGACATGAATATAATACAGTATAAACATAGGGTGATCAAAATGTACATGTTTTTCTCAAACTATGACGAAACTATAAAACTATTATACATTCATAAATTTTTTAATTTGATTTCTCCATACATTTTTTATGTATCACCCGATCATTAATTTGTAATAATTACTTTTCATGTTCATAAAATCTTTTCAAGAGAGAGGGACCAGAGAGGGACGAGATCTACATAAATAGGCTTCATTTCTATGGGCATATATTTCAAATTGTCTTAAGACAATTTGAAATTTGAAGTAAGTCCACAATTGTCTGGAAAACCTGATTGGTTGAGATTTTTTATACTTCCAATGAACTAGGTATTCACAACTTATGCCTCAATAAACGGAGCATTGTTATGTGGATTTTCCCCTTATCTCATGGAATATTTACTTCTTCATTGTATCACAATAAGAAACTAAAATACAAATCAAAAGTCATTTAAAATTAAACCATTGGGATTTAAGAGAATTATGGTTTCAAAATTGTGTTCTTTTTAAATATTCAACGGAAGGTCACATTCTACTAAAAAATTAATTACCAACTATTTTTTTCTTATCCCAACATAAGAGAAATGTAAACTTATAAATGTTATGATATTCTTTAACACCCTCTACTCTACAACTCTGGGGGAATCATGGGTAGGTTGTTTTAATTTCGCGGCTGGCGCTTTCACCCCCTCCCCCTCCCCCACCCTCTGGAAGAGGGCCAATCTGTCAACCCCCGCCCTGCATTGTGATAGGGTTATCAGTCATATGTGAAGACAGCCAGTTAATGCATGGCGCAAGATTGACTTCTGTATTATATAATCAGGAGGATTATTATACTTGATAGGCTCAACGATTTGCGAGAGATTGGGTTTGTTGATGAGATTTTTTTTTAAGAGGTGCGTAAAATAATATGATATCGGGTTATTAAATGAGAATTCATTCAGTTACTTGATTCCTAAAACATTAAGCAGGACCTAATATTATTTTTTATACATTTTAAATGTTATTTATGTTGACAAATACCAGATTGATTTCTTAAAAGTTAAAAAAATTTAAAATTCAGAAAACACGAAAAAAAATTAAACAGAAATTTCAGAAAAACATGTCTAGTAGTTGTAGTTTTTTATCAACATAGTGAACGTTGACAATAAAAGTTTTGTTCTGCATTGATTTTATTGTTCATTTATTTTTAAGTAAGGTTAACAGAGTTGTGTTTGTCTGTTTAAGTTCGTCAGAAGTTGTCTTCGTTAGTGTTTAACAATAGAAATCAGTGTTTCATTATCAATTAAAACATAACCTCAAAGCTAACGTCGTCTTCACGAACTCCGTGTAAATTACAACCAAGACACTTGACAGAAGCGATACTCTATTAGCGTACCGATTTGGCGTCTTGCCAAAGACGTCAACCTAACCAATCACGTACGAGCGTCGGTGCCAAAAGGGGCGTCGCCCATGTCGGCGTCGTTCTCTAGTTCACTGTCTTCGCGCTTGGTGAGCCACGGGCTTTGTTTTCCCGACAGAAAACAAAACTGTTATAACACGAATAAATGTCAATTTAAAGATTGCGGAGGAAGTAAATTGTTCCTTTAAAGAAGGTTGTTTTTTAAGAGCGTTCGATACCGTAAACTTTTCTATGACGCTTCCAAATAAGATAATTTTGTAAACGAATAACATTTCAAATATTCAACACTCAAATAATATTACAAATATGAAATAGTTTATTATTTTATTTTATTATAACATGATTTATTTCACTATAGTGTTCTATTTTATTTTCCATTCTTTACACCCTCCGAAAAAATGTGTAGTTTTAATGCCAAAAGTTGAATGTCTAAAAACAAATTATTGTAGTTTTCTCATATATTGAAATGTTATGAACTCAGAGTTTAGTCAATGTATTCGACATAAAACTGCCAACCTTTTTGCCACATCTCTGTATCTAGAACTCTTAATTTCACGTTGTTTTCGATACTTTGCATCTTGCCGAGTCGGTATTTTGTAAGCTAACGCCTGACTCTGTTTTGGTTACCCATTTAAATGATTTATTCACTGAAGAATATTATTTTCTCTCTATCAAACTTTTTATTTTCTCTTTTAACTTTTTTCACGGGAAACTTAGTTTGATTTAGTTTGCTACAAACAACTTTTATTGGGTGGTCTGACTTATGATTAAGCGCCAGATATTAATTTGCAGAAATAAAAATGACACCTAGAGATGTGTAAAAATGCAAGACTATTTTCAGTGAGCTATTTAGCGAGTTGAAGTTGTCATTTAGGCAATAAATCTGCATGGGACTGACTATAAATATATTTTAGGAAGAAATCCGAAAGTTTGGTGGAGGTGCCATGCGAAAACTCAAAACTTTTAAGCTGGATAAAAATGTGCCAAACACATTTATAAATGATTCGAAGTGATTAAAATTTAATTTTTCTATATATTCGAATTGATAAAAAATGTAACAGAGAGTGAACACTTTTATATTTCACAATGAATATATAATCAAATAAGAAGTACCTAGCTGTTTTTAATTGTAATCACCACCTTGACATCATTATTTTCAGATATCCCTATTATTTCACGAACAATGCTTCATTAATTTCTCACACAAACTTCCTTCCAACATCTTTATCGCTATAATCACAACCACTCTAATCAGTCCAACATAACCTAACTCTAAACAACCCCCTCCCCCACACACCACGTGGTATACGATCCTGGGGGTGTTTAACCCCTCTATTTGTGACGTCATTATCTGGTCGGTCGTTACGTCACGGGTCATAACGCCCTGCGATTGGTCAGTTTCGAATGCTGGATGAACCCTGCTTGGGGTAATTGCCACGAGCCTTTATAGCATCGGGTACTGTAGACTGAGAATAGGCACGCCAATGTCTATGGGGGTGGTTGTTGGCAAACTAGCTATATGGTATAGCTTGGGAATTGGATAGGGGTTTTATGAGGGTAGGTTCTGGCATTTGGCTTTTTTTGGCGAGAGTGATTTTATAGTCATTGAACTTTCATTAGGGATAACATTTAGATCTACAGTGATTTTATGGGTTCGTGAAATAAAGATAAATAATGAATATATCGACATTGTAACAAAAATGGACAAGAATTTCACCTTTTTTAATTAGAAGTGTTATTTTTATGGTAGCACAAAACATGTCACAACAAGTAACACACGACAAACAAATTTTACTGCAGCTATTTCCAATGAAATACTAACACTTTTAGCTTTTGCACCTTTTGTATTTAAAATGTATTGTATTGTAGAAAAATGTTGTACCTGAACAAGGTACTTTTCTACTAAAACAGGAATATATTAAAACGAATGGCCTCTAACTATTTTTATTTATTCATACTAACTGTAAATTATTGTCCAATGATACGCAGATATCCTGGCGCAGTCAAGATTTATGTAACAACAAAATAAAAACATTGTCTAATTAACATGAATTTAAAAAGATATCTTAATATTAAAACCTTCACCATTCAAATCTGAAGGTAACATGTAACTTATTTAGACCTCTAGACTTCTTATAGCATCTTTCTAATTAAGTTATAATCAAGAAACTAGCGAATTAAAATATCCAAAAGTTCCTCTTCAACTTACAAAAGCTTTCATTCAGAACTAAGTTCGCTGACAGCCGCAAAGAATCTGTCAACACATAAAACCGCGCTCACATTTGCCGCCTGGTTTGTCCCGTCATGAAATCAGACAAGCCGTGTTGTCAGTCTTGTGCACCCGCCTGGAACCGAACCCCGTGATCACACATGTGTGTAGCAGTGCAGCGCGTGTCGCTGTGTGGTCTCTGGTTCGAATCCAAGCGCGGGGCATAGAGCGAGACCAATTTTACAAGCAGACAGAAGTAGATTGGCCGTGATGGTGATGGGGAATATGTCACTTATTTGGGAGCGGCGATGTAGATGGGGTTTGGGTTACGTGGATTTTATGTTTGTTTTTTTATTTTTAGGACACACTTGTATGACACAAGACTGAATTCAATACTGAAACTATTTTTTTTGTTGCCTTTCACTTTTGTACTGAACAACGAAGACAAAATTACTGTCATTGTAATTTTTCAAAAACGTTATTTGATTAAACATTTTGATAAGAAGTGCATTATGTACAATTAAAGTTGATGACTGCAAATTTATTGCCTGAAGAAATTTTGTGATCACTGCACCAATTATTGAATAATTACCATCTTAACTGTCGAAAAGTTCAAATAATGTTAATGCTATGAATTGACAGCATACTAATACTACCTATACTGTATTCTCTCAAACTTCATAAAAATAAAATAAACAAATTAGTTTCTTCATTTTATCAATTACAATTTTAAATTTTGAAAAAGATTATAGGTGCATATTCTTTATACTTAATATTCAACCAAAAAAGAGATAATTGAAAATCTCGAGAGATTCCAATTTTTTTAAATGATTTAATGATTTAAATGTATTTAAATTAAATACAAGGGTTGGCAACTTTATAAAAACATGATTAGAAAATCCCAATACTTCTGGAAATTAAGTCTTCTTATTTTTAAATAATTATATTTAATACGTATTGCCTATATTTTTTTCTTAAAATAGAAGAAACTCTTCTAAAGTGTAAACATTTCGCGTTTATATTCTGATCTTCTAAACAAAACACCTCTTCTTCACGGCACTAGGTCAAAATCATCGAGCGAAGACCTCCGCGCTGGCTTCACGGCATTTGCCTAGTGCAAACCAATTAGCCTCATGGTTGACCCACGGTCCGCGAACCATGAAGCACCATGAACACCATGGTACTCGACGCCCGGGTATGAGGCACTGATCCGTAGGCTGGACACGAGCGTCGGTATTACCAGGCGTCGCGGCGCTGGGAACATTGGAGAGTTGACAATCGGAGACAGTTGGGAAGGAACTGGGTGGAAAAGAGGAGTGCATTGGGATTCAAGGGAAAGTGAATTAGGAATTTAGTTTGAATTTTTGTGTGGACACGATTAGTTGTTTTCGTCGACACTTGGGGGAATTTGCTCGAACAAATGATTTTACAAAAAATTTAATTTGTGGCATATACTATCTATAATATCTGTAGTGAAATCAAACATAAGTAAAATGTTCAAGTCGCTGAAAAATAACAGAGTAGGTACTAATGACAATTTAAAATGGCACACGCCATTGTTTTAAATGTGTTGTGCATTTTGTTTCCCAAGAATCGTACTCTTTTCATTGAATCGTTATAAAATAGATACGAGGGTATAATTTAAAAACCAATAATCATCTGTACTAACATTATGTTTTTCTTTTTCTTTTTGCAGGTAATATTTTCGACGTGTCAACAGAACTAAATCCGTCGCCGGACGGTGAGTTAAAATAATTGATTTCTTAAAACAAAGAATGGTACTTAAAGGTGTTCTAATAATTTTGTAATCCCCCAAAGAAGAGAGACATTTATTTAATACCACATTTATTCGTCGTTTTCTGTCACGTTAAAAAGAACAATTCTCAACAACAAAAAAGCTAATAGCAAAGTAGAATCTATCAACGTCTTTCCTTGAAAATGTCAACCCTTGAGCTGTCTTCAGACGTCATTTCTTGGTAGACTTTTTTTCACCCTCTGTTGACTTTCTGATGTCTTCATTTATTAATCAGAGAGCTCATAAGTCAAAACACTGAACAATTGAGTCGTTTTTATTCCCCCTTCAAGTCTTCGATCATGTAAGCCCCGTTCACGTTAGCAAAACACAACCGTAATGTCAAGATTTTAACTGTTAGAACACAATACACTGCTAGCAAGCGACGTCCAATAGTATTCTATATGCATGGATGATTTGACTCAATAAGATCACACGTGCTTCGTCATAAGTATATTGATTCCAAGCTACTTTGAACGCCCCTTAACAACATTGTCTCTCGATACCTTTTGTTTGTGTAATCGATTACCTCTTGGGTAAACCGAAATAACATTAACAAAATTAAAAAAGAAATTGACATTTTATTATGATTATCATGATAATAGGTTAGGGTTGTTACGAGCGACGGCTATACACAAAACGTGTTCGAGAATAGACGAAATGATAATATTGTCTTTCCAATTTATCGATCGATATCGTTTCGAAGTCTTGTTTGTTGTTTATATCACAAAAGGAGATGTCACATAATAAATGTACGTAAATTTTTATACGGTGGTGCAAAATGGCTAAGATAATTTATAATTTAAAACTAGATGGAGACAACTGCATATACTCAAAATAACCGAACATTAGATTTAAAGTATTTTAACCAACATTGTCGCTCTTTCACCATGTTGTTTAATTTAATTGTATTATTTTATTGGGCTCACTCCTGTAGCTGTTTTTAATTTGTTTTTAATTTGACTTCATCTTTGTTTCTAATTCCGTATAATTCATAGCCTTCCTACCAGATTACTTTTATTGAAGTATTTTTTTTTCAAAGTTTTCATTTGAAGTTCAGTTTGTATAAACCAATTGTGTACTTGACTTGAAGGGTGCTTGAAAAGGTAGAGGGTTGGACTTGAATTGAATACAACAATACATGGCTCTTAACTTTTGAGGTGGAACCCTACTGATAGTGATAGCATGTTAAAATCACACCTTACGGGAGGGTAGACGCTATTCAATGGCTATTCAGAGGATGAAGTTAGAAGTATGCTGGCAAAATGAATACACAATGGACCAAACTCGTTATTAATGGCATTGAAGCGAGATGCTGTGAAGGGATTTGTGTGTTATCCACAAGATGATGGGGATTTAATGTTGGTGGGTGGAATCGATGTTTAAATCATGACTTTAGATCAAGAAATACTAAACACGTGTCAATAAAGTGAAAACGATATTTGAGTGACGGATATTGAAGAATAAGAGCTGGGTGTAAATTTTGTTAAGTTTCATTAAAGCTGAACTGTGTAAAGATTTTTAGTTTTCATTTAAAAAATGGTCTGTAAGTTCAGCGTTTTGCATCAATAGATATAAAAAAAAATGTGTTTGAAAATCATACCCTTGATAAATACGTACAATCGACTTTTCGAACCTTTTCTCGCCGTTCTTTTTAAAGATATCTCTAATCTAGTTGCACGGCTGTCCAATAAACTATTTGCAACTCTTTTGTGCTCATTTCTACTGAAATATAACAGATCTAGATCTCGAGATTTATGATAAAATTCTGTTCCATTTAACACGAGCAAAAGATGCGGTTTTCTTGGTATTCTTTAAGAATATTTCCTCAGAGTAACCAGTGGTGGATGAAACCAAATAAACAACAAATAGGAATAAGTTCTTTAAACGCCCTGAACTTGTATTCCGGAGGCCCGGGCTCGATTCCCGCGGCCGTCCTTCCTGTCTGGGGTGTTTTCGTGGTATTCCCTCAGTCGACAGGCAAATGCAGGGAAGGTACCCTACTAATAGGCCAGGACCGCCTCCTTCCCACCTTCCATCCTTACCTACTCTTCACCATCATCTTCCAATCATCATCATAATCATTCATCCGTCGCCATTAGCCTCGCTGCAGAACAGTGCAACGTTAAACCCCAGACAAAAAATAAAACGTTTTCAGAGAAGTCGAGTAACACATCTCGAAAGATTTCAAGGGATTCTATTTATATCCATGGACCATTTAGTAAAAAATAAAATAATCTAAAAACTAAACCAAAACAAAATTCAATTTTCAATTTTTTTATTACATACTTTTATAGATTTGATTTCTAGTTTTCGTGTTTACGTTTTGTTCTAAATCGAGTTTAGTATTATTTGTTTTAAATTACATAATTAAAAATCTATTTGACTCGTGAAAAAGTTGGCCAAATCACTCAAAAATGACAATTTGAAAACTTTCTTTCCCTTCACCATTCTGCCAACTCGTCCACTCCACCACTGGTATTTTGAAATAGTTTAGCACCACTTTTGTACCTGAAAGCGAAGTCAATGATCACGAAATAATATCGCCTTGATCCTCCATGTTTTGTCGCCTGCGAGTCTAACACGGATATTTTCTATTAGGTGCTCATGAATGGGGTTCCAGGTAGCGAGGACCCAGGACAAGAGTTATTGACATCGGACAATAGATCTTCACTTCACTTTCTAGTTCATTCAGTCACTTTAGTTCAAGAGTGAAGGTGAAATATCTGCGCAGAGTTTTGTTGCTCACAAAGAAGGTGTTTTTCGAGGGTTTCTGAGTGAATGTAGGATTTTTAAACGATGTGATGTTTGGATTTGGTTTGGTTTTGGCAAAATATCAGTTGAAAAGAGATCAATTTAAATATTCGTTGCAGAAATATATCATTTTTTTAAGTAAAGACTTTGAAGAAATGATTATGCAAATTAGTGAAAATATAATTTTTTATTCCAGTCTATACATTATCTTAAACAGACAACCTACCGAAAATACCATATCAAAATATAAATTATTTTTTCAAACAGATACAAATTTAAAAAAAAGCATTCGGTCTGTGAATTCGGCCTATAACAACATTGTTAATTCCGCAATTATATGGATCAATGTTTCACATAAGTTATATGAAAAACTAAAGCACATAAAAATGAGATTTAGTGAAAGCAAGAATATAATTGAAGAATATTAGAAGTGAAAACAACATGTGAAGAATTTCTGTTCGAAATTACGTTATTTTTTCAAACGATTAAAGTTTGGATCAAACTTGGATCCATCTGATTTTGACGTAGATTTATCTCTTCAAACCACATTTAACCAACTAAACAAAATCAAAACTTCATAAAACAAAAATAATCTCAAACGGAAATCCATTCCATCAAACAATTTTGCGAACTTTAGCTCAAACACCCCCTCCCCCCTGTTGCATTAGGGGTTGAGATAAGGGGTTGGGGGTTGAGAGAATAATTTCATACTCCACGCTTTGCGACTACCCCTAATCACTGTACTATTGTTCTTATTGCGAGGGTGGGAAACTTTAGGGAGTGGCATTTCACCCCCACCCCCCTCCCAAGTGAAATACACTTGATTAATGGGACCCAGTCGCAAAGCGTTTATGATGAAATTAATCTTTTGATGTAGAGTCGGTGACAAAAATATGACCTTTAACTTATCAAGCAAAAAGGTATTCTCTTTCATAAATATATAAAACATTTATTTTCGAAATGTCTCTGCCTTGCAACAAGGTATTACATAGTACAGTATTCCTGACCGTTCTGACGAACTCTTTAAAACACATTTTAAATAAAGAATTAGAGACATTAACTATATTAGTAAAATTGCTTAAACAAACATGAGTTATTTAGTTAAATTTTAAACACTTTACCTTACTTTACACTTTTACTTTGAGAATCACAAATTTAAGGTAAAATTAAAAGAAACTATATAAAATATGAAATGTCTTGAACATTGAACAAGGGGGTTGCACACACCCTTATAGGATTAAATGGTTAATTGTGTGCAAAAAAATAATAATGTTTGTTGAAACAAGCAATTTTACTAATTACTTACGAAATTCATGTTGGGCATTAGACCGGCAATCTAAAGGTCGTGGGCTCAAATCCCACCGGAGGTCAAATCTTTTAAATTTGCAGTTCATATACTAAACATCATCCCATCTGAGATTGTCAGATTATTTCTACATTTCTAACTCTACTTCTTTGTTGAAATTGCGTTTTTTATGTTTATGTTGCCCATAACATTTATGTTATAAATCAACGGGAAAATAATAAAAATGTAACTAAACTGAAGAGACTATACTAAACGTTTCCTGAATTAAATTTTTAGTCGAGAGGCAAATTCTTTGAAGATTCCTTCTAATTAACCCAACCAAATCCTTCCATGTCAAGAGAAGGGGATGAGTAACCTGTCATTCATCATTGATCCGTCACAGTTGCAGAAGAGTGCGTCGTTTATGTAAACGGCGTGGTAAAACCGCCTAAGTCCCTCTCTCATGAAGCGTAAACGCTTTAGCCGCAACGCCGCTACATGATACCCCGTGTATGAAACAGACAAGGTGGGCTTCGGTTTCTCCCCACGAGTCGGACGGAGAAGGCGACAGAGATATCACGGGAGAGACGGAGAAGGCGACTGTGAGTAGCGTTACAATGGACAGATCACACGGGTGGGTTTTACAGATGGTGAAGGAAAGTGATATCTCGGGCTGTGATTTCAGCGTGTTGCTGTTTCAAAAGTGAGACTTTTCATAATCTTGATGGCATGCTTTTGCTGTTTTGCGATTTGAGACCATTTATAAAAGCTACAGCGAAATGCTTATTGCGATGCTTCAATATTTTGGAATTGAATTATTGATTCGTTAATAATTATCTTTCAAACTCATATTATTACGAACTTATAATTACACATTTTTGAAAATGTATCATTCTAGCCCAAATTGAACATTGATAGGTTTTTTGAATCAGGTAAAAGATGCAATTGGATTTGGTATTTTTTACTATATCTACCATGATAAAAGGTAAAATAATCTACATAATAGCTTCATTTCTTGAGAGTTTAAAGTTTTTAAAAGTCCGTACTAGAAGCAAAAAAGCACACCATTCTGGATGCGGAATTTTGACAACCTAAAACACTGCTAAAACCTAAGAAATTGAGCGTTTTTATGTAGATTATATTCCCCATCACTATTGGTACGTACTTTCGAGAATAAAATTATTTGTTGAAACGCAGAATAGCTGGGGGATGAAAGCCAAATTAAGCGTTGAAAATTATTAGTAAAATGTATTAGTAGTACTCTTTTTCTGTTTCTTTTACATCTTGTATGGGATTTTTGATTATAAATACTAAACTCCTCATCTTCCGAGATCTCTAAACTCCATGGTACAGGCACAGCATCCCGACGCTAACATCTGTTACCATGACAACCTAAACTCCACCCCTCTTCGCCCCTCTAACCCCCTTGTGTGTGTCGCGGGGGGGTTACCTTTTGACTTCGCATCGTCAACCAATCACCACCATGAAATCTAGCCACCCCTTTATATAGAACACTTGAGGGGGTGAATGTGGTAGGGGTGCGCGCGACGACGCTACTAGGGATGGAGAGACGCTTCCCCCACTATAATGGGAAGTGATAGGGATATAGTGTGAGGGATAGGAGAAACTTTGGGACGCCCATTTTACTTGATCCTCTTTTATTTTGTTGATGTAAATTAATTGTTGAGTTGATTTAATACAGTATTTAAAAAAATAATATAATACACTTTGAAATTTATATCATAATCATTGAGAACATCAAAAATACTAAAAAATACGTTGATACATTTTTTTTTAGCAAAGCGTAAGAATTTAAATCCAATTAAATATTTTCGATTTCTAACAAACAAAATTTTCATTCACCGTCATTTGACGTAAGGTACAAAGGGTGAAAAATTTAGGTATTTTTGTTATCTCTCAGTTTAATTTAAAAGTATAAGATTGTTCTGATGAGTCAATAAGTTCATAACGACATCCATAAATAAATTGTACACTACGATATTATTCAATTTGATGGTATTATTTTTTTATTTTACATAAGTACTGGTGTTTTCTCAAAGAGAAATATAGTTTTTCCACTAATAAGATAGTTTCATTGACATTTTGTTTAGCAACAACAATAAGGAGAAAAACATCATAGAGTGGAGTTACTATAGACTCAAGCCAGAAATCTGTAACCTACCGACTTTGTAAGGGGTGGCTTCACTTGAAGAAGAGGGGGGAGGATAGGGGTTGTCATTACATGAGATTGTCAAGCTTCCCCTCAAAATAGAGAAGGAGAAAATAAAAAAAAACACGAGAAAGCGAAAAAACGCAACATGAAAAAAATCCACCTCTCAAAGCGTGATTTTCAAAACGAGAGAAAGAGAGAGAGAAAAAACACAAACCACCGTATCCAAAATGAGGAGCGGGGGGTGGGTTTCGGGATTGCTTTTTGGTTTTTATTATTATCTGCTCAGTGACTACCCCTCCTGCCGTTACCCCCACCCAATGTCACCGCTAACACGTCCAGCTACCACGGATATTTTCTATATAGTTTGCCAGTTACAAATCTCGTAGCTACTAGGAAGTGTGTTTGTGTGGATCGAAAGCGACGGTGGTTTAGCGTCGGTTTGTTTCGTTGCGGCGTCGCGGCGTTTGGATTAGAGGTGACAGAAGAAAAGTGACGCTGGTTTTTGCGGGTTGTAGTTGAGTTGAAGAACAAAAATTAGACAAGTGGTGAAAAGAGTGTGAATAAAAATCAGTTTGATTTCGTAATATAAATTCACTCATTTTTCTGAGAGTGAATATATTTTAAAAGTGGACAACATATTTTCCTTAATTATCTACAAAAAAATTCGTTTATTTTTAAGTGACAAAAATCAAATTAAACAGGGAATTATGAAGGATTTTACAAGATGACTCCATGTGACTTTTTGGTACCATGGAAAATCAACAGAGACTTTATGGACATTTGGTGATCCAAAATAAAAAATATCAGAAATGTGTGTAATGTGATGGGAAAGTGAACATTTCCCAACGGTATCGAAATTTTCATAAACAAAATGATCCCAACAAGTAACTATCCACCGTGTTCCACAATAAAGCCGGGAAAATGATCAAGACATCAAAGTGTAATAGTTTTACACAGTGATAAAACGTGTGTGTAAAGAATTATTTAGTGAACTAGTGTGTCAAAATTTGTGTCACCCTGGAGGCCACAAACTTCAGCCTGTTTTCATTCAGGCCCCCCGCCATGGATCTGTCCACAGCCTACCGGTACAACCAAAACATGATGGAATATTACACATGTAAGTTGAAATGCTCACTGAAAAACGCGAGCTAAAACGCGTTGAGTTAGAAACTATTGGATTGATTTGATTTATAAAAATAAGGAACTTTCAGAATTGGTTGGGGTCAGATTAAATTAACGTTCAACAATAGGTATAATACGTAATGTCAACTATTATATTTAAAAAAAAACTGAGTGAATATTTTAGATAATTTAAACTTCGTAATTTTAAGAGCGATCAGTGTGTGTAACTTTGCAGAAAAAGAACTGTCCGATATTTCTATAATCGTAAAATTCTTGCTCGAATTGTGTCAAACTTATGAAGCACAAATTATTTTACAGATTTATTTTGTTTCTTACCAAATTTTTTACTTTTACACGCTGTACCAAACGTATACTAAAATACTACAATACGATTAATTAGTCTATAGCTGGGCCATTCAAAATAAAGATAATCCTCTTTTGTTTGAGAATTATTTTGTTCAGTTAGCGCTATTGTTGTCTGGACAATTTTTCAAAATGTACGTTTACACACAAAGAATAGATAAATGTAAGTACAAATGTACTTGACGAGTCTTTTGAACTATATTTCGAAGTTTTTCAGAAAATATTTCAGGGCTGTTGTTTTTCAGGCAATTCACACATGCGTATGAATGGGTTTTCCAGATCTTGATTCATGTTTAACAAAAAACAACTTTTTATCTGAAAAATCAAACTGCACGAACTTTTAGTAACGGGAGTAGTCCAAGGGATTCTGTAACTTTAAAATTCCTAATTCTGCTGGAATCCTATTCGGTGCAATGTTAATTAATATGACTTGAATCGGTTTCCTGCAGAATTAGGAGTATTAATGTTATAGAATTGGGCCCCAGATGGTCACGATGGGAACAAGAAGATTAGGATAAGATAAGATACGATAATAAGATAAGGTACACGAATCTTAAAGATTTAAAAAACTATTTTCAGTGAAATGTCAAAAATACGTTGTTTCAATTGTCCAACAAAAGCTGTAGACAAATCTTTTCGTTCTAAACCACCACAGAAGACAAATGCTCTTATTCCTGTCACCCGACATTAGCTCAGCGATGCATATGATCCAATTTAATCACACCAATGCCTCCCCCATCCAATGATCATAATCATACCGGCCATATGGCAGATCCCCACTTGCCCCCTGGGTGTCGGGGGGTTGTAAAACCTACCCTCGCGCACTTGTAGCCAACTCTTATCACTATCCTGCCGGTTGCAATGTGATATCAATTACCTTATCACTCGTGACAAATGTCGAGTGGAGGGTTGGATTAGCAGGTTGAGTGATATTTGTTGATAAGTACTTGACAAGTGGTATTGGGGAGTGGTATCTGATGGGAGGTTATCGGACATGTGTAATCTGTAGAATAACATTTGTTTGATAGTTGTTGGTGAGTGTGATGGAGCTGTAAGTGTTTAGACGTTTTAGAGAAACTAGGAATTTTGTAAGGTCAACCGGAAGTTGGAAAATTGTTCAATTCGGTGCACCAAAAAAATCATATTATAATAGAGAAGATTAGATATTCAATATCTATACCTACATGAGGCTCAATTATTATAGTGTACTTATGGTTTTAACAGAAGTTAAGTTTACAAAAACCAAATTGAAATTGAAAGCTAAACAATTGAAGTATACAATTGTCTTCAAAGTCTTTACCAATTTCGAATTTCTGGAACATTCAAAAGAACAATACCGAAAAAATAATATTGTCAATCATTGATTGCCTAAAAATTACGATCATCTTGAAAAAATTCTCTCGTCCATTTTACGAAGAGCTTCGTAAAATGGACGAGAGAAATTTGAGATACATTACATACATTTTGACATGGCATCTACCAATAGGTACTATTACATACTTCTACCAACATACATATTCCTTCTGAGAATAAATCAATTGGTTGACAATAACAAATTATATAGACATATTGTCATATCATCACAAAATTTGGCAACAGGAAGAAAAATGATTGAATTATTCTTAAACAGTATAGAATGTTGGCCAAAATTGTTTAACATACAAAATGCATTCGATGCATTTCGATTTATAATATGCAAAAATATGAGTTTACATACAATTTTCAAATAAGGTTTACATACTGATGCAAGTGAAGAAGGATTAAAAGTTTGAGATCTTTCAAAATACATGAAAAGACTTTTGACAAAGCGGAAGAACTTTGAATTGCCCCATTTCTGTTGAACACAGTTTCTAAAATCATCATGCATCTAAACCTCACTGATTTGAATATCCCATCTCTTAAGTCTGGTAGCAGACAATATGACTCCGCTAATATTCATGAGCAGAGACCACATGCAGGAGCTGTCAAGTTGAATAATCCGAGGAATTGGTAACATACATAAACTTCTATAACCCGATGAAGCACTCCGCAGCCCAGAAAACCACATCCCCCGTCCCACCCCCACCCATCCCTCTTCATCCCCCTGGCTCTGGAGCACAGCTTCCCTCAGTTACCTTGATACACAATCCGAGTCGTGGGACAACATTACAGAGAGAATAGGAATATTATAGGAATATCTTAGAATGAACTAACCGATTTCTGGTCATCTGGACTAGAAACACAACACTTTTATTTAAACCACAAACAAACAAACAAACAAACACTACAAACAAATTTAGGCTACCTTAGGAAATAATCGCCGAATAAAACGTGGTTCAATAATTTTTAGCAGGAGTTTTCTCTGTTTGCACCGAAATTTACCAAAGGATGATCTAAAAGAAAATGAACACAATATAAACTACCTGAATGTGATTAAATATGTCAAGATGTTATAACGTAACTCACTTTTAATTTAAAATTACGGATGTTCCATTTTATTTCTTCATTAGTTAATTTTAGCAATTAGTACCTAACTAATTGTATAACTAAAAATGCCGAATGTCAGTTAAGTTTCAATAAATAGTAGCTAAGAAAAAGCATTCCAAAATCAACCTAGATGTATTCATACCAAACCCATCCCCTAAAACGCAAATTTCACCTCCCTTCCAGCTTTCTATCCATTATTCCCTGTTTCTCCAGAGAGATTCGCTAGAATACCAATATCTATGAAACCATCCTCCCCTACCTCCCAACCCACCCGACCCCCCAGTTCCACTAAATTAGATCGGCAACGTTGCCTGCCCTACAGTCGGCTTTTCTTCCGCAAAGTATCTCACAACAGGCCTACCGATATACTTGGAAAATGCCAAAGACGGACGCACACAGAAACCGAAATATTCGGAGAAGAAAACATGGTCTTTGGATTGTTTATTTGGATTTTTATACAGTGTAAGTGCATCTACGAAAATTTACGTTATTTTTGTTGTATGCTCTTGAAAAATACGAATTCAGTACCTACAGCATTTTTCTACATTTCTTTACTATTGGTTCAAAATTCAGTGAAATTTCTTGAGCTCTCTGGAGACACTTGTTCTATTTCCAAGGAGGGTTTTCCTGACTGAGGATTTTTCGGGTTTCACTCAGTCTGAAGACAACATATGCCACGACAACCTCCTCCAACCGTCCATCCTTATAATAATTCTTCGTGTCATCATTCATCCGTCGCTATTAGCCTATAGTTGCAAACAAAAATACGACGTTATAGAAAATAAATAATATTTATAAGTAAATGACACCTCGAAACATTTATCACGTTATAACTCCAAGTTATGATATCATAATTATTGTCCTATCTCTCACCATGTTAATATTATGACTTTTCGTCATATCATAACTTATGACTGATACCTAACTGTTTCGAGAATGCCTGGATTTGGCAAAGTACTGTCGGTATTAAAGGGACGTAAGGAGAAATGCAATAAAGGTGAAAGACACGTGTTATAAAATATGATTTTCGTCCTTATTGGATCCGCACTCACTGCAGTGCTGAAGAAGTGCGAGAGTGCGAGCTGGTAGAGCGACGAGAGGGTTTCCTTCGCCACTAATTCGATTATTTCCATCTCTGTCCGCTCCTTTGCCCAGCTTCCCGTCTGCCGAGAGAAATCTACCAGAACATCTCTGGTTGATACGTCATCGTGTGCTCGATCAATCGGATCCAGATCGTGTGACATTCTTGAACCAATAACATGCCAGGTAACATTCCGGAGGTCTGGAGTTCGATTCCAGCAGAAGAAATGATGGGAAGGTTCCCTACTAATATGCTACGACCGTCTCGTTCCCATCTCACTATATATTCTTCAGCATAATCTTTCATCCGTCGACATAATCTAGTCAGAACAGTTTTGCACCTCAGAGGTAGAATGTCAGAAGTCCATTCTCTCGTTTTCCGTTGTACACTTTTGGAATGTTGTAATCAATATCTGTCATTTGACTGATGTCAAAAATACAATTGAGAAATTCTCTTACACAATGACTCATGTCACCATTACAAAATTGGACGAACTCAGACATACTGGTTTTTGAGTCACCTCAAGAATAATTGAAATAGACTTCCGGCCTTCTACCTCTGAGGTTCATAGTTTATCAGTACTTTCAACAAACTTACCCTACATAAACGGGATATTTCTCTACAAAAAAGGGATATCATTGTGTTTAGTTCAAAACCGAGAAATTGTATCTGATTTCTTTACCTTGTCTGGAAATGAAATCACCCGCAATCCAGCATCTCTTCTCGCGGTAAACCAAGCCTCATCATCCGCCAAACACGATCCAGATCTCCTCGGTGATAATCCACAGCTCTATCAGTATATTTCACATGTGTCCCCTCAATGAGGAGCTTCATATTCCATTAGTTGGCTAGTTGAGATAACAGCTACTGGAGGGGGCGTCGGGCGAGGGTGCAACTAATAGGCGACGACAGATTGCTCAGAACCACCCTTGTTTATCATAATTCGATCAAACAATTAGAACTAAGTGAAGTACTTCAATGTCGCTGACTATTATTGCTTCTCCCCATTTTATTATTGCAATTGTGTTCAATATAGTCTTTGAACTTATTAGATGTCGAGAATTTTGATAGTTGTGATCTTATTGAGTCAAATCTCCATGCATATAGAACACTTTTGGACGTCGCTTGCTAGCAGTGTATTGTGTCTTGTGTTCTAGCTGCGTGATGTCTGAAGACACGTTGATAGTTGTGATCTTATTGAGTCAAATCATCCTTGCATATAGAACACTATTGGACGTCGCTTGCTAGCAGTGTATTGTGTCTTGTGTTCTAGCTGCGTGATGTCTGAAGATACGTTGATAGTTGTGATCTTATTGAGTCAAATCATCCATGCATATAGAACACTATTGGACGTCGCTTGCTAGCAGTGTATTGTGTCTTGTGTTCTAGCTGCGTGATGTCTGAAGACACGTTGATAGTTGGATACTGTCAACATTCTTATTGAAAATTTTGTCAGAAATGAAGTCGTTTTGAATTTTAATGGCTTTATCCATTATTTGACGAAAAGTAATATATTATTAATTGAACTTGTAAATCAGTTATTCCATGGCAAGCAATAAAATACTATTTGCTCTGAAAATATACAAAGCAATAAATTTTCCCTCAGCCATGATTTTATCTCCTTCCTTATATTATTAATTCCCATGTCAGGAGGGTCTCAGATAAAACACTTAAAAAATAACATGGTTTTTGCAGCATAACAACAATGATCTTTAGAGTGTGTTCCTCCCTCTCGGGGGAGGGGGGAAGTGGGGAGGGGATAACGACGCTCGGCGTCCGGCGTCGCAGAAACGACGCCGCGTAGCGACGCCAAACAATTGTCCGGCTCTTGACAATGAGTGCCTCTTTATTGATACACTCGGCACGAAAAAATAAGCTAGGGAAAGAAATTGTGTGGAGATGAATTAGATGAGGCTGTTTATCATTTATACTGATATTTTAATTCATTATGCTGTTATTAATTGGATTTCGTTTTTATTTATTTTCGCATTGACAAATTTAAAATCACAGGAAAATAAGATGACATTAAATAGATTTTTGAGAATTTTGGCATTTGAGATTGTTGAAAAGTGAGATATCTGTAGACGTGAATCTTTATCCGGTTGACATCAAAATATTGAAATTATATTGACTACTTCTACTAAGATTTAACACACTCGTAAAACTCTATTTTAGACACGTAAATTTACCGTAATTTATTTGTTGACGTTCAATTTTGGTAAAAATGATAACGATCATTTTATCTGGACGGAATAATATGATATAATTTTGAAGATTTCAGTTTTAAATAGGTACTAAAATTAATTTTTAATCGCCTTCACTTACATTTGTACAAAACGTATTTTGAATAATAATTTCACAAATTCATGTAAAGTAAATGCAGTGTTCCTTGCGTCGTTGCAAGTTATGACTTTCTTGTAAGTATCCTGTTTATTCAGCAGTGAGTGTACTCCTTCTATTTTCTCCTCCTGCAATAATTGCGTTGCTTCTGGTGCTCTGGCTTTGATTTGTGGCTAGTCGAGCATATTGCCTACATCTCAGGGTGCCCCGGACAGTAGGCAACCCGCAGAGCACAATATTATATACAACACACAATGCAGTGTGCAGACCTTTGTTTTGTTGCTCAAACCAAACGTATTGCCTTAGACGAGACGCAAAAACAATTTTCATGGGAAAATGATTTGTGGTGTTGATTTTATAAAATGAATGGATTATTTGTAGGTTTTAGTTTTATAAAATAAATAATTTGTTTGAAAAAGCAACTATTTATTATACAGCCACATGTTAGCATATTATTCACATCAAATACTGCTTGTAAACCACATATATATTTCCTACCAATAAGAAAATATAGAAATCGTGTTAAAAATCTCTTAGATTCTGCAACTGATGCAACTGATGACAAGTAGAATGTAGATGACAATGAAAATGAAGAATAGGTAATGAGAGACGTTGGGAAATATGCGGTCGTAGGTTTCTTGTAGGGAACCTTCCAATCATTTGCCTCGACTGAGAAAAAGCCAGGAAAAACAACTCAGTCAGAAAGGAGGGTCACGAGAACCGAACTCTGGACTTGTTTCGTGAACAAAAATTAAGCATTTGGTTTTAATAATCCATTTTTACAACGTACGTAACGTTAAGCAGTGTCCGTTGAATATAGACATACAAACGTTATTTTCAATGTATACATTTAAAATCGAAAACAAAAAACTTTAGTTTACAATTATTTTTTATAAATTGATTGGTATCTATACTAGTTTAAATTAAAACAAAGGATTCTTCAGCAAACTAAGTTTCGAATTAACCCAACAACCGCAATGATTTAATTATTTATTTCCAACAGAAGCCTTTGTGTTTTCGATAGGGGAGAGTGGACTAAAAGGGTCATTAGGTAGAGACTTCACACCTCCAGGTGGGTGTTAGGGGAGAGGGGGGCATCATCACGTAGCACCGAGTCAGGTAGGCAAATGGTTTGGCAGTGTAACAGATGTGGAGAGGTACAGTAGCTCAACCGCAAGAGTGCTCTCGCTGCACATGTTGGTACAGAAGCTGTTGTGCGGTGAGATTATTGGGATACAAGCGCCCTGCGAAGAAAATGGACTGCGACATTTTTACTTTTTACTTTATTGAAATCAATGAATCGCAAAGAGAATTGTTTTGTGACACAAATACTTATTAGTTTGTATTAATTGATTGTGAACTTTTTCAATGATTTGTTTATTTTACTGTTTTTCTTTTATTGGCTGCTTTCAAGCTGGAATTTAGCAAAACACATAATGTAACCTATAGTACTTATTTTTTCAATAGTTAACAATAATACGACTAAGTATTAAAATATTGTGGTTAAATTATATAGCTGAAGTTATAAAATAACAAATTTGGCTCTTGAGTATTGACCTCCAGTACTTCTGAAATATAATTAAAGTGTAATTATATCTAGCCCTATACTTGACGTGCTTTTGGCAGAGTGTTTTATTAACATCTCAAATCAAAATCAACCAATACACTCACTAATTACATGTTATTAATTGTCCTTTTAACTAATTCTCATTCCCCGCTTTCACGTGAGAATTCCACCGTCATCTTCATCAAAGTTCGAGATCGTTTCCTGACTCCAGATCCTCGGAGAGTTAACTCTCAAGTCAACCGACACATAGCGCGTAAACGCCCGTCGTTGCAAGCATAGCGGTACTTTAATTGTAGAGTTTAATTCCACTTTTAATTACAATTGATCCAAATCTACAAACATCACGATTATGTTCAAGCGAAAACAGCACGTTTACACTCTTTGATAAAGATGTGAATTTCAAAATAAGGTTTTAATTTAATATCTTTGTCAGTTGGTCAACATTTTAATTTGATTTTTTGAAAATCTCAATGAAATATCAAAGTGCTTTCAGACATCAAGCAGAAAGCAAGCGATCGTCCAATAGTGTTCCATATTCATGGATAATTTGACTCAATAAGATCACAACTATCAACGTGTCTTCAGACATCACGCAGCTAGAACACAAGACACAATACACAGCTAGCAAGCAACGTACAATAGGGTTCTAATGATTTGATAATTTGACTGAATAAAATCACAGCTATCAACGGTTTTCAGATATCTGAAAGAGGTCTACAATATTGCAATCGATTGTACTCAAAGTTCTAACCAACCACAGTCCTTGTGAAATACAGACTTCTAAAAAGTGCAATTGCGCTGTGGTTTTCACAAGTCAGCGGAAAAACGGTGGGACTAAACTCAAGTAGAAAATCTCTTCTCATAGAATAGAAGTAAGTATTCTGTCAAACAGTTGCACAGTCAGTGGAGGAACAAATACGGGAAGGTACTCTCAATCGTGTTTTTTAGATGATGATTTGACGTTTGTTTTATAGTTTCTGTGATTGTTACATTGTTAAACGTAGAGTGTGGCATTGTCTGACATCCAGCTCAGATTCAAGATTGTGGTTGTACGAACATGTGGCTGGCTATTTAGGGGGTTCGGAATTCAAACCCAGTAGCAGGGTATAATGATTGTGGTTTGAGATCCTAATTGTAGTTATTAACATTCTATGTTTTTACTACATTATTTGATTATTTTATTATACATATTTGTCTGACATTGGTTCCTCTTTAAAACCAGTGAGCCACCTTCAAAACTATTCAGAATCACACTTCTTTCCGGGTTTTCACCAAATATAAGATTATAATTTATTTTTACCGAACTAGTTAACACTACAAATGGAATATTTTAAAATAAATATAATTCAATACTCGTTCTCTGAAAGCTACTTTGAAATGAAAATAAACTTTCTGATGAAGTGAAGAGAAAATAGTCAAATACCCAAAATAAATGTTCACACATAACATCCATAAAATATCAATTCCCCAAAAGCTCAAAAAGCTCACACAAAACTTGAAATATTTTGAAATTCAACTGAGAAACCTTACCTAATTAACTTAACTAATTAAGAGTAGATTTGCAGGGCACTTACTCACCTATTATTAGCTCATAATACCGCTGTTGTGTTATTATAAGTTCTTCAAACCAAAGTTGGCAGTCGAAAGCAAACATCTTCCAAAACTCAGCTCATTACAATCTTCCTCATGTCAGAAATTAATGGACAGGTTAATTAGGAAGATTTTTCCGTTGATGTCTGCGAAGATCCTCAAAACAAAGTCATCTTCATTCGAATATTTTATTTAATGAGACCACCAAGTAAATTAGTTCACTTTATTTATGATATAAAGATGAGTGGTTGTGATATTTTTTTATTCATGAAATATTTCGAAAGGTGTATGAAATAAGGAATGCTAGAAGATTTGAACCGAACTAAAATAACTATTTTTGGTAACATTCATAAAAACTTAACCTTATCTAACTTACAAAGTTTTCTTCAGCTTGTTAAGAAATTGAATTGTTTTTTGCCATTACAAGTACGATGTTTAGATTATTTTTGAGGTTGGATAGGACTCGAAAATCTTTTGCCATCCAATGTGTTTAATTTGGCAATTAAACGTTTATTAAAAACCACAACCTCAAATAACCTGTTGCGGCGAAACGAAAACAAGAAAAAAAAACATATAATAATATTTATTAAGTAGGCTTGCGCAGAACGGCGATCTAAAGAGGCGTTGTTTGATTAAGACATAATTAAAACTTTATCACGAAATAATTACAAGGAAAACGTGCAAATGTTACTTTGAGGTGTCAGACTGGGGAGGTCAATGCTGTAACATATGGACTTGATTAAAAGAGAGAACAATTTATTTAGGTTCAAAGTGTACATCTAAATTCATTGACAAACGACACAATATATTATGTATAATTGAGGGAGCGTTAAGTGATTACTACGGAACTCTTCTGTGTCTTGCCTGTAATGCCCAGGTCAAACCGTTTAACTAATTGATCTGAAATTTTGCACACACACTAATGTTTCGTGTATAGTTTTTGGACAACGTACTGTGATTGGTTGAAAATTAAAATTTGAACAGTTTGACATGATTAACTTCATATTTTGCATATTTTAGATGCCTTTGACAACTTTCAGACAAATTGGTCAAAAACTTCAAGAGTAATTGACTTTATATTGACTTTTTATGCTTGCATTGAAATATATGTAAAAATAATTCAAATATATTATCACTGCTCTTTTGACTCATTTGGATTATAAAATTATATTCACTGGGGTTCCTAAGGTCTTTCAAAGAGCAACAACTTTCACCCAAAGGCTCACGAATGAAACACGAAGGCTCCCTTATCAACATAAAAAGTTGTCCTCAAGAGAAGTAAAATCTGGATTTAATAAATACTCTTAGAAAATGAATCTACAACTCGCTATTTTCAATTGAAGTCAGGATTTTACAACTAAACTGTGTGTTTATCTGAGCTTGCATCACATAACTTTCTTCTGTGTAAAAGTCTGAAACTCTTACGAACTGTGTGGTGTGAAAGTTGATGAGGAGAAAAAGTGTCACCGGAATTGACCGAATCAAATCCGAGCATCCAGCGACAAAGCGTGACAATTCAACTTGACAAAATCACACCGGATATTGACATTACGAGGGCGGGAGAAAAAACATGTTCAAATCATTCCGATTGTTCCTTAGAGAGTTCAAGTGAATACTAGTGAATGTAAATACTAGGAAAACGCTCTGTGTAACGCTTTGATAAACGAGCATTCGTATTGCAAAATGATGCCATGGGAAAGTTGCTGCTCTTATATATAATAGGCTTTGGAAAGAGGAAACCAACATACGTCAAAGAAAGTGACAAGTTTTTCTTGGAATTTCTTTGAAACAATTTGACAAATATTTCAAAACATGCGTAAAATGTAAGTAAAATGTAAATAACTCTTGAACCTATTGATTAATTTGTCTTGAAAATTTTCCAAATCTACTAAAATGTTGGTCGTAAAATTTGAAATTGATCGGTCAAATGGATCAGTTTCTATTTAGAATACCAATCACACAATCTTGTCCAAACATAAACAAAATAAATACGCACCATAATAAATATGTATTAGAATTATATTAGAATTGATGTTTGACTACACATAAAACGGTCACGCATCTAACGTTCAATATTTTAATTCTTGGTCTCCGTGATCATTTCCAATTTTCTACAAATCAGAGAATTTGTTTCGATGTGCCCCGAATTTCAGTTTGATATGAGGATCGGTCAGAGCTTCAAGGAAAATAATGGATTGCCAATTAAAACAGTGAAAGAAAATTTGCAGTAGGTATAGAAAATTAAACTATTTTCCCTCATTAATGATTACTAAATTGTCTAACGGTACCAACAAATGTTTGAAAAAAGGGTGGACGTCCTCCTCTCGATTATTAAAACCAATTTGCACAAAACACCAGTGTAATTTCCATTATCATACCTCCTAATCTACACTAAACAATGGGCGTAACTCACCCAAGTCATTCCCCTACACACTCGATGTGTATATTCTCAAATCAAACCGATAAATTTCTTAACTAACATCGCCATTTTAACTGATTAATCAGTAATTAAGTGGGTTACATAATTAGTAATTGTTAACTGCATGTTTGATCAGAAGGTTATTAATTGGAGTGGAACAGAGTCGGTGCAAGAACGTGATGAAGAGAGAGGCGTTATCCATTACCGGGGGGGGAGGGGGGGGGGGGGCACTGACCAATTATACCCCCATAACGATGGGATTTTTACCCCTTTGTAGAGAAATAATTGCACCTTTAGTGTCCCAAATTCGTGCTTTGAGTGTTGAAAATGAAACGATACGTTTGGGCTAATATTTTGTTTTTTTGACAATTAGACTAGGTAGGTACTGCCTTTTACAAAAAGATATGGAAATGTAGCATCCTTTATTTATACATTGGCTCAATGGCGAACATTTATTTTTGGTAATACTTACGAAAAAAAATAGATATGAATTGCAGAACTATACCCTTAAATCTAGGATTAAAACTATAAAGCAGAGTTATATATAAACCTAGTATACATTTTATGCATTCCACAATTTTCTTAATTTTCGACTCATTAAAGCTAAATAATTTTTAAACAATTACTGATTGAATTGATTTCGAGATATAATGCATAACTTCTCTTTAAAGAGTTGATTTTCTGACGACTTATTGTTTCTTAGAATCTATTAACAAATCAATAAAAGTTCTTTTATGGTTACGCCTCCCCTTTCTTCGCCATAGTTTATGTCCACAATTTATATTTATTATATTATTGTGTAATTTCTTGTTTCGTTAAAAAAAATAGCTCACCGTTAAATGATTCAAGTTAAGTCGTAAAAACTTGCTCTATTAATTTACGTTCTGTGTGTATCGCCGCAATAATGGTTTGATAGGTTAGCAATTATGATTACTTATTGATACGGCTACGTACTTGCGTCTTTCTTCCATTCAACTCTGTTCTACGAGTCTTATGGGCAGTTCTAATTGAGCTAATGAATACCGTGACTCCAGGTCACGTGATTACAATATGACGTCACTGGTCACGTGATTGGCGAGCGCGGGAAAAACGTTCCATTTTTTAAGTTGAAAAGTTTTTGGAGAATTGATGCTTTTTTGAAAAGTGTTAAAAAAAATATAAAAAATTCACAGTTTTCTTTCTTTTTAAAACCCTTTCTTACGAAAATTGTGTATTTTTAAACACATTTTGAACAGCTACCTATAGGTAATTGAAATAAACGGCAAATTGTGATGTAATTTTGAATTCATTTTTTTTTACAACTAACTTTTGGGCAAAACGATTCTAAGCTTGTCTAAATCAGCTTGCAGATCACAAAATCATTACAATAACGACATAAAACTATTAAATTATGCTAAAAATCGTGAACACTACAGAATCAACGAAACAGGATGAAGGTTAGAATGATAAAATGAACGGAATCTATCTGAACCTATTTTTATTTATTTCTCGAATAGTTCCAACCCCATAAAAAACACTTCGTGTAAAAATACCAGCCAAGTCTCTTCTACTAAAAAAAAAATATATTAAATCTAAAAATTCTGCACTGAAAAGTAATGATATCAAAAAATTTGCCAAGTCAAAACTTTATTTGAAAATCAAAAAATACTTGGCGCATCGTGTATATTAATAGCTTAGAAGTATAGGCCAGATATAAAATATACATAAAATATACAAACATATAGTATACCTAAAATGCCCTAAAAAATCGATGCGCCAAGTATTTTTTGATTTTCAAATAAAGTTTTGACTTGGCAAATTTTTTGATATCATTACTTTTCAGTGCAGAATTTTTAGATTTAATATATTTTTTTTTAGTAGAAGAGACTTGGCTGGTATTTTTACACGAAGTGTTTTTTATGGGGATATCACTCCTTTTTTTAGTTTATTCTAACAACTTGTGACACATATGAAATGAACAATTACTAAATTCTTTTAAAAAATCATCACCCTTTACAACTTCGTTACCACTAATGAATAGCAGCGTATGGTCCTAAATAATTGCTTTAAATGATCTTTCACGAAGAATAGCAAAGGTTTCATTCCAATCAGTCAACCCAGTTCCGAGATATGGAAACATTTCGGTTTTCAAAATGGCTGCTGAACTTTCTGCAATGCCACATAGAATTTATTTCTATAAATGATGTGTATCATTTTAAGCTTTCTGAATATGTATTTATTGTATAGGAGGGAATTATAATAATTTATACATTTGAATGACGTCATTTCCGGTCTCACAAATAGGAAAATTCTATTTGTACTGTTCATATTCCATAGAGATGGCCATCCGAATCGTTTGGCGCTAGTTTCATACCGATTTGTCTACCAGTTTTTGAGATATGACGTTACTTCCGGTTTAAAAATAGCGGCTGAAATCTCTGACCCCTTGAAGTATATTTGAAACATGATTACAATTTTATAAGCTGTCTCAAATAGTATATTTATTGCATCAAAATAAAAATTTGTGAGATTATTAAAATGTGTGACGTCATTTCCGGTTTAGGTATGGGAAACTGCAAATATTATTGATGATAATACATAAAGTTGACCGTCTAAATTGTTTTGCGCTGGTTTCGTTGAAATCTATTTAGCCGTTATTGAGATATGATGTCACTTCCGGTTTCAAAATGGCGGCTTCCGGTTGGTTTTATAACAAGTCACATGAGACGTCAAAAGTACATACGTTACATAAATATCAAAATAATCGGATCAACCTTTGTTGCCAAAAAGCCAATCGATGTATTTCAAATTTCATTACGTCATTTCCGGTTTCTTTAACATAATGTTTAGTCTTTTGCTACTTATCATGCATATAGATGACCGTCTGGATCGTTTGGCGCAATTTTCGTTCCAATCGGTCCAGCCGTTGACGAGATATGACGTCACTTCCGGTTTCAAAATGGCGACACAAAAAATTCATAGGGTGAAGGTTAAATCAGACGCCAAAAGTGCACACGTGGTAAAAATGTGGGATCAATCGGTTCAGCCGTTTAGGCTGTTGCCTGTTTACCGGATTTAAATTCCAGGAGACTACTACTACTACTACTACTGAGATTATTATTATTATTATTATTATGAAAACCGCCCTAAAACACTGTTTTCACGGCCCTCTAGCGCGCAAAGGGCGTAACCTATTGTTCCCAAATTTGGTATATGTTGTAGGGTGGGCCATAGCTCGAAATTAAGATATATCGCAACAATGTGAGATTTTCCAATTTTAAGATCCAGTAGGCCGAAAATGCCACTTTGATGCTTACAGTAAAAGTGGGTTTGCTCCAGCCTTTTTAAATGAGTGTGTGCGCGCGCCGTACGACTTGGCTGGCGTGGAGCGACCGCTCCACTAGATGTTTTAAATTTCCATATTAAACAACATACCAGTCACGAGAGCTTAGTGTATATTTGTTCTACATAATATTTGCTAATGTACCCCACGATTCTGCACAAAGTTAACTGTTAGGTCGATAACATTAGTTATAGGTAGGAAAATAAACAGTTTCTTCTCCACCTAACCAGTAAGTTAGTTCAGTAGACAACATGAATATAATGTAGAGAGTTCAGATAAACTAATTGTTTAGAAGAGGCGTGTCTTTTTTTTATCAAGGTATATAGAGGTTGGACATGATTGATAAGGATGATGAAGAGAATGGGATAATATCGAAGTACTTTATCAAATGTGTACGGCAGTTCATTATAGATTGTGAGGATTCAATTCAATATCTCTTCATTTTTAAAACCGATGAATACCAACATCAGGAACTATAGACATTCTTTGTATGAAATTATTCTATTGATATTAGAGACTGGCTGGTTGAGAAAAGCTTTAGGATAAAATTCGATTTATTTCTCTTTCAAATCTTTCTTCAACAAAGAGAATGTATTTACTGGAATCTTGCGTGACACATTTTTTAGTTTACGATTGATAAAAATAAGTGATCATCTTGTAAAAATCACTACCCTCTGTACATGTCTCGGCGACGTCCTCGTGCTGTCCCTCAAATCTAACTCTCTACCTCTTGACAAGGTCACGTTCCCGACCAGGCCTCATGTCTAAATCAATAAGTTAACGACGTCGTCCTAGTTCTACCCCCTGACAAACTCACGACGTCGTCCTAGTGCTACCCCTCATGTCTAACTCACCACCCTCTTGTCCAGGTCACGGCGGCGTCAACCAGCTCGGCGGGGTGTTCGTCAACGGGCGACCGCTGCCCGACATCGTGCGACAACGGATAGTGGAGTTGGCGCACAACGGCGTCCGTCCGTGTGACATCTCGAGACAACTCCGAGTGTCGCACGGCTGCGTCTCCAAGATACTATCCAGGTGAGTTCTGACGTGACGGAGGCGATGACAAACTCTCCTTAGAGTAAGACGACGATTATGACCACTGTGCTCAATCCGAATTCATGCAGACCGACATTTCTAAAACACATAGTGACAGGCCATCTATCAATAATTCTGTACCTCGCAGAGGTAGTCCATTGAGCTCACAAACAGTATTCCCGGGTTCATCCAATCATGGCTGGTGGCAGTCATTGTGTGAAAGAATAGATACTTCGATATAACTGTATTTGTTGACATCAGTCTAATGGTATTGATACAGCTTGATTACATTATTCCAAAAGTGTGCAACGCAAAATCGAGAAAATGGACTTCCGGCTTTCTACCTCTGAGATACAGAATCGAATGTAATAATTTGAAACATAATTATTATGTGTTAAAAACTCCAATAACCTATAAGAATGTCGGTTAAAACCACTTATATTTATGAATTAAATATTTAAAAAAAAATTATCTTAATTCAGGCTTTTACATGTGAGTAGAAGAGTGGTCATTTGGCTACATAATTTTATTTACGTTTCTAATTTAACAGAAAATTATAATCAAGTGAAGTAAATATTTTAGGTGCTGATTCCTTAGGAATATAAAAGTTTGCCAGTAAAAACGAATTTTGAGAAATTGGCTTAATTTGGTTATTTGGTTGAAAATTTGTATGAATTCATACATATGATATTCAGTAAAAATGGAAATAATATAAAAATTATTTATTTTCATTAATAACAATGCCCTAATCACTATTATAGTTCACTCAAAAATTTGAGTCAATAATCATAACATCAACAATATTTTCAAGTAAACTTGTTAACTTCTAAAGGAAATGCCGTTAGAAACCCATCACTTTCTCACGCCTTCAATAAGATGAGTTGATTCTAATCAATGAATTCGTTCTGTTTCAATTGAAATTCAATCAATAAATCATTAAACTGATGGGAAGTTGATTGAATTGTATACATATATTATATAAAAAGCACGAAATATTAAACTAACGGAAATCTCGAAACCAAATCCAACCAAGAAATAACAATCCTTGACGAATTGCATTATGAGTTTGTGGTATTTTTATTTAGAGTTTGATGAATACTGCGAATACTTTTGATAGGGTATCTCTTGAGAGTATAATTCTTCTTGTCAATTGATAATCTGTGATCGGGGAGAAACACCAATGAGCACGTTTTTGGTTTTAACTATGAGTTTAACACACACGATATTCTGAATACAGTCCGTGCAAGTAAAAATGATCAAAGTGAATAAAAAAAACATTTTCTCTGCGTTTATTGGTGCATTTAAATTTGAGCGAAGTTTCTGTGTCCGTTTTGTTTATCATTGTCATCTCTATTTATTTGTAGTTCATATTAAATAACTTTATTGATGTCCCATTCAAACACGATTGATCTTGGATCTATACAAATTAAAATGATTAATTATCGAAAAGCTGTTGGCTATAAAAATGATTATGTCTAAAATACTCTTGAGTAACGCTTAAACATGATGTGAAATGAAATTAAAATTACCAACACACACTATTTTCTTATGGGTCATTAACTAAAAAAAATATCGATTCTTTTGATTTTTTATTCTTTTTGATTTGTTTTTGGAATAAATAATTTCGTTTGTAAAATAAGAAATAAGTTAAAAAGAAATAATTATATCACCCAGGCTCCTATACTGTTTATACTTTGTATTTCGTATTTAAGAGAGAAATTAAATAATAAAAAGTATGTTTTTGTTCAGCTTTTATAATCCACATTCTTGGAAATAATTATACTCGTTATATTTGTTAAAAAAACGCGTTAAATACTTTAACCACCAATTTTCCCGAACCGAGTGTCCGGCAAGTACTAAACAAGTATATCGAATCTATAAATACCCATAACAACAAACAACAACTAAAACAATTCTCTCTTGGCATTTAGAGATTTTTAATGATGTACTTTATCATGCTAATAACATACTTCTACTCTAACATCAACACCATATACACAAGCTAATACCCTCTCTACGTTCGCTATCTTACATTGGAACGTTTACCAAACCGCCCAACGTCCGCGGCGAAACCGTAGCGAATTGCATTGTTGATAAAACAGTTTTGTAGACCGATCGTTTTATGAGAGAGCAATCTTAACGATACATCAGAGGGGCATGGAATAATGTGTTGATAAATATGAGTGTTCTTTTTTATGTGGGGATGGAATGGTAATATCCGTAGGGCTTTTTGGAAATTTGTTTTAGGAATGTTTGTTTGTGTGATTTTGATTTATGTTGGATCGAATTTGTGAATGGTGGGTAAGTAGTAAGAGGATTAGGAGATGGAAGATTGAGTTTATTCAATTTTAATGATAAATAATTAAAATTTTTGTCATACAGAAATTAAAAACATAGATTTTTTTATAAGGAATGCTTGTTTTGTATTAGAAAATCGGTACAAAATTAAAACGAAACTATCATATTCCATAGAAAAACGCGTTTACATTTATTCTTTTAGCAATACTAACATACAATTTGTAATCCACAAGTTTAATGTCACATTTTCGTGACAATTACAACGTAAAAACCCGAAAACCGTGAAAAGGAAAGTAGATCCATTCGTGGACATTATCTATAGAATTAGTTTCAACTAATACCAAGAATACACTGTCCAATCCTACACGGTATATCAGTCCTGAAAGAATGCATTAATTTCGTCAACTCGTAGTGTCAAACTCGGGTATCTTGATTCGCTGTACCGCCACGTTCTTGTCACACTCGGCTAGGTCGAGTTGAATCAAAACTTCTTCGACGTCTTATCTCTGCGGCGCTCCTTTTACAACGCTCTCTTTCTTGCTCGTCTACAACACTTGTTTTTCATATCGACACTTTTCTTCTTCCTCTCTTCTTCTCTTTCATTGACGGCGATTCGTCGCAGTCAAGCTTTGGTGCACTTCCCTGAGAAATTGCAAAACCGAAAAGTGCCGTTTTTTAAAAATACTCAATTTCAAAATCACGCGGTGAAAACTTTGTGAGGTAACATTTTGTAAGTACCGTTTTTTAGAAAATCCAAAATAGACGCTCGAATTTATGATGGTAAATTCAACTTCTGTGATTAAGTATGATGTCTTTGATCATCAATGGATCTACTAGACCACAGGACTGCTTGGAAACGAATGTGGTACAGAGAGAGAAAAATGTATACAATGTTTATAGACGTTTTTAGTTTTCAGGCTGTTTTGTGTGTAATGTTTGTAGGTATGTATTAGGCAATTGTGTATGTAATTTGTTTATTATTTGAAGAGTTCTTCAGTAGGTTTCTTTGGCTATGCGAGGCAACATTTTATTTGTACAATTGTGTGTGAATGAAAACAATAAAAAATCACATCTAGATTTCATTGGGATATAATGATGACGAGTAAAACACAGAAAATCTACAGTATAAGTAAGATTGAAGGCTGGAATCGACGCCAGGGTCCAAAGCAAAATAGTTCCAACTCAACTATTTGTATTCTACCTTACTCCTCTGGCATTTTTCTTCGTTCATTCTATACTTTTTTCATTCTTGTTCTTTTGGGAGTGAAATTTCGGCTATTTTGTGACCGTATCACCTTGCACTTGTTATTTTTACAAAAGAATAGATTTAGAATCTTGATGACTCATTCGAATTGCGACCACAATGAGACAGAAACGGCGACCATGCCCGATCTTTCACGAGGAGAGGCGAACGCATTCATGAAATCAGATCGTGAAATTGGTGACTCGTTTTCGAAGAGACGTATTTTCAATGTGGATTTAGTCAAGGCTGTTCTTTTTGCGACACTTTTTTTTTAAACCATTATCGGTCATTATAGAACTTAAAATATAGTTTATATTATTTTTTCTACATATATATAAGACAGACTGCAACATTGAGTACTGAATTAACTGCAGCAACTTTAACCGAAGTCAATTCTAAAAACAAGGTAGAACGTCATTTTAAAATAATTAAAGACTGGAGATTGCAGGACCTCAATTGACGCTTCCTTCTGAAGGTTGTGATCAAAAAAGTACTATAATCATTCTGTCAATGCTGCTTTTGCTTTGGTAACTAAACATCTAGTTTTCGCAAGAAATTTAATGAATGGCGATTGTATTTGATTGTATGTATACTGACGTAAGCAACAATTCTGCATATTGGTTCAGAGATTAGTGAATGAAACTTAAAAATTTATAAAGATGTGTTGAATGGAGACAACATTGACCGGACACATTTTATTTCTCGATAAGGACTTTAGACATTTCTGTGCAATACTTCAGTCTTGAAGACGAATGGCTAATGAACTTTGGCACTCTTCTGAGTTGACTCGTGGAGGCTGAATGCAGTCCCAGTATTTAGTCATTTGGAGCGAATATCGTCACATATTCGATCGGTTTGCAGTTGTTGTCTTGAGGCTGAAACATTCGAACTTGATAAAAAACACTTTAAATTAAGCATACAATACATTTTACGAATAAGAGAGACGCATTATTATAATATCTCTTTCGAGCTTTTTTATTTTATTTGGGATAATATGAGGTCTATATTTATAAAATTATAATTTTTACATGTACAAGCTTATTTTATTGTAAATTATGATTTAACTTTATTCGTTTAAAATACAAAGAAAATACAAAATTGCATTTAGTTTTAATGAAATTGAAAAGAAAGTAATAAGCTAGGCTACAAGTTAAATTTGAAAAACCGTACAAAACAAACCAAATATGAGTACAATTCGAGAAAAAAGTGTTTCTTACAATATTTGTTCGTAAAATAAATCATCACATAGATATACTTGAGAAAGTCAATTTGTTTAAAATATTTGATTTCGAATAAGAATCCATTTACCTTGTCAGTCGAACTCGACATACGGTCCCTGGATTGGCGTGACAGTCGTAAAACACTGCCGCTTCCTGCGCCCGTCTCCAGACGGCCGATTTGGGATCCGGCGCTCATATTCGTCCTCATCTTCTGCTGACAGGAACCAGCATCCAAAGTTGATCATCAACATCACCAGGATGTACAGACCGGTTATGACGAACTGATACGCCATTTGATGCGGCTTAATGGAGTTGAAATCAGAGTTGCGTTAATTGTTCGGTGGATTAGGATGGCTTGTATGAGGAAGGTGAAGTGTATTTTTGCTGGATAATTTGTTCCATTCTAGTTGTCTGGCGATGTTTTTGCTCAGCAATGTTTCTCAGGAAACAAAAATATATATTTTGAATAATATAATCGATTTATTGTTGACTAAATGAAATTAACAATACAACTACAATTAGTTTTTTTCACAAAATCGTTGATTGTGAAGACAATTAAAAAATGATAAACCAGTCAAAGCAGACAGATTTATTTGTAGTTTTTTTTTTAAATAAAATTGTCTTGACCTTTATAAAAACTTGAAAATATCAGAGAAAAAAAATTTGATTACATATTTTATCCCATTACCGGACCTTTTGAAGACCATCATATATGAAAATCAAATCAATTACTAATCTATTAATGGATTAATTTCCCAAACACAATACCACCTAAGCACCTATCACCGGCACATCCGTTCGCCAACAAAAACCTATCAACGATCGCCAGTCTCGATGGTGAGACGCTACCGAAAAGTGATTCTACATTTTGATGATGAGTGGAAACATGATTTCACCATTAACGTCGCACGTGGCGTTATTTTTAGCGGGAGGCCACAGAACTGACACGTGACCTACGCGAAGGGTGGAACACCCCTGGCCGCGTGACGTCACGTTAAGGGTAGTCTGTCTAGCCTCGTGTTTTACCAAGGAGCGGGGGGGGGGGGGGACTGATTTGGGGGATGCCGGTGATGATGCCAAAGCTTGAGTCATAATCAAAGAATGTTTACTTATTTAAACTTTATTGTTTAAAATAATATATTTTGTTTTCGTTGATTGTACCTATACATGAAAAATTGTAAATCCGTATAACAAAACCTGTGGAATATTTTTAAAGTTGAGTGAGTAATTAATTTTAAATTATTGAAATTTATTACCTAATTCAAAAATTAAACTTTTTCAAAATTTAACAACATTGAGTGCCAGTTGCAGAAAAAGATCCTCTGTCCACCTCTAAGTCCATGTTATCAATGTTAATCAATCACATACTTTCCTATTCTCTCTACAAACATCAACTAGAGCCAAAAGTCACAGAAATTGCTTTGATGACTAAAATGTCCCCATTCATTCTGATCGATCACATCCAATAATGCATTGGAAACACAAACACAATACACGCTGACGTATTTAAATGAAAGCAAATAAAGTTATTTCGCTGAACGCGACCTTTGGGATTTGCTAGAATCACTCAGTACAGGCATTAAAACCTGCTTTGTCAACAAAATCCGGGATACTCTATGACAGGAGGGTTAGGGGAGGGAGGGACAAGTCGACCCCAAAGGGCTTTTGTAAAATAATGTCATTTGTAAAGTTATAATGTTATTTGGCTCTCACTGCGTTTCAATATAGTACTAAATTCCCTTGGGTCTCTGCGATAGCCAAAGTGTATTTATATACATACCTTTTTGAAAAAAGCCTTTTTGTTAGTACGTAGTTGACTCGATTTTGTTCCTAATGGAAGTTAACTTAACTAGGATATTGTTAATTGTGTTATAAAAGTTTTAGTGTGTTTTGAAGCTTGATCCGATGAGGTAACTGGTATGGAGTGATGGAGGGATATTTTGTCTGGGAAAATTGGCAAACCCGTTGAAGTTTGTTTTTAACAAGTTTAGTGGTTTGTTGGCGAACACTCTATTGTTTGGGGGGGGGGGGGGGGGGGGTTGTAGTGAGGAATTGATAAATTAGTTTGAGGGATTTGAACTGAGACGATTGGGTGGCGAAGTCTGTTAGGATCTTTGTTGAAATTGTAAAATGGTTTGAATCAGGAATAATAATACTGTGAAATATGACAATAAGACGACTCCTTATTAAAGCAGTATTTTAAAATTATTAATTCTGAAGATAATCAAAACACTCTGTTATTTGAGATCAATTTATTTTTTAGTGGAATTTTATTAATATTCATATAAAAGAAAGAGAATAGAAACATACACAAAAGACTCGATTTCTTTGGACATTTATGATTTCCCACCATTTTTAAGTCGCACTTCGTTGACCTTCTTGCTATTTAAGTGGACTTTGACAATTATAATCGGTAAAAACGCACAAAAATTGAGTCTTTATGTGACTCAATATTACTTTTCTCTTGTGGCATGAATAGTAATTTGTTGTAAAAATTTAATGTTTCGTTTTCTAATAAAATAAGCAAATGTGCAAACTATATTTTTGAAAGGTGCAAATAAATTTAAAATCATGCAAAAGTCATCAAGAATTTCCTTTAGCTAATGGAGTTTACTCATAAAACGATTTACTCCTTGATTTACTTGTGTAATACAAATTATTAATTAATCTAACATACTTTTCCACCAAATGATGTTGCTACTGATCTGGCAATGATGATGATGATGAAACCATCACCCCTGTCATCGCTGGTCCATCCCCTTGCCACCAGCCGTAACAAATGAAGCTACTTCCGGTTTCTCGCTGTGCCGACCGGAAGTGCGTAGGGTGGCCAACGCATCTACCCATAATGCACTGCTTTCCGCGGCCACAAATGCACTCAGCAATGCAGTAGAGCTGACATTGAAAGATATCATAACATTATTGTTATGTTACATTATTGTATTTTTAAAAAAATCGTATGGGGTCGTGATTATTATATTAGTAGGGGAAAAGATCAGGGGGAATTGCCAAATGTAAGGCTTATAAAGGGACGTTATAGAAATTGTACTCATGTCTTTTTAGCTTCACCCTTAAATGTAAGCAATATACACCCCAAAAAACAGAATTATTGTAAGGAGCACAAATGTAGTAAATTCAATTTTTTTCTGCGGCATATTGAAAAGGGAAAAGTAAATTTCCGGAAAAGCCAATTTTCTAAGATTTGGATAAAGTGATTCTTAGCATTCATAAACTCAACTATAAATAAAATTTGGAACAAAACTAACAACATTTTATGCTGGGGGAATGATCATTCTCTTCGAAGTTGAGGTATAATTAAAACAAAAATTCCAAAGTAAAAGAAACGTATGGAATGTTTTTTCTTTCAAAAAACTTTCTACTCCATTTCAAAATGTAACCTAAACCTCTGTTAAATCCAACATTTCCTAGTACCACAATTCTAAAACGGTGACATCTCCCTCTAAAATCGGCTGGTATTTCCGCAATGATCTTTTGATCAGCATCTCACTGCCCTCTTTGTTTTCTGTCGTGTGGTATAGCGCGGGTGGCAATGCATGTCCCCATGATGCCGTGAAGGTGTAGCATCCAGGAGGTCGTGTTTGATCTCACCGCCTTCTAGGATCGCGCACGCTTCAAACAAAGCCACCTATTCTCACGATAGAACACATCGTTAAGGCTGTGGATGCTGATTGAAAACAAAGACGGCTCTGTGTGGAGAGGGAATTTCGTGGTTTTAGTTTTGGAAACTTTGAGGGGTTTGAAATGTTTTTGGCAGATTTATTGGTGACACGCGTTGGGATGTGAAAATGAGTCAGGAAATAAATTTCTTGTGAAATGTTTGAAAGATGTTTTTGAGTGTTTCCTTGTTTCGTGGTTGAAGTCTCAATCATTCTTGTCGCTATGATTATGAGGTGTTGACAGTTCTCAAATTTAGCGCAATTGAATTAGATCAGTTTTTGTAAAGCTTACTTTACGCAGGTAATTCATATTATAGGCAATAAAATTGTTTTTTTAATGAGACTTGGATATCAATAATTGCTTTATGAATAAAATGAGAAAATTTGAATTATGGGCTTAACGATTTCTTTTCAAACCATAACAATAACTTACCCTTATTGTGTATCATATGTATCAATAACGAACTTAAATCATATAATCTATATATTTTATATTTGCATTTTAATGTTTAGATTTTGCTTCACATTGTTCACCATATCAAAGAATCTATCAACTTAACTTTCATTTATTTTTGTAAAACAAATACAAATATTGTTATCGAATGGGAAGCTATCACATATAAATTGTTAACTACATCCTAGAATACAATATTCAAAAAAAGAAAACAATCATATTTTTTTACCAATGCAAAAATATTCCAATCAATTAGCATTCGATTAGAACAGTAAAACCCAACACTTTCAACAAACGAAAATCAAAAGAACCACAACAATGAACCCCATTAGATTACACAACAACCAAAAATCCAATGACACAATCAAACAAAACCTAATTAAATTACATACCAACATAAAAAAATCACTCAATTCATTAATTTTAATTACCCTCAACCACGAGCACAATCCTATAAATAACAATACAATGGCCACAATCGAATGGTTGTTGTAGGTATGAGTGTATGCTATAGATAGGGTATAAAGGTGTCTCTCTATATGATGTTCGTTGTTGTTAATACTAACTCATGAGGGCCCAAGCGGCTGTCGACCAGGGTAATTAGTACAAATCGTGTTCGCCTTTGAACAAGAATTCCGCCGACTAAATATGTGGAGAGCAGCAGATGATCATGTGTGGGGCGAGAGGGGGTTTATGTTTTGAACTTATGTATGTTTTCATTGTTGGATTAGTGATTTACGCTTTTAACACATTTAAAATGTGATTGCTTCATACATTCAATGAGTTAGAATAGACTAAATCATTATCTTAGTGGCTGAGCTAAAAACGCGGTTCGTGTCACTTTTTATTTGTATTTAAAATACAAATGAATAGCCGGAAAACTTATCTATTTTCTTTTATAGAAAGCAGATCAGCTAGATAATATCTGACGTTTATGGAATTTATTACGTTTCAAATGTTGAAGAAAGTCCTTCAATCGTTTTAAAATTATGACAATCAAAATGCTTACAGTATAAATCTTTAATCTCCTTTTAAGATGTTTAAGGAGAATCATTCCCTCGTATGCAAATACTTATAAGGATGATTCTATTTCGATCAAAATCATTCGTAAAATTGTTGCAATAATCATATAATTTTGATATAGGTACAGGATTTTGACTTGCAGATTCGTGTTAATTAGGTCAAATATTGGACTTTCGCATTAATAATTAAATATTAACTGTAGGGTGGGAGATGCTACATTACACTTGCAGGGTACACTTGCAGGGGATGATGTAGGTATAGTTAAGCTGTTAAATGGATACCAAAGTTTTAAAATAATGGTCTCTATTCATAGTTTGCTTGTGACATCATCTCATTGTTGCGCGGCCATCTTGGTGTAACATGTCAGAATGATTGTCAATCTGTTTTTCAGTATTTATTTGATAGTATTTATGGTAACCTGTGCAATTGTAGGCTGCAGAAGAAGTTATTATATGTATAAAACCACCTCATTTACAAACTATCTTCAACTAATTGATAATAATTAGTTTAAATCAACTTGACAACTGTACACCAAAATGGCCGAAAATATACTTTTTTACATTGTTGATGTAAAACAAAAGAACCTCGAGCAAACTATGAATTAGCATTTAACTCAGTTTTTTTTAACTACTTGGTTGAGGGGTTGACCCATTTTTAACAGATTCCATAAGATAACATTATGAATGATTAAATATTAAATGTTTGGTATCTTTCTGACAATCTCATCTGACGTCACAGCTGACCAAACTCTAACTGGGTGACAGTTGCTGCCAGTAAATAAGTAAAAACCAAATAACCATATCTTCTCTAATCTAATTTCCTTGTATTTGTCCAGGTATTACGAGACTGGCAGCTTCAAGGCCGGCGTCATCGGGGGCAGCAAACCCAAGGTCGCGACGCCCTGCGTCGTGGACGCCATCGCCTCCTACAAGCGAGAGAACCCGACGATGTTCGCGTGGGAGATCCGAGATCGACTCCTGGCTGAGGGCATCTGCTCCCAAGACAACGTGCCCAGTGTCTCCTCGATCAATCGGTAAGTTGGAGATGCGGATACCTACTGTACCGACATGTGTCACTGTTAGGAGAGTGGCGCTATCTTAACATTATAACTTCATCTACATCATGTGAGTGGGAGAATAAATGATGCACAAAAGGACTACATTTCCTTGGGGTACTTATGCATCTTTCAATGTTCAAATTGTCAAAAGTCTGCTTTGAATCCAGATTTGTCGAAGTGTTTTGCTTTTAAGTAGATTTGAAAAGTTGAAAGCATTCAAATAACATAAATATCCACAGAAATTGTGCCTTTGTGGGGATTCCTTTCCTCTCCGGTGGTAAATTTTGAGCATTTTTTAGTGATTGGTTGAAATTAAGAAATTAGCTGATTTTGAATCATACACAACGTAAAGAAGAAAATACTTTTTGATATTATTCACGACTTAATTACACTCATATAATGGTCGAGCATGTTCTTTTCTTCATCAAATGCAATTAAATTTTAGGCTCTAATCATAAAAACTTATTTCACGCCGTCAAATTAGTGGCAAAATATCTATATTTTTTTTAATAATACATTATTCGTTATAACATTTCATTACATTAGTGGGTATAAATATAATTAATTGTACATATGCGTCGGTATTTTTAATTAATTAGTTACATTGTACACTTTTAATCAATATAAATAGCTTTGTTACATAACAGAGACAATCACCAAATCACCCACTTCCGTAAATAATCCTCACAACACAACGAATCCCAAGTAAATTTTTCCACCGCTTCCCACTTTCGTTCCTGAGTGTACGTGGGATGGGGAGAGGGAATCCAGCCGAGTTTCTATGGTGATTTCAGAGTAAAAGCCAAGAATGATCCCCCTCCTCTCGTCCCCACCCCCATCTCATCTCACGATCCGCTCGCTTGCCAACATTGCACCGCAAAATGGCGGTTCCAGGAGTTGCCGAGCGATAAAACCAACACGATTCCTAACGACTCTTGCGCTCCGTGTAAAATCTGACTTTGCGGTAAAGTGGCGTGTGGAGGGGAGGGGGGTTGTTTTAGAGAAGACGATAATCAAGGGGTTAGTAATGATAATAGAAAGTAAGGTGGGGTTTTATTGAAGTTAATAAGTGGAATGGATTTTGTTGTCGTGCTCTGTTTGAGCTCGATGATCAGCGAGGAAGTGTAACTTGGAAATGTCGAGTAATTTGAGTGACAAACTGAGAAGAAGGAAACGAAGATAATAATAAGAAAACAAGCACAAATAATATTCATATTAACATTTGAGAGCTAATAATTATGTTACGGAGCAAGTTGGCTCAGTGTACACACACTCGAAAGCACTTCAAAGATCTCGGCTTCGTTTCTCGGGTCTTTTTCCTCACTCGAGGTGCAAATGAAGGGAAAGTCCTCTACTAATAGTCCACGACCCATCCTTCCCATCATACTTATTATCATTCTTCAGTCGACATGAGCCTGGTTGAAGGAAAAACATACTCTGATACTAAAACTATTCAAATTTATTTCACGCTCCTCAAAGCATAGCTTATACGACTTTCCCAGCACGCACAATCCAACTTTCAAGCTCTCATTTTACGACATCATTACATCCTCTAAAAGCTCCTACAAATGTACAACTTCTGAAGCCCCAAAGCTCAGGCCGCTTTGATTTCAACATTGAAAACACTACTAATACAAGTACCCCCTAGAGAGGCGACAAGGCCTCCCAAGGGGGTAAACTACCCCCCCAGATAACACCTCCCAACATCTGTATACCACCCCTGAAGAGGGGGTGAGAGGGGGATGGTAATGGACAAGGCATTGGGGACTGAAACGGCCACTTCAATTAATGACTATAAAGGGACCCTTAGCTCTGCCATATAGGTACTATGTGCAAGTAAACTTATAATCTGATTTATATAACTGTAGGGTTGGGTTGATGAGGGATAATTTGGGGATGAATTGTTTATACACTGTTTGTAGCGGAGTAATTGATGTTGAAGGTATAATTTTGGGAGAGCGTATACTTGTGGAGTTCAGTGGGCTTTGTTGTTTTTGAGTCTGTTTCATGGCTACGTAAGTTTTGGTGGAAGTGCCGGGTTTGATGCTGAACGCAATACACGCATGTGTTGCGGGTGGCTTTCAGGGGTAAACTCGGCATCTCTACAAATAGATACCATCATCATAGTAGTAGTAGAAAGTAACAAGAACAGGCAAATTATATTATTGTCTAAATCAGCCCATTATAGTCCTGTTTTGGACTGTTTTATGCACTGTTTTAGACAATATAATATACGTTTTATTACTACTATCTGTCTTTTTATACAGTTGGAATGAGTTGTAATGTTGCATTCTAACTGTAAAAAGACGGGGTTTGTCGTGCAGATATAACATATTGTCCCTATTTTCAAATAAGACTCAAACAACGTAAATATTATGTAGAAATATTCTTTCAGTTTGTAAATTCTAGTGTAAACTATTTTTTTCGACGCTGAACAATAAGTAAAATAAACAATGACAATAAATAGAAAATCGTAAATTTTACACAGCATATCGTATACATTTAAAACTCATTTGACAACAGAAAGTCATCCTCATTTTTGTCTTGAATGTTCCCCCTACAATGTCAAGTGGCAGTAAAGCTACCGGCTCGATCGCCTCTCTAACCACCCTTCTCACATCTACACAAGCCCGCACACTCTTTCTCTCTCCCCCCGCCCCCTTGAAAGAAGTCACAATCTCCTCTCTTCTCTCTCTCGCTCTCACAGCATCCCGCTGACTCTGTCTCTCTCTGGCATCTCACAGTGAGATCAATACAGAGAAGAAGAAGACTTCTTCTGTGAAGTCACTTGAAGCACACAACCACATTATGCAGTCACAAACAATACCCAGTCGAGCGACGCCGAGAAGATTTAAGCATCTTGAAAATCTTTTCTGGGAGTTCACGGAAAACGACCTAAATACGAAATAATATCTTAGAGACTTTCTGGATCAACAATACCACGAACTTGGATGATAACACAGAACTATCGACGTGTCTTTAGACACCACGCAACTAGAACACAAACAAAAGAGTTTGAACCAAAGATAAATGATAAAAAGATAAAAAGATAAGCATGGTTTATAAGACCATGCTTATAAAGCATGGTTAAGTTTGAAAATGAACATGTAAGCAAAAATATTTATTACAAATCACAATTTTATGCAGTATAATGAAATCGTATACTTTGATAAACTAATGTGTATAGAGTTTATGAGTTTTTAGAAATCCAAAAGATTAAGGATTAAGGTCCTGGTTTTAAAAAAACCAGGACTAACAAAGGGTTAAAGGGTTAACAAATCATGAATTTATACAGTAATGAAAAAATGCTTGTATAATCTATTTTTTATACAGTTTTTAAGTTTTCAAAATGTTAAGTTTATGTCCCATTAAAGTCCAAGCGCCAAATAAATGTCCCAAAATGACCATTTTAAAGCGATCTACATTCAACTGACAAAAGCAACTCAACTATTGTCCATGTTCATGAATTTGAAAGAATTCTCTGATGTGTGTAACATTGTATCCAGTATGTGCGAATGTTTGCCTTATGTCGGCGCCGATCGAGATTTGGAGGGGTGTCCAATGTTGTGGAAGTAACGCGAACAGTTGGTCCATTAAATATGAACAGATTGGACGAGCTTGTGATGACAACTCAATTTCCATCGGGGTCACTCAACACAATTGCCTTGATGTTTAGGGAGTGCGATGTAGAAAGTTTTATACGTCTCAATATGTTGATATTTTTTGAGACGAATATAAACATCAATATAATCAGTCTCATGTGCAACCGTTTTCGTAAAGATCATAATTATGTACTTTTTTCTATTACCTTGGAACTGCAACAAAAGTGCGATTAGCATATTGAGTAAAGGGAACGACATTTTCGATTAGATTGCAAATTGCTTGGGATCAATTCCCTGATCACTTGAAACATGATTGCATTGCAGCAGATTACTTCATTCTGACTTGGAAGCGTTTCTTACTCGCGGACATTATTTCAATAATTAAAACACATAAAAAGACTTAACAAAAACGAATAAATAGATAGCATGTTTTAGAATAAACCAGAACTATATTTACAGATAACAAAAATTAAAATCGGTATTTTGAGTCGTTAAATTTCTTTGTGAAGAAAATCCTTACTAGTAAAAATATTCCTGCTATAATGTGGATTATAGACCAGATTTTATGGTTTTAAAATAACTATTATAAATAAAAATATATATTGTAATAGTGTTTTAACTTTCGTGTTTGCATTATTACAAGTTCAATAGGATATTGCACCATGTTTATTATTTATATCAATATTGTATACATAATTTTCGAATCATATATTATAATCTTTTTCATACAAAATCGAATCAGAATAGTTTTTAGAACCTAATCGGAAATAATGCCAATAAATTGAAACACACTGTCAATTTTATCACTTTATACGATAAAAATACAGCTTCATGCAAATTCTCAAGGCAAAGAAATAAAAGTACAACTCAAAGTAAGATAAATGTAAATGTCACCCAAGAGTCTAACGATTTGAATCAGATGACATTTTCTTCTTTACAAATCTCGAAAAGCTCCATTCCCAATAGCATTGCCTACATGCTAAGTCAGTTAATATATCAGCTTCCACTGCCTTCTCGTTTCCAAGACTGAAGGTGATTCGCGATGAAAAGAATCGCCGGAGTGTTGGCATATGTCACTGTCACGTGGTTTATGCGAGGTCGTAAAAGTGTGTCGGCCATTTTGTGCGAGATAGAAGCCGGCATCTTGATTTCAAACTACATTCCCCCGAGGGAAGCTGGAGACAGGCCGACGTCTCTTTATCTCGAAAATGATGCCGTTATTTCATGGCGAAACAGGCGATATTTCAAGTCAGTTTTTGTGTGGAGAGAATGGGAATAATTTGTAAGAGACCTAGAAAGACAATGACAATTTCTGGTTTTCAGTATCATTTTGAAGATTATATGCGATTCTATTTTAAAAATGAATGTAGCAAGTTTTCATGTATGTTGTAGTTAGATAGTTGTGATCTTATTGAGTCAAATCATCCTTGCATATAGAACACTATTGGACGTCGCTTGCTAGCAGTGTATTGTGTCTTGTGTTCTAGCTGCGTGATGTCTGAAGACACGTTGATAGTTGTGATCTTATTGAGTCAAATCATCTATGCATATAGAACACTATTGGACGTCGCTTGCTAGCAGTGTATTGTGTCTTGTGTTCTAGCTGCGTGATGTCTGAAGACACGTTGATGGTTGTGATCTTATTGAGTCAAATCATCCATGCATATAGAACACTATTGGACGTCGCTTGCTAGCAGTGTATTGTGTCTTGTGTTCTAGCTGCGTGATGTCTGAAGACACGTTGTGATCTTATTGAGTCAAATCAGCCATGCAAACAATTAGACTTCTGTATCTGCTTTAAGAAAGACATAAGGAAAACAAGTTATGTAAATAAACTTAGTTTGAGATATTAGTTCGTATCTTCATCAAAAGTATCTATGATGTTTCGCACAGATTGTACTTCCCAAGTACCCCTCTTGGCTTTCAATGCTGGATCAACCCCCTAGTGAATGAAAATCCTCTTAATCTACCCTTACACTGATAGCTCTATAGACTGCAGCAGATTCCCAACACTACACTTACACCTTGTTCATAGTGTTTGTGTAAACAAGATTACATTGAGGATTAGTGAACCAATCACATGCCGCCTTTCAGTGGGATTAGCCAATCAACAATCACTTAACAACACGCGGTGGCGGATAGCGGTTAGAATAGGGAAATAGTGGTTTTGATTTTGATGAAAATGAAGAAAGCGTACCAGATAATAATCGTGTTCTTGTTAAGAGTTTCGTAAAACTTTGTCAAATATGAGTGTAGAATATTGTTGATTTTTGATAGGGAGTGCACATTTTAATGAGAATTTGGTTTTAAACGGGTTTTGGGTTTTGACGGTTTTTGATTGTATCAAAAAAATCTAAGTATTTCTAACACTACCCCGCTTGTAAATTATAAAAATTATTTGTTGTTTATTTTCAAGAAATAACCTGGATAAATTTGACAAATGCGCTATTTTCCTTCACTAATCATCAGAAACACTTATCTCAAGTTACGTCTCGGTTTTCAAAAACTGACTGTGAAATATCACCATCCATTCGCAATCCAACAAAAGTCATAGAAATCTGTTGTACTTTTCATGGCGTACTCTGTATCATTCACTGATGCCCTTTTTTCCGTCACCGGCGCAGCTGCCCTTCTAGCAGCAAACGCTCTGACCCAGGCCCTTTTGTCAGTCTTGAATGCGTACAACAGTATTATAGCTCTCGTATAGCGGGGGGGGGGGGGGGGGGGGGCACAAACCAGGAATTGATGGACTTCAACTTTTGACAATTGACTGTTCAGGATGGGGGGGGGGGGGTATTGTTGTGCCTGGGACTGATGTTAGAGATCTCAGCTGACGTTTGGGTGATGCGGAGTTTAGAAAGAGTTGGATTTTGAGGATTTTGTGGTTGAAGTTGGAAAGAATCGTATACAGTTCTAAGATATATGAAAATCATTTTTATTTTGATTAATTTAAACTGAACATACACGCGTAATAATGTAGAATATTATTTTCTACATATTGTATGTCTTTGGTTGGATACTTGATTTGGTTGGATTATACGTTCTTATAAAATTTGACTTAAAAATGACTTAATTTAATTTGACCAAAGTTGACAAACAGAAGGTATCATGATTTTCTAAAATTATATATATTTGTGTAATAAATTGATATCTCTTTCACCGAATATATTTTGAAGAGATTGTCGTTCCTCACGAAAACTCAAATTTGAAAGCCTCTAACAAATTCTCTCTCCCATTCTACGTTTTCCCCCACAAATCGTAGCCACCAATCACGATCCATTTTATCATTTCCTTGACTCGTTTAGTACAATTGCCGTCGTATTTCAAGTCCACCCCGCGCGGCTTCTCGGAGTGGAAGAAATTTCAGTTTTGCGCGTCAAGATTTGTAAGGTGACGTCTCAACTTAAGTGTAATGGGTCCCAAAAGTGCCGTTTCAAAGACTTCGTTATCACACCCAGTGGGAGTAGACGAATACGACCAAAGTTTTATACCTTTATAAATCGCAACTCTTCCCCCCCCCCCCCCGTGCGCTCTGTGGGGGGATGATGGCACTTGAGTTGGAACTAAAAACAGATCATGAAGTTTTCATACCACAAATTAAGGATAATATTAAGGATTAAGGATAAAATTGAACGATTTTATTGATGGGTATATTTTGAATTCTATTTTGAAATGGTCTACAAGTAGGATGATGGTGACCGTTAAATTTAACACAATTTACATTACAAATACAATTTAAAAATAGCAATATAGAATAAGTCATATAATCGTTAAATCTAAATGCTACACATTATTTGTGACTTTTGAGTTGTGAAATAAAGATGCCATTCAGTAACTGACTTGAAACATAAGAATTAAGTTGCGAGGCGAGAAAGACAACTGCACTATTATTTCACAGCTCCAACTTGACTTTAATTAGTCTAAACCGTGTTAATTATTGAAGTTACAAGGAGTTCATTAAAGTAAGTCAAGTTAAATGAGGCTTGAAAATGTTGACAAAACGCTGGAGCTGAGAGACTGTGGCGCCACCGAGCGGAACTACTAACAAGTAGACTAGATTACGAGACAAACTAACTTGGTAATACAGCAGCTCACAGCAACACAGTTCAATTCAATTTCCGTTCAGGGCCCAATTATTTATGAAATATGTGAGAAATTACTAACTGACAAGCCCCGATTGAGCTGGAATCCGATTCGGCGCAATGTGATTCGGATTCTGTATGGCGTGAATCGGATTCCAGCGAATCGGGGAGTATAAAGTTATAGAATAGGGCACCAGGTTAGATTCCAGCAGCCGTACACCTGACTGAGTTTTTCGTGATTTTCCTCAGTCAAGCGAGGGAAATCCTGGCTCCCAATATTTTAGCTGAACAGTACCACATTAAACACCACTAAATTAACTATAATACCAACAGTTCCCGCTATCACAATTTTAAAATCAAATTTGACGTTACCAACTTGTGAATTAGCGTTTTCCTTGGTGGTTTGGGTCTTAGTATATAAAGCAACTTTGTTTCAAAAATTAAACAAAATAATTATTTAATTAACAAGCTACAATAAGACTGACCTAAAATTTTTCTAGTCGGAAATATAAAATTTTCTGGCATCAATTATTTCTTTCGACATTATTTGCATGCTTAAGAGGCAAACGGAAGCGAACGGGAATCGCACGGTTCGTCAGAGCGTTTTTTTTAAATTGTGTCTTCCCACTTTATAATTTAAAAAAATCAGATAGTAACGACCCATTACAGCTTAATAGACTAAATAATACCGCACACTGGAGTTTATAATGACCTCTGGTGCGACCTCAAATTGTTAAATACGATTATTTTCGATTATTTTATTAAATATATCGTATTTAACACTTTGAGGTCGCACCAGAGGTCAAAATGAGCTCCAGTGTGCGTCATTATTTAGTATATTAGGCTGTTATGGGTCGTTACTATCTGATTTTTTAAAATTATTTAGTGGGAAGACAAAATTTCAAAAAATAGCTCTGACGAACCGTGCGATTCTCGTTCGCTTCCGTTTGCCTCTTAAACATTTTTTTTAACATATTTTTCGTGTTCGGTCATCTACGCGTGGGAGTACCTCTACTGACCTTGGTATCGTTGACAAGTCAGAATGTCACGCAAAAAGCAACGCTAATTAGTAATTGAAGGCAACTGTGTCATAACTAGACCTTGTCCCATTGTTCTTATCAATTTTAATGTAGCATAATTAGCATTAATTCAAAGCTATTTGTCAGCACGGAATACGAAGTTAATTACAAGTTTTCTATTGTCTCGGTAGATGAGTCTTAAAGTGTCACATTACACTTTTTTACTTAATTGTGATTATTTCCTAATTTGTTTCTTTTCTTGATTTAAGTCATTTAGCTCTGTCGCTTGAGTATTATAATGTTATTAAAAAATCAATTATATTAATTGTCAGTTTTACTGGTTTTATAAGAGAACCATCATTTTATAAGAACAGCTCTCGAGATTATGAAAAAGTTTAGTACAAATAATGAGAAAACTATACCTAGCTAATCAAATCAAATCAAACAATAGATTTGTGTTATAATTCCATCAATTTAGAAACATTTCTAGTAGGCCCTAATGTGGTCTAAAAATATTAAACCGGGAAAGGGAAATATATTTACTAAACAAAAGCTAATAAACACACTTTCATATATACCTAATTGCCCAATTGTACAATCTACTTTTATGCAGATGAATTCCAATTTAACTTAAATGCCTTTTTATTGGTTGTTGCTATAATCTACCGCCCTACTTTTAAGTCTAGGTAAAATAAAAATACGAATTAAAATAAGTGGCTTTCCATCAAATTGTTAATAAAAAACACTCAATGCGATCAACTTGTATCTGATTAATTCCGTTAATTAACTGTCGTTCTAATTCTTCTAATCAATTCACAGTGAATCCATTAATCATTGAACACCACTCAAAATGCAACAAACCGATTGTTTTTGTATTCATTCCATGAATAAATGACGCTAATTTATCGATAAATTCGAATGAATCGCAGGAAGCAATGTCAACGAAACGTTATTTATTCCGAATATAAATTATAACATTGATAGAACAATGAGAAAACAGGACAATAAAACGAGCATGGCTCACTCTTTGGCTTTAAAAATAAGTTAAATAATGTTGCAACAATGATATGCAAAACTGAGTATTACGAATAAATTGTGAATCATAAAATAAAAAGACACAAAATTATTTCCAGTAGGTACCTAATAGTAAATATATTATAATAAGAAAACCATTTCGAGCATTTTAAAGTTTCGTCTACAGATATCACAAAATAAAACAGCCGCCTCCTAACTAAGTTTCTGCGTTTGCTACCTGAACCCAACACAGAATGAATTATTAATATTTTTTTAATAACAGTCAATGTGAAAATATAGTATTAATCAAATGAGCAGTAAAATCTTCTGCCATTTCCAGTGAGGCAAAATTCGACAGAAACTATTATAGTAGTTGTTGGAGGTTGATAATTACTTTTTATGCTGTATCACAATACTATAAAAAAGCTATTTTTTATAATTACTGTAACCTGGCACAATTCAATAATTTTATTAAAAATATGGAAATGGCGCAGTTAATTTTCATTTTTGTTTTAAGCCCTATAAATAATAATATTTTATTGTATCACGGACATATTAACGATCCTAGTTAGAAATTGACCAACAATCACGTGTGAATACACCCCTACATTTAGGGGTTGTACCGTAAACCGAGGCACTAATCTAACCCATTTATTTTCATTTAGTTCTGGAGAGCGGTTTGAATCGCTCCGGGGGTGGGGGGAGGGGGTAGACACGTGACCCAATGTTTGGCAACAAGTTTCAAAATACGGGCGCACGTTTCGTCGCCGGATCAAATTCGATGAAAAATTAACTGAGTTTTATTTTTTATTTTTAAGGGGTTCGAATACTCTCATGCAATTTGTTCCAGTTCATTAATCTTCAAATACTAAATATTTAAATAGATGGGATTCTACGTCATCTGACCTAAGTACAAGGAGAGTTGGTAAATTACAAGACTTATATATAAATTTTCGCTTTATTTATAAATCTTAACTAGTAAATTCATGAATTTAATAAATATTTATAAGAAATAGTAAATATTTTAATATTTCACTAAAAGATTTTGCTTTTCTCTACTCATATCATTGTTTTATATAGCTAGAACATTTTACATTAGAAAATTTGATAGTGCCAAAATATGGCGTAAATTCTAAAAGAAACATCTACCTATTATATTCTCATAAGCAATACCATATTAAAACGGATACTTTTATAATCATTTGTATCTCAGTCCCTTAATCGAAAGCTCTCATTTCTTAATTTCATCGCGTCATTTGAGTGTGCTATTGTGATGGATTGAGCCGTCGTTCACGAATTAATCAAGTAGAGTCGTGAATGAGGGGTGGGGGTTTGGGGGGGGGGGGGGGGGGCAGGTCACGTGTGTGGTCACGTGGACACCGAGAGTGTGAAATCCGCGGGTTGGAAATGAGAATGCGATTGCCGTTCAACTGTCATGTTGAGAAATTGAGTTTTCATTTTGAGTTTTTAGGGTCTTGTTAAAGGGGTGGTGTGGGAGAATTATTTAGAAATGATGTATTAGGAATCATTGATGGTCATATTACAGGATGAGTTATATTTTGTCCAATGAATCAGGCGATCATGCAGTTTCTAACAAAAATTTGACTGAAAAGCAGCTAGCCCATACTTTCACATTCTTTTGGTAAAATTGTATGAAGTATTCACTATAAACGCTTTATTGTATAATTAAAAAGTGCTTTTAATAACTCACGTTGTTATATTTAGGTAATGTCTGAGTATAATTTCAATTTTTTCAATTATAGTCTTCCTCTGATGGAACTACTAAGCTGAGTAACATAAATACCTAAAAATAATGTTAATAACATCAAGTGTTTGTTTATGGGAACAGTCTTCGATTCTTGAAAATAGAAAATTAATTGCCACACAAATTTGTCACTATCACAAAAAACTGTATTATAATCGCAAACGTGAAAATGGTTTTCATACACTCACATATATTTGAAGGAACTCGGAAAGCCTGTAATTGTCTCCTTTAGAAACCTCTTACTTTTATTATGTAAACCATCCGACATTGTGTACTATAACATCATCCAAAACTGCAACTTAACCTCGAAAATGTTACTCAAAAATATCAAACGTACTGACATTCTTGTAATTTTAACTTCATTTATTATGTAAACCCTCTGAACTCGTCACTAACCTTTTATCTAATAGTTTTAGGATCTCAACATAACCTCAAATCACTTTCATAACCTCAAAGTTATCTTTGAAAAACATGAAATATGACTTTCATTACCACTTAAAAGTGTCCTCTTCTAACATTCATTATGTAAACCCACTGAACTTGTCACTAATCTCCCCCAAAACCCTTTCTCTGATTCCAGCATAGTCCGCAACAAAGCCGCGGAATCGTATTCAACGTCATGCTCTGACTTGTCTTCCAGTATCGTACGGAACAAGGCCGCTGAGAAGGCGAAGCATGTGCACCATCAGCAACAGCCGGGCAACACGACGCCGCAAGGTGCTACTGGCAGTGTTTCGGTCATCACGCATGCGCCGGCGTCGGTCCATCACGAGCAGAGGCCCGGAGCGTACAGTATCAACGGGATACTGGGCATTGCGCAAGCGCAGGATCCGAATGGGAATAATATTACGAAGAGGAAGAGGGATGAGCATCATACTGGTGAGTTGGTGAACGATTGGATTTTTTTATTTGGGCCACGACAGCTTCTTTCTTACCATCCATTACTACCTATTTTTCATATTTATCTCCCTATTGCCCCCAAAATCATTCATGCGTCGCCATTTTCATAGTTGCAATTGCGAATTTCATGTAAAAAATATAACAATATACACTTATATGTCTTAAATTTTTTAATTTTATAGATAACATCTCAGTTTGTTTTTTCATCAAATCTGAATTGCTTTCAATTTTCATGAAACAAAATAATTTCTAGCAAAAACTTAAAATACTACCCCAAATAATAAGAGATTCTAAATCAATATTTAAAAAAATCAGAACTGTATAATACCTTCTAAATTTATTGAAAATTAATGAAGTTCAATATAAATATTTAAACATCGCCTAACAATGTTCAACAGAAGATCATGTGAATCAATAAGATTGGTCCACGCAGCATCACTAGCATCTAAAGCGAGTTTGCGTGGTCATCATCACCATAAGCTCTCCTCCCCACCCCTGCTGTTGTTAACGATCCCTCATTCCAACCCCTTCCCCCTCCCCCAACAACCAGGTCATAATGATGATTATAGGATGACCCGTCTATTGAAATAGTTTCGGGTTACGTAATGTATTCAAGTCCACAAACTTCTATCTCTAACTTGATGCTCTTCAAGGGGTATTTTTCAAATGTCAGCTTTGATTTATTTAAAGGGATTAGGCAGCCAATGAAAATTCCAAATAATCACTTGTACATAAATAGATCGAGAGATATTTTAGGGCAATAGACTGTGACTAGGTACTATGAGGATAAAAATCATAAAATAATTAATCAGGAAATTGGAAAGTAGGTTCACTCTAAAGTGATGTCAACGAATCTATAAATTTCAAAATATGTATTTGAAGTCCTTTAAACTATTTAAAACACATTGATATTATTAGCTAGATAAATGCATACGATCTGGTATTGAAGAAGGGTTAGACACAATTTCATACCAATGAATCGAAAACCTCCTACCATAACGGTATCAATAACAACATAATAATCAAAATGCATCCCCAATTTTACCATTCACCGACTATAACCACCCTATCATGACGATAATAATAACCCAGGGTTCTGTTTTTCTCCCCGGCCCTTTGGACGACAATATAAAAGCCATTTTCCACCCGGCCCCCTCCCCCTATCCCTCCCTCTGGCCCCCTGGTGTGTGACCAATAGGAAGCCACCCCTTGACGGCTCGACCAATCAACTGTGAAGACGCCTGACGTCGTCACGTGATCAGGACGCGAGTTTAAATAGCTGGTTTTAAAGAGATTTTGTGTTATGTCAGAAAGCTGTCATGATTGCATGAGCTGATATAATTTGGGTCTTTAAATATATATACAAGTTATGGAATCGTTTTTAATTTTTGTTTTATTTTAGCTTTACAGCATAACATTATATTTGAGACATAATATAGCGTTTACAATATTACATTTGGTGTCATTGGCGGGACTTTGAATATTATTTGATGATTGTAAGAAATCTTTTAAACACTTTTCGTTACGTAACATAGTTTTAATTATTTGTTATGAATGCTATTTTGTAAGTATCTTGTAGCAGAATATAAAAGCAAAAGCGCATTGTATAGGATCCGTTTTGTTGTGGTTTGTTTGTTTGTTTCGTTGTTGTCGACAAAATAGAACGTTACATATAAATAAGTATAAGAACGTTTGTAATTTAAATTACCTGTATTTCTAAGAGTATCTAAATATTTTTAAACAGAACAAGTTGTTTTAGGCAGTAACGATCTGTACTTAGGTCTCGGGTTCGGTTCCCAAAGTCGTACTACTTGACAGTGCTCTCTACTAAAAAACCACCACCTTCTCCTTCCCACTTCTATCATACCATATTCTTCATAATCATCTCCTTATCAGCCATGCGTTGTCATTTGACTAGTAACAGAAAAGTACGACGTTTAATTTTTTATAGAAAAAAATGTGCGTTCATTTAAATATGTCTTCTTGACGACACATCAGTTCTTTACCAACAACATCATCCTCTGTGCCGTCTCTCTTCATCTCCGCTTGTGCGAGATCTCTCTCTTTCTCCCTTGTCTTCAACTTCTACTCTGCTTTGAGCGCGTGGAAGAGTGGAAGTCGTTCCGATGCCTGGTTCCAGTGAATAGTGCCGTTTGTCCCGCACAGCCCTCGACCTACGCTCTCTGTACTTTCAAGTCTAAAACACCCACCAGACTTCAGATGTAGGGGAATGACGAGAGGATTCTTCTTTACATTCCAGCTTTCTAAGAGATTACAAGCGTTGTTTTGTTCAATTTTATTTAAATATCCAGAACAGTGATTGTGTATCCAGTAAAACATAACACGGTGCTTTTATAAAATTAAGAGTAAACGGAAGTAAAATAATAGAATTCCATTTCATTTCAAATATTTCATTAACATAATTCTACTCTCTGCTGACGTCACAAAAAGAAAATTATTATGCACTTGTAGAGAACAAAAACAAAACTTTGACTTAACAAAACTAGCAGGATTTTTCCAGTTGTACACAAAACACTGCCAATTCTTTTTTGTATAAACTTCCAAGTGAAAAAGCATCTAACTCTGAACATTACATTTAAATTTATAACCACTTCCATATACAAAACCCTAATCTTCATTCCCACATATCTCATTTCTCTCAACTCATATCAACTCATATAAAACTTCTCTGTGGTCATTCTCTTCGGAACTCTCTCCATCTCTCTCCCTCTTCCACCCACACGGGGAGGGGTTTTCTCTCACAACTAAGGCTCAATGTATGACAGGAACTGGACCAGAACGGCTATTTCCACTTCCTGAAACTACCCTCGTGCTTCCACGGACAAAGAACAATGAGCCCACCGCACAATAACTATATCCCGCCGGCTGCCACCAGTGTAATATTCATCCCGTCGGCTGCCACCAATGTAATGTTCATTATGTGACCAACAGCTCTTCAGCTTCTGCGTAGAGGATATATGATTTTATTTTACTTGTGCAATGTGGAATATTAATCTGGGGGAAGGATTTTCGGGATTTACAGAGAATTGAAATTCATTGTTCTGTTGAGATTTATTGTTAAAACAAATCGTTTATATGCTGCAATCTTGATTCAAATATTCTTTAGAACGTCGCTTCCTATAGCAGTTTATTGTGTCCTTTATTATATAGGACATACCAAATATAGAACAATAACTTTTTATAAAAAGAAATTTTCAAAACAGCAGAAGTCTATTTTCTAGATTTTGCGCTACACACTTTTGGAATGATGTAATCAAGCTCTAGCAATTGCCAAACCTTACACAATAACTCATGTACCAATTACAAAATATGATTGGATGAAAGCACAAAATCATTTAAATGAACTTCCGTCCTTCTTCCTCTGATGTACAGATAATTTGTCCACAAATCGATTACGGCGCCGTCTGGTGATACCTATATGCCCTTAAAGTCATATTTTATGTCACTGACAAATCTGCCATCCACATTCTTATTGACACAAATTATATGCATATTACATTTCAATCTAACCCGCCAGTAAACAATGCTACCTCTTAACCCCCCCCCCCCCCCCGCCATGATATGACGTCACGGCGGAACTTTCAATGCCGCCAAGTCTCGGCTGAAAGCACAAAGCTCAGCAGCTTTCATCTCAACCCTTGAGTCTATTGCCTCGTCTATTGTTAGCGTATCTATAATAGAAGCAAATGGCAACCGAACACGGCGTCAAAGGGAATGATATAATATAGAAATCAGATTATATATCGTCAGAGGGTTGGGATGATGGTGGAGAATTATTTAGTGAGGTGTTTTGTTGAAACGTTTTGATTGTTGTCGAATTAAAACTCCGGACAATTTTTTTCTCATATGGGTGTCGACTAGATTTATCTTCCAAAAACGTCGAGCGGCCCAAGATGGGTAAATTAGTGTTAAGAATGGCAAAGTGATCAAAATTGTGTGACTATCGATTTTTAAATATAAACTATGTAGTTTATGACATCCATTTAACGAAATTAAGTCTAAAATGATGGACATCGAAATTCCGCCCGATTTACTCGGTTTGCTGTCAAGGAAAATCGAAAGGAAGCATTTTCAAAAAATTCTACATTTTTAACTAAAGATAAAATACTTTATACTCAAAACCGGGTAAGAAAATAATATATGATTTTAAAGAATGCATTCGTTTTAGATCAACATAAGAAAATTTTCGAACTCTTTAAAATTGTTATTGATTTTTATATCAGATATGTATATTAATCATCTTCATATGTATTTTAATAATAATTATTGTCGAGAATCTCTAAACATAGTTTTCATTTAAACCACGTAATTTCATAAACTTCATTTAACATCGGCTAAACTCTCTTCAGTCACCGCTTAATCACCACATCTCGCGGTTTCCCAGAATCCAACTAGCAATCTCTTCGCAAGACATTTTCTCAATCGTATATTCTTCCACGAAAGTCGTTCTCTTGTCTCTTTCCAACCACCCCCACTTCCTTCTTAAAAACCCCACTTCGGTTTTTCCTCCACTTTCCTCCCCCTCCCCCCTCCTCACCCACCCCCACCCCCCTGCCACGGTATCAAGATGCGCACATTGATTACGATTCCGACCACTTAGTTTCGCGAGGCTCCGCTACGCCCTATTGGCGCGCTAGCATCGCGCTTGGCTGCTACGAAGGATTACTCTAGCGTAGATTTCTCATTGATCCCAACAGATTCTGGGAACGATGAGGAGGGATTACACTAATACGTGGGATTATCCACTGGGATTGGAACAATTCAACACGACGGTTGTTGTGTTTAGTGTAAGATAGACTGTGAAAGGGAGAAAAGAAAATGCGGATGTGACTTTCTTGAATTTGTATGACTTTGTATTTTAAATGCAAAATCCTCTGGTAAATTAAAACAAAAACCAACTACGAAACTTCGTCGGTTTGAATATATACGAGTACGTTGAATTTGCACTAAGTTTGTTTGATTTTTAAATTGCCCCACAAACAGTAATCCACTTCGTATTGTAAAACTTCAATATCGCAAATATTGGAGGTACGAGTATTAACTTTTTAATTCTAGCAGTAGAAATATTTACTACATTTCTAAAGAAAAGCGTCTGGCTAAAAAAATCCTAAAAAGTCCACGAAATGTTTCTGTAAAATAATGTTGAAATACACCTTTAGAACTCACAATTATCTGGATACGTCGTTTACTAATAAATAATCATAATTAAACCGAATTAATATGACATTTAATAATGTGTTTTTCATGTGGTAATTTGTTTTATTTTCTCCAAACGATGAATATCATGCAAATACAAAAGAATGCTTAATGGTCGTTTTCTCTACCATAATTCAATGTAACCTCAAAGAATTCTCTCTTTCGTTACTAAAAATCACGAATGCTCTCTACTTTATCCCAGCGAACCACGCCGCTCACATTGTGGTTAGTTTATCAACCTTCATCGAAAAACTGCACAGCAAGCAGCTCTTTTTTGAATATAAAAAACATAAAGTAGTCCAAAGCTCTGCCCTTTGCAATATCCCCCTCCCCTCCCCCCTTCACATCCCATCCCACATCACCATTCCCAGGGTGATATTTTTCAGCGAAGCCCATACCTCTGCATAACATAAAATGTTTCATCCAGGACCAAAATTCTAAAAAAAAAAACACTCCATCATAATCATGGTCTCGTAATCCAATCCCCCCTCCCCTCTATGAAATCCTAGTGTTGTACGTGGGGGGTGTGTGGGGAGTGGAGGAGGGGGTAGAACAATCTAATCACGATTTTGCAGCAACCAAATGTCACTGGTCAATTGAGGGTTGGTAAAGTGGGTGGGGGGGGGGGGGGGATGGGGGCACAATGGGAATACTTGTTGGCGCATTATTTTAATTGGATCGTCCCCCGCCCACCTCCCCCCCACCCCTTGCAACATACATATACACATCATTGAAGAGCAAATTCGGAGTTCGCTAAAAAGCAGACCTCGCAAAGCGATTTACGATGAAGAAAATCGAAATGGAAATATGTCAATTATGAATAATCCAACAGAATACAAAAACAATATTTATGTAACATAAGACAGCAATTGATACACATTTTCTTTCATTTTTAATATGTTAGAATATACATAGAATACGTCCCACCAACATTATTTTTGTCATATCTCATTCGAAATACAGAATCTTTCGTGAATCGTCAAAAAACTAAAAATAACAAAAGAAGTATACTAAAATCTTCCCTATTTTGACAAAATTAACACCAAATGGATCAATTCATAAACCTAAGTCCAAAATTCTAAACTCATCTCATTCGAAATACAGAATCTTTCGTGAATCGTCAAAAAACTAAAAATAACAAGAGAAGCATACTAAAATCTTCCCTATTTTGACAAAATTAACACCAAATGGATCAATTCATAAACCTAAGTTCAAAATTCTAAACTCAAAGCAACCGTCTCCAAAGCGAGTGTACATAGATCACCAGTGTTTTGTGATACATAGAAACTCCACTGGGATCTCTGCTGCCCCCCCCCCCCCCCCCCACTCACCCCACTGTATGTTTAGTCGGTCTGTAATGACACAACGCACTGTCACTACAGTGAACAGTTCGACTCCCAGTGGATATCTCAATACGTCCAACTCTTTGTCCTTTGCTCTGTTGTTTAGAAAGCCTACTGGGAGCGACAGAATGGCTGGCAACGTTTGTAGATTGAAAACAAATTAATTAGGTGGAAGAATTTCTCGTTTAGAATTAAATGAAGTGGTTGGGTTTGGATTGAAGTAAAGGCAGAGGGGGTTGAATTAGCAGGACATTTGTGATCGAACCATAGACGATTATTTTAGTTGTACAGGGAACATGAACTGAATTTTTTTAAATTTGAACACAACAATATTAAAAAATGGGTTTATAAGATGGATACATATAAATTTAGTATTTGAGGAATTTGAAGAGGCCATAATTTCATTGCGTTTGATATTTATATTTGTTCAGCGTTCATTACGGGTTTAGATTTTGTACATTACTCGGTTAGAATAGTTTGATGGACAAAATTGTTTTAAAGTAAAATTGTCAAAGTTTATTTTTCGTTCAAAAGTATGTGAGAAAGTTGGAAAACTGTTACTGTAACTTCAATATTATGCAGTTTAGTACGCAGTGTTCAATATGCATTTTATTCAACGATGATGAAAGCATATTACTTTCAAATGTTCTCGGTGCATTAAAAGAAAAAAATAGTAACGAAAGCATTGCCAGAGCATTGCTCTATCTTTGATGAAATAGAGGAAATGTAAAAAAAGTTATTCTTCTTATAGGTGGCTTTGGTTGGGCGTTTGTCCGTGTTTCCGTATTACAAGAGCAAAGACATCGCCGAAAAAATATCATCTCTTCTTTTCTTTTAACCACAAGAAGATTCGTTATATCTTAGATAATCGTTAATAAAGAAGCAGAAAAAAGAAATTCCGCTCAAGTTTTTTTTTTATCTTCACCACCCTCACAAGTATATAAAGCGACACAAAAAGGAAGTTCTAGTTTTGTCTTTTTAGTTCTGTAGTTGACCGCAATGGCGTCGGCTAGTAAACCGGAAGTTGGCACACAGAATGGTATCATTCATTTTGTTTTCTTTTCGTGGGGTATCTGAATCTTTCTTAGAGGGTTGGGGAATGGTTGGAAAGAGAAGGAGAATGGAGATCTTTTGTAGGGGAACGAAGAGAGTGAAATCAAGTCATTATACTCGAAAGATAGACGATGCGGAACAAACACACTTGAAACTTATCATCGTACACAAAGATTTTTTGTTTGATATTTTCTTTGATGAATATAATAGATTTAAGAGTGATAATTTTGTGTTTGCAAGATTCCTAGAATATTTATAAACAGTATTAAGCATCACCGAGCTTAATACCATAACACGACATAATACACTGCTAGCAAGCGACGTCCAAGTGTTCTATTTACATGGACGATTACTCAAAAAGATCACAAAATCGACATGTTTTCATAAATCCATTGTTCTATATTGTACGTCACTTGCTTTATGCTTGCTATAAGCTGTAGTTATAGTTCGAAAAGGTTTAAGTTTGGAAAGCAGTTTGTTTGACAAGTTTGTTTGTTTGTTTGTTGCAGATGAGAACAGAGATCTGAACGGCCACGCTGAGGATGAGATCAAACGACAGAGAACGCAATACAACGGCGACCAACTCTATTCCAACGTAAGTCACAGAGTTCATAGATGTACTAACTCAACTCATACGTTTCAACAAAATGGAACTCTATAACGAAGAACTAAGCTAGTTCATAGCTTCAAGTTGTAGGTACTTTTCTAGAATCCCACTTCTGTCACCATTTGTAGTTTTAGATCAGACGAATAAATATACATTTGTGACAGATTATAATCGTTGGGAGTATCTATACATACTGACTATACGACGAGAAAAGTAGAAATATATTCTATATAAAGAGGCTCCACCTTGTGTTATTTATATTTTGTAACACTCCAAAAGTGTCTTTAGTAGCAAAAAAGCTGAACTACCTATACATAACGTCAAAGTGTAGGTACTCATGACAACCTACAAACTATTAGAATTCTTAGTGCAGAAAGAGTGAATGGGACAGCATACATGTTGTGTTTAATTTTGCTTTTGTCCTCAAAATCCCAAGCTAATATTGTTTAGATTGTAACTAACATGCTCTGAATTGTCTCCTCAGCTTTGGTCCAGCAAATGGAGCATCAAAGACGAACACAAGTTACTCAGCGAGCTGGGCAACGGTGGCGCCCCCAACGGCGTGTCGCCCTACTACGACCCTCAGACGGGATTCCCCGTGGTCACCACGACCTCCGACCTCTACGACAGTATTAGCACGATGACGCAGGCGCAGACGGCGCCCGTGTACACGCCTCCCATTGGTCAGTTGATATCTTCACACTTGTGGTCCGGGATCAAGTTGTTGTCTTGTGCTCCACACCAGACATCTTAGAAGTCTAACTCTTTGTCAATTTGTAGACCACCGTGATGACAACTTGATCAGATACGAAACTGATTATATCATAGATACTTGTGCATATTGTTGCATTTGTTTGTGTTAACATGTGTTTAGTGTGTGGTAATTAAATAAGGACTGGTCTTGCCAAACATTTGGTGACGAGTAAACAATCATGAACGAAATTTACAAAATATGAATAACCATTGAGACACTTGAATACTCCAATGTATTTGGTGAGACAAGTCCTAATTGCTTTTGTGCAAGAATAACGTAATTATTATAGATTATAAATCAGATTATAATATAATGCATGAAGCTAATTTTACAAATGCGTCTCTAAGGCCTGGTTAAAGACATATTCAGAGAAATGGGGACAACAGCCAAAGTTATGAATCTGGACTTTGAACAAATACTTCCTTGTACTATAGAGAGGAGAAATAGAGTGTGTTAGAGAAAAATCTCAGTTAAAGTTGCCAACGACCCATCTTAAAGTTTAAGTATATTATTCTAGCTTTGAAAATGCACCTATTCCCAAGTAATGAAGCATTTTATGTGGATTCATTACCCTTCTCCGGGCTCGTGGAAACTAAATTTGTAAGGAGGGGAAGATAATAGAGGAAGTAACAATTGCGAGAAATACGATTACATACGAAGAGAATGGGTAGTTTGGGGCGCATAGGCCCCGTAAAATTTAAAAATTCCAGGAAATTATTTGGTGCATTTCTATCAAATCATAATGAGGGGAATTGAATCAGAGGGGGTGTCCGCCCCTCCCCCTTCCTACGCGCCTGTCCTCTCGCGGTACAGATTAGGCCTTAGAGACACATTTGAAAGAGTCGCCATGCTTCTGTTTAGTAAGATGCATGTTCAGGCAGGATTTTAGAGTTCGTTCGAGCCGCTCGCACGAAAACGTCCACTCACTGGCCTCGCACGAACTCTAAACTCCGTATGCTTGTGTCTTGCGTTCGTAAGCTTGTCTTGTGCTTGCTTGTGTTGTGACCGAATGTTCTGTACGCACCATCCAGTCGGCACTGGCTCGTTGCCGCCATTGGCACCGATTACGATGCAGGAGATCAAGCTAAGTCCCATGGACGCGAACTTGTCGCCGTATCATACGGGAGATGCGAGGAATGAGTCGCCGTATACAGGTGAGAAGAAGCAAGGGCAAGACAAGTGTAAATAGACATAGTGAGAGATCAGATACGGAATCATACTCAAAACTGACTTTTAGAGAACTTTAAGCGTTCTATTTCAGTGACAAATTGGTTATAAATTACTGTTCTTTGAATATTTGTTTCAATTTGAAATTAAATTGTTTCATTATGCTCGTATCTGTGCTCGCTTATAAACGCGACACATAACGGTATTGTGTATTAATGAAACATTTGATACAGAAACGTCCCTCTTAGGGTTCGGAATTTATTTTACCTTCTCAAATTATTAAAGTCTGTGCTGACAAATGTTTATAGAAAATACCAATAGAAACGTAGTTGATGATTCATATTTTAATAAATACAGTGAGTTTATATAAAATAATGGATTGTTGTATTAATAAGTTGGTCATCTGTTAGCAAAAAGGCAAGATTTGTTCGACCAATACTCGTGTTTTGGGACAACCACACAATGAGGACGTTTTATTACTGAATATCTCATCCATACATCAAGAAATATAACATTAATATAAAAACATTCACAAACTAAGAGCGTTCTGTGAATAGATACATAATTAGTTTTGTATAATTTCACTGTAGAAGTTTAAAAATAAAGAATTAAGATATTTTCATGGTAACCCTAAGGTAGCAGGTTCCTTATTTATCTTGTAAAAAGGGAAAAGAAACAGTTTATTCGAATATCTCTGCCAAAACTTGGCGTGACGTTGCATGTAGCCAATCCCGCCTGCATTGTGTTGCATCGTGTTGTATCGTGTTGTATCGTGTTGTATCGAATGCTCGCTCACCCGCACGTCTCTCCCGCATGCCATGTAGACACGAACTACAACCTGTCGCAGCAACCCGAAGCCCCGGGCTCGAGTCCCGGCCTTCCGCTGACGCATGTAGACCCCTCGGCGTCTCCCGATCCAGGCTCGCTGACGCTTCTTCAACCAGCGGGCAATGCTCAGCAGGCACCAGGCGTGGCGTACAGTGCGATGTTGCCGAGTTTCACGCACTACGCGCAAGGTAGGTGTTGCTGGAGTAGAGGAATGGCAACATTGTTTGTGTCCTTTAGCATGTGTTTGTACTAGATATGTAGGGGAAGGTTTCTGATATTGGATCAGCGCACTTCGATTAAATTAATTCCGGTCGTTTTTAAGGCGCCGATCCAATTTTGACAACCTTACCCTATCTGAGCTCATAATTATTGTGTTTAGACAGACGTTAAACTAGTAAAGCGGTCGCTCAACTGCAGCCAAGTTCAACGGTGCACAACGCTAAATATATTTTATCCAAATTACAACTATAATGGCAGAGAACGTTAATTGATACAAACCGATAAATATTTTTCATGATTGGAAAGGAGCTAATTCTGCAATCACCGGGTGGACCCAATGACCTACATTAGGTGGACCACATGATTAATTATGCTGATATTGTACTATTGGGGGTGTTTTTGTTTTACTTCTAAAGAAAGGGTTACGTTAAATATTTCCACATAGAAATATAACCTCTGGAAGCCGATTTTTTTTTTAAACATTATATGTATATACAATTTGGTATTGCCAGAAAACCAGTCACTGCACTCTAAAGCCCCATTTACACGGTGCAATTTCTTGTACAACTGCTGTACCACACTTCTGTGTCACACTTCTTGAATGGAAATTAGAACATGTTTTAAGTTCTGCGACAGAAAGTTGCGTCGTGTAAATACAAAATTGTATGAAAAATGGGAATGTGACACAGAAGTTGTACAAGAAGTTGCACCGTGTAAATGGGGCTTAAAAAATCGTCTACAAATGTGTGTTGATTTTGCAAGAATCAATCTGACATTTTGTGTAGTAATCAACACACTGTTTGTGTCGTCAGAAATCAACACATTTTTGTGTTAAATCAATACAAAATCGTCATAAATAAACACACATTTCTGTAGACGATTTCTTAAAGTGTACCAACATAAGATCGACGCCATCAAGGACGCCCAATGAACTATTGCGTCTTTCCTTCTAGTCGGTGGCGGCGGCGGCGTCGGTCTGCCTGGCGGCGTCGTACCCGGCGTCGGCGATTACGCGTACAGCTCGTCGTACTCGCAGTACACCGCGTCGCCGTACAATTACGGTTACGGGCCCGCTGGCGGGTTGCTCAGTAAGTAAACAGTGAGTATAAACAATAAAAAGAAAAACTGTCGCCAAAAGCAACATGCAAAAGGAAATCTGCACATTGATTTAATTACCTCGTTTATGGAACATTTTCTCACTAATTATGACTTTTTGATAAAGTGATTGACAGTACCTGGTGATACTTTGTTGATACAATGCTGATACTTTGTTGATACATTGTTGATATGGTTAATACAAGGTTGATACATTGTTGATAACGGGTTGATACATTGTTGATATATGGTTAATACATCGTATCCATGGTTACATTGTTGTTACAATGCTGATACTTTTGCTACATTGTTGATACCGGGTTGATACATGGTTGATACCGGGTTGATATATTGTTGATACCGTGTTGATACATGGCTGACTGTACTGAACTATATTTAAAAGTCATGGAAGTCTTAAAGTCTTATGTAAATGAGGTTCTTGTTGGTAAAGTAGACGTTCTAAGACTACTTTATCGACTAATCGGTGGAGTAGCACACGGGTTGGCATCACAATTTTCTAATGGATAAAAATGCACAATTTGCACTATCACTTATGAACTACACTCTGTTCATGCCAAATAATATTTTATCACGATCACTGTAAAAGCATATTGCACCTGGTGATTTGTATTGAAGACTAGTAATTGTTAGGGTATTTGAAAAAGAAATATGTACCTTTGTTATCTTTGAATAAGTGCTTTCTTTAAAAGATGATTAAAAACCATCACCCCTAATCAAGATTTCAAAGAAATCATGATATTACGTACTACTTCCTTATTTTTAAAACAGCAAGATATGATAATTTTGGCAGAATCCATAAATTTATTTCCAGCTGGCGTATGAATGTTGACAAGTTATATTAGAGAGCAGTAACAAGTAACGATATAATGTTTTCCCTATTAACCTTTTCAAAAAATAAGAAGAGTATTAAGAGAAGATAATTAACCTAAAGATGTTAATTGATGTACTTTTGGTAATAAAAAAATCATCACAATTGGCCCTGAATGTAATTAATACACTGTACCTCAGATGTAGAGGGCCCGATGTCCAGTTCAATGATTCGTGAGGTGATATCAAAAACCAATAATTTCTACTTTAATTCAATAGTATTTGTAAATTGTAATGATACCAGTCATGTTTTAAAATAATTTATCAATACATATGTGTTGTATGTGTGTTGATTACATAAAATTTAAAAGTGTCTAAAGCGAAATCGACAAAATTCACATATGAACTTCTACGTCTGAGGTACAAACAAACTAATGTTGTTTCATCTGAACGAAAATAATATTGTGTAACTTTGTGTTTTCCAGACGGCTCCAGCTTCTACAATCCCAACGAGCTGCCCACGCTTCACCACCAGAACACTCGTGCCCACTTTCTCCAGGAGTCCGAGGCCGAATCCCATGCCAGATCCCCGTTGTCTGCGACCCGTGCCAGTTCCGGTGCCAGTGCCTCGTCACCCACCGGCAGCGCGTGCATGAAGACCGACGCCATTGTTACGGACTTCATGGTGTAGATCGAGTCCACACGTTGGGCGCCAATTTGTAACCGCAGCACGACGTCGATTACATGGTGAAAACACAGCAAATCTTTGAAGCGGATCTCAGAAAATCAGTAAATGATTATTTTGCTAATTTACCAAAGATTGATAACATATTAATCTATGGCTTGCGTTTGTGATGGACTTTTCCCTGTACTCGGTGAGAGGCAACGTTCTGAATTAGTGGACAAACTGATACTCAAAGTGACTTGGGATAATTCGATATTTTCTTTATTCAATGAAGACATTGCACTACCTCTCAGTCGACCATGTATGTGGTCTAACTGCAAAGACAATAAGAATAGAGGTGTTTTTAAATTGTTGTGTCATATTTAATTATGCTGAAGATACAACATCTAATGTGAAGTATATTGAAAACGAATTTTAAGGTTTGTGAACATTATGAAACAATGTATTTTAGATTTAGGATAATAATTCTTGTGACAGAGAATTTTTCAATCGGCGGTAATCGCATGCGATTTTAAAACTCAAATGAAATGAAACATTTTAGAAAAATCTATTGTTTTATTTTTTATTTTTTCTACTTACTTAAAAAATGCCAAAGACATTTTTCGTCCCCTGTAGTATTTTACTCAGATTGTCTGTCAAAGAGCGTTCATGATTTTGAGTATTGTACTGAATAATTGTATGTATAGCTAGACAGTTTCTGTTACAGATTTTTTATTTAATATTTTTGATTTTACATAATTCATCCCACCATTTGTTTCATTTATAAATATTTTGTTTTTTTTCATCACTTTACTGCACCACACTGAGATTCACTTATTTTCACAAATTTAGTTTTAATACTAAATAATTTGTAAAGAGCAACAAATTGCACTTCACTTCACAAAAATCTACACTAAGACAAAATGCACATAGCTCATAATTAAAAAAGATTCCACTGATGTTATGTTAATAATTTAATGTTCTTTCCAATTCATCGACAAAACCCGAAGTAATCTTTATTCACCAAACGTAATAGGTACCTAAAATGTATTTACTTTAATACAATGAAATCGAATTTGTGCAATCGTAGTCTTATTCAATTTGCTTGATCAAATTTGATAACAAATTAAATAAATTATATCCAGTACTAGTCAAAGAGAAAATGATTCTCTCCTGGATAATTTCAGTTAAATAATTTGGTATTTGTAATACCGACAAACTCATCTATATTATTTATTGTTTCTAAAAATAAAATGTCCTAGAATTATTTTGTGCTACCAAAGAGAGAATTATAAAAAAATTATATGGCAATATTATTTATCAGAAACATTGACATTATATTTTATTTCAATCAAATCAACGAATAATTTGAGTTCTTATCTTTAATTTAAATAAAAAAAATTACAACATAATATTGCAGTTCCTTTCAAATTTAGTTCGTTTATTTCTCATTATAAAATTATAGTAATATAATTATTTTATTACTTGACTCTCCATGAAAATTGAAAAGCGAAAAGTGGAATGAAAATTGTATAATATTTAAAAAAAATCTTTCCACAATATTTCACGATCATTGTAGAATTCTTATAGAAAATTAAAGAGTTATTGTAAAGATATGGCAATGTTTGTATTCTCTAATACTTCTAAATCCCAAATCCCTGTCCAAAACAACAGCACTCAATCAAACAACCTAAGGGCTGGTTTTTCTATCTCGCAGTGGTCATTCTACGAATGCCATTGGTTGTTACTATAGCAATCGAGTCCTAATCAACTGTTTTATTTAATTGAGCAGTTAAGTAGCTGTTATAAATTTTTTGTTTATTTTTTATCTTTCTTTTTTTTTAAATGTAGCTTTGAAAAATCGGCCCTTAGTTTACTCAGAATTAAAACAGAAGCCAATCACGCTCCTATCATCAAACAAATTGTTCTTCGGTATAAACATGTATAAAGATATAAAAAAAGAAAAACACTTTATAAAGAGGCAGCCTATTTCATCATTGGAATTGAGTGATATCAGAAGCCAATTTCAATGACATATCCAAATATTTAATATTACCTTCAAATATAAAAGTAACCCACCATGGCGCATCGCTTTTTTAAATACTTCTATCCTAAAAGTAGAAACAACTACCTATAGGTAAGTCATCTTCCTCTGTCTTTTACATGCTATTACGAGTCAATATAGATGAATTATGCTACTTTATATGACACATATCAATCAATATAAACGCTTTACTCTTACTAATGGCTGTTTTGTAACTTTCAAGTAATTTCAAGGGCGGATAGATTGAATGACAGGAAATTGTGGGCTCGATCATTCATATGCCACTGTTCCTAGGGTGTAGGTGATTATGGAACATAAAACGCCGTTTCTCAACAATGAAGTTTGCAGTGGTCTTGAACTGGGGGACGATCCTCGAAAACAGTTGGACCGACTGGAACGAAACTTGTATTAACCTACTTGGAATATCATTGGTAAAACCATAAAACAAAGAAATTTGTTTGTAAAACTATCAGTATCAATTATATTTTCTAGTAGGTAGATAAAAATCAGAAGTTTCGTAATATTCTTTTGAGGAACTAGCCATTGTCAAATATTTAAAAATTTCACTATTCTTTACTTTTATTCCATATTCCACTTATTCCTTGAATATTGGCTGCTGCTTATACATAATATTAAAGCAGGAGCTTTAATGAGGAATGTTTTTACTCCAACACAGTAAAACATTCTGAGTCTAGTATTTGGTAAATCATAATTGTTTTACGAAATAAACTACACAGTTTTAAGTTACTTATTTGGAATTTCAATAGTTTGTTCTTCGCGTGACAATTTCTCTACTTCGATTTCCAACACATTGCCGCTCTTTGAAGTTCATGACGAGTATTGCACGATAGTTAAGATATTTACAATTCCGTTTAGTGAATGAGACATATGAACTGTGTCAATCTATGAGCATGCCATCTGCAAACCTGTGTCTTTTATTAATAGGCAATAGTCTAGGTCATTTTGTGGCGCAATTCCATGACATGGGGTTGCGATCATATTAAATGACAACTTCGTTCTCGCGTGAGATATTCTCATCTCATATTCACGGTCAATTCTATAGGGTGAGATGAGAAGCTTGTCACGCGATAATATTTTATGTGATCGGAGGGAAGTCTCTTTCAACACAAATAATAATGACAAATACACTTTTCACCCGAAAAAAATAACATTTTCATTCATAAAATATCAAATTGAAATTTCACGTGACATTTTGGCGGGAAAATCTATGTGTGACGCATGTGAGTCCGGTGATGACGTCATTTCTAGGTCCACAACAATGTGTTACCATGGTGAATACTTTGTTGCCATGGCAATGCTGTTAAATAAACAAATTTGAAACAAATTTAACAAATTTAAACAAATGTAAAATTTATCGAGGTTGAGGGCAAGTTTTTCAATGCCTTGTTAACTTTTAAACAGTCAATTAGGAATATTGCCATGGCAACAACCAATGACAATCCTCGAATGAACGTTTAAAACTTTACTACTGGTTTTAGCAGACTATTGAAATACCTGCACTATAAATAATTTTTTAATTCGGAGATTTCTATCAATCTTTCTGTATCAATTACCTACTTAAAAACTATTCGTTTCATCCCACAATAATAATGTTTTGTTTGTCTACATCCTAGACAATGTATACTTTCAATATTTCTCGTTTTTAATCCATTCTACAAACTAGGGAGAGTTCACTTAAGATATTATCGACTAGCTTTTTGTGATTTTGTCCCAGGTTCATTCATTGAAACTAGGAATCTAACGGTCTTGGGCTCGAATCCCAATCCCCCCGGTGACAAAATCTTTTAAATTTACATTTCACTTACCTACATGAATGACATCTAGTCATCTACCCACCTGAAATGTCAAGAAATTTCGTCATTTCAGTAAAATTACCATAGTTAGAATATTTTTCTTCGATATATTTTATCTAGGTTAAAAGGTAAATGAGTGTCTATTTATTAACAAAAGCATTTTATAGTAGAGCAGCACTCGCAGAACTAATGTCAAAGACAACTATCAATTAATAATAGTTGCCCTATGATATTGCAAAAACGATATCATACTCATACAGGTGTATATTTCACACGCTCTCAAATGCATCGTCTTCCTAAGGGTATAAAAGAGCATGGACGTTTGGACGTATGGCATACATAAGATCATATCGTTGTTGAGCACTTGTCAGGAGAGATAATGGAGAAGAAGAAATCCTTTGTCGAACTGTGTAGACGTATTTTTAAAGTAAACATCTTGGTAGGAAACTGGATACCGAAAGTCAAAGAATTATTTCCTTCTTCAATTATAAGATATGCTTTAAAAACATCACTCGTCATTACTGATATTATAGTAACAATACAATTGTTGACTTTGGGCTTGGAGGTCATATTAAGCGATGCCGACATGATTCAACGATGTAAATCTCTGTTCATGTTTTCAACTCTTCTGCAAACAAATTCGAAAATTTACTTCTTTGTTGTGAACGAAGCTAAGATTGACGATTACATTCAAGCATGGAATGACTCATTTAAGAACGATCCAAGATGGAAAGAAACCGAAGAAAATTTTGAAAAGAAATATCAGTTCATTAATAAATTTGCGCTTGTCGGAGCAGTAATTTTAAGTTTTTTTTTTGTAGGATGGTTTGCAATCCCATTGGTGATTTCGGTGATGTACGAACGCGAGAGATTTCTAGGAATTCCGTCCTACTACCCTTTCGATCCGTATGTTTCACCGCAATTCGAATGCGTTATCATTTTTCAATTTGCTACTACTTTCTTTATGTGGACGAAAGCGATTCCGTTTGAAGCTTTTTACTTCACTCTCGCATATCTTGAGATCATCCAACTACAGCAATTGAAACATCGTCTTGAACGCATCTTTAACGACAAGAAAGAAGAGAGAGTGACACTTGGTCCAGAGAAACCTCAAGAGCCTTCCTGGCTTCTTAGTTCCGTTGAAGAAGAACAACTGCCAGGGGTTGAAACTGTCAAGAAATCTCGTGGGAAGAAGAAGATGACGGAAGAGGAGAGGATAACACTTGGTCTGCAGAAACCGCTGGAGCAAAACTGGCTTCTTCAAAACACGAGTTCGGAAGATGAAGAACAACTGTCAGGTTTTGAAACTGTCAAGAAATCTCGTGGGAAGAAGAAGATGACGAGGAATCTGGTTCCAGTGAAAGGGATTGTTAAGGAGGACTCGGAGGTTCAGTTGATCATGACGCAGCTGAAACTCTGGATCCAGCATCACCAAGACACAATCAGGTAAATACTTCGCTATTTCCTTCCGTACCTTAGTCAGACTTGAACATATTCATTAAATCAAGGTTTTGAGAGAAGTTTATTTAAAACATTATTTAAAAATAGGTGTGATAAGGATAAACCTAACTAGGATTCAAAATATTAAAAGTGAAATATTTAGGCAATACACTCAACAAAAGAAAACCCGGTATTCGAAAGAACGGATTGGCGTAAAGAGCTTTGTAGGCACTGATAGTTAGATGCTAAGCTCGCATCATCTAACTCTAGTAGATATGAAGGGATGTGCGTTGTGAAAAATGTCCGACCGAACCGGGGCTCGAACCCGGGACCTCTCACTTGCCGGGCGAGAGCTCAACCAACTAAACTACCCGGTCGGACGGATGGACATTCCGTCCGTTCATTCCATTCTCCTCGGAGATCTCTAACCCTCATCAGTGCGTTGTGTCTAATGCAGAGTGAATGGAAAACACAGCCTTGTATACCTAAGATGAATAGTGTATCCACTGAACGTATTTAACATTGGGCCGAATGTAGATGATTTTGGGCGGCGAGTTTGATTGTCTCTCGATCGCAGCGCTAGTCTGCGCTGCGGTCAAAGTTTCAACTAGGAAATTTTATTCTAATTTCTCATTCAAAATGCCATTTTAGGAACATATTTTGAATTATTATTATATTATTATTTAAATAAAACAACTCTGGTTTAATAAATGCAATAACAAAGGGTAAATAAGATAATAAAATCTTAACACTATGTAGTTCTCCCATATGCCGCCAGGATCGCGTCGTTCTTGAGACAGTTCAAGGTCATATTTTATTCTCAAAAAATGTTACACGTTTTCGCGTTCAGTGGAAACACTCTTCATTTTATGTATACAAGGCTGTGTTTTCCATTCACTCTGTCTAATGTCCGTCCGTCCGACCGGGTAGCTCAGTTGGTAGAGCTCTCGCCCGGCAAGTGAGAGGTCCCGGGTTCGAGCCCCGATTCAGTCGGATATTTTTCACAACGTACATCTCTTCATATCATCCTGACTCCATGGAAGTTTTCCACAGAAACCAACATTCTCATAAATCTAGTAGGTTAACTCTGGTTTCATTGATAATAACAAGGATTGATTTTCAAGGAACCTGACCAGGAATCAATACATTCCCTTCTTATAAATAATCAGTTCCTTTATATTTGAATAATACTTTACGACCGTATAAGGTATTGAAGTTATATTTATTTACGTTCTTTCAGACTCGGCGAGAAGCTCAACGATTTGTTCTCACCAATCTTCGCAATGATAATATTCTGCACCGTCGTGACAATGGCTTTCATGGCCTTCATGGCTACGGAGGATGTGAGTCAATATTCGTTGTACCTTTATCAGTTATCTAAATGATACACTTTATCTTATATCTTTATCTCGTACTCTTCCAGAAGTCGCTGAACGTCATACAGACATCAATTACCATCGCTTTCCTCATGTTCAATTGCCTACAACTTTATCTCTACTGTCACGTAGCAAGCGATATTGAAACTGCTGTAAGTATCTTTTAGTCCAGGGGTCGGCAAACTTTTTTGGTGAAGGAGCCAATTTCCCCCAAAATTAATAAATTAAATAATAATGGCAGCCGCAGTAGAGGCAATACACCGAAGATAATAAATTGAATTACTTGTTTATTTTGAAATTTTGACGAAGCTTTCCAGTTTGCCCCACAGGGCGTCTATTTAGAATTTCTACAATTTAAAACATGATTCTGGGACTCTAAAATGAACAAACTGAATCAAATAACCTTCCAATTGTTGCCCCGCGAGGCGTTTTATTTTGGAATTTTCAAAATGTTCTATTTCAGATTTTTATTTAAATTTAAAAGAGCCATTCAAGAACCACCCAAGAGCCGCAGGTTACCGACCCCTGTTCTATAGACTCTAAGGAGAAGAAAGTTAACAGTACAAAACGCGCACAGTTTCCCAAAGTGTTCTTTTATAGTTTTGTCAATTAAAACTAACAGATTTTTTAAAATCAGATAATATTGTGTACATTTCAAGCTTACTAGACTTAATAATGACACGCACTGGAGTAAATTATAATAACGAATCTGCAACGACCTCAAAGTTTAGTTTACTATAATTTTTCTTACCAGAGGATGTACCCCAGTGTATGACATTATTTATTCTTACTAAAAAATGTGAAAGAACCGTGAGCGTCATGTTACCATACCGACCAACTTCACACTGAATGGAACATGAACAATTGTATTGATCCAACGAAAATACGTTTGTTCAAGACAAAGTTTTGTAAATTCACAGTTTGATTTGCAAATCAAACATGACCACTGCGTAGAAAAGCAGGAAAAAACAGTTACTGTTCCTACAAATAGCCGGAAAAAACGACTTTTCAACCCACCTTTTCGAAGAGGATGAATAATTATGCATATTTACGTAGAGAAATGAAAGGAAACTTAGAATGACGTGTCTGATCCAAAAATTATTAGTGTGGACGTGTTCCTTTTGCTAACATACCTATTCTTTTACTGATCCTTAGCGAAAATAAACTGCCGTTGATGTTAGTTTCTGAATTCTGATCTCTGTGTAGGGACTGGAGCTGTCTGACATTTGCTTCTCCAACGGCTGGCAGAAGTATTTGAAGGAGAAGCAGATCCAGAACTGCTTGAAGATCATCCACCAGCGAGTCCAAATACCGATCAGACTGACAGCCCTTGGCCTCATGGCTCTCAATCCTGAGACCTTCATCGAGGTAAGGATACGATGTTGAATGCACGAGTCGCACCATACTCTTAACTTAGTCGTTTAAGTATGACTAAATTTACACTGAGTTATACAGTGATGATTTCAGGCAATTCGCGGGGGGGGGGGGGGGGGGGCTAATGCAAATCTGGGGTGCAATTTTGTATAGAGGGATATCTTGGAATGGAAGGGGGATGTATTTAGGACATTATAACCAAATTCATTATACAACGGTCAGTAAAATAAAACCGCAAATAAAAGGACATCGCTTCACATCAGACGCATTTTTCTAGGTTTTCTTCTTGTTTTAAAATCAAATGATATTACATCATCAGTAATTGATTAACAAATAATATATAATAATATAAAATGTTCCTTCCCAAATTTTCAGTATGTGAATATTGCTATTTTCTGGTCTGTTTGGGAGGGGGAGGCAAAATATCATCTCGGGGGGAAAGGGGGGGGGGGGGGGAAAGATCGGTGGGGAGGCTGAGCCCCCCCCCCGAGATATGCCTGATCTGAAAAAAAGCTTTGTGAAAATTGATACTGGAACCGTTTGATCGATCACCATGAAATTTTGCATGTCATTGGGACCATCATGTGTTTTTGACGTTTTTTTTTTAGAAAAATCTGTTAAGAACTTCAATAGTTATTAAAAACATCTTGATTGGGATATTTCATCCTGTATTATTTTTATTTTAACGTAATGTCAACAGTTTCGGTCCATATGTTTAGACCTTCTTATTGACATAGTTTGTACGTAAATGTTATGCAAAATGGCACTCTCTCTAGTTGTAGAATGGATTGAGGACGTGAAATATTGAAAGTATACATGTGTAGGGTGAAGAAAAACAAACAAATATTATTGTGGGATGAATAGTCATCAAGGAATATTACAGAAAGATTCGTAGAAAATAGAAATCTCCGAATTTTAAAATTTTAACCTTGTGTTAAAGTAATATCGGCATTGACGTCATGGGGCTCAGCATTGCCATGGCAACAAAGTATTCACCATGGTAACACATTGTGGTCTTAGAAATGGGTTCACATACGTCACGCATCGCCAAAATGTCACATAAAATTTAAATTTGATATTATTTTATGAATGAAAATTTTATTTTTTTCGGGTGATAAGTGTATTTGTAATTATTATCTGTGTGTATATTTACAAATTTACAATAAAAAAATGTAAGGAGACTTCCCTATTGTATTGAAAAAGAAATGTCAGATATTTTATCACTACGCGTAAACATATCGATATACTGGGCCAAGAGATGAAGAAACTTGGCTGTTCTTTTTACACGCAGTGTTCATTTTATTATATATAAATAATTTTTTGTTTCTTTTCAGCTGATGAATTCTTTTATTTCCTACTACATGGTGCTGCGAACCCTCAAAGATAAGGAATAGATAAATAAATAGATAAATAAATAGATAGATAGATAGATAAATAGATACAGATAGATAAATAGATACAGATAGATGGATAGATTATTAATTCTTTATTCACAAACAGAATTGTCAACAAGTGTGAAAATAATACCTACCTACACACATATAGAATAATACGTCAGAGCATGAATTAACCTTCTTCTTATGGCACTGCAAATGTAGGATTTGATGTATATATAGTCTTAGCATTAAATACTAAATAATAGTGCTTGATAATTAATAAGAAGCAGAGAGATGGATACTGCATAAAAACTTGTAAAATTGGTAAATAAGTTTCACACCTAAATGGACTAAGATTTAACAGGAGGGCCAGGCTAAACTTTGCTAAACCTTTTCGCACTGAAAATTTGTAAAATTATCGCCCATTCACTTTGTGCCAGTAGGTATTTGTCATAAAAGAAGCCTCCATATTTAAAATGTTAGCCAAAAAAGAAAAGAAAACGTCGAATCAATTTAAAAACAAAATTCAAGTTTTAAGAAATTAAGCTTTGCGCAATGCTTGAGGAAGAGGGCATCAGAAGAAGAAGAAGAAGATAAAGCAATGGAAGAAAGACAAATTATCGTCGAGTATCGTCATTGCGCCAAGCTCGATTTTTATGTTTAATTTTGTTTTTATATTAATTAAATGTTGAATTTTAAATATTATTGTTAATATATTTTGTTATTGTAATTATCGACCCAGTTGCCGCAAATATGATTTCGAAACAGGTATCAATGGGGTCCAATGAACTTCGTTGGCATTGACTAAGCTAGTGATAAAACCAGTCTTGCATAACACCCCTCTGTATACAAATATCTATATTTTAGGCAACTTGTACTACGTCTGAGATGGTCTGAGTAACAATGGTAGTCGCGATAAGGGGCAAGTTTTATCACAACATAATGAGTTGACCATACATGTATGGTGAGTTGGTCATGCGATTTCAATTGTTGTTACATGCCATATTGCCTTGTACTACATTGGGTAATTACATGTCAAATGCTATTGAAATTCGTGTATCTATCTTTATTTTACATTTCTATCCACTCTAACCGCCTGCAAGTGGAAGGTATACTACACCGCAGTACAGCTACGTTAGTTGTGTTGCCTAGATACAGGAGGTCCTACTGGCAATGCTGCTAAACCAGTCATGCAGGTTATCTAACTGCAAGGGTGCTTTCTCTTGGAGTTGACGGATCCTACAGCAGGTAAAAAAATGCAAATTAATCTAGACTAAAACAATTTTACTTCCTCATGCCCTCATCTTCTTTCAATAACAAAATGCTGTATAAAATAAATTATTTCAGCTCTTGAACTTGGGATACTGATTAAAACTCTTCGTTTCATTTGGACTTTCACAAGTTCTTTTTAATTTATTAAATTACAATATTTCGGTCATTTCAACGTTAAAATGTCAAAAGAAAGAAAAAATGCAACAAGTAATTTAGTTTCTTTTTCCAAGGTTGTTATATATTTCGTTAAAATTAATAGGTTCTTTGCTTTTATTTACTTCTTTCAACATGAGTTACCTAAATTAATTGATTGTTTGTTTTGTGTTTTTTGCTTTTTATCAATTTGTACTTGACTTGATGAGGGTTATTGAATTATAACCGAAATATTGTCATTTAATAAATTAAAAAGAACTTGTGAAAGTCCAAATGAAAAGAAGAGTTTTAATAAAATGCGGTATGATCTTCAAATTCAACGATCCATTTTTACAGTGTAACTTTATATCTTGCCTCTGTACAATTTACAATTTGGATTTAACCACTCAACAGCTATAAATAAGTTCAAACAAAACATAACTTTAGAGAACACAGAATTTTAAATCAAACATTATAACAAAAAATCTGTTAGTAACTTTCAGTTTTGTATCAACAAAAAGGCTAGATAAATGTATAATTCAAAATTAGAACAGTTAAAGTTAAAAACACGTCCAGATGTTCCAACTGCAAATCAACAGAAACAGTATCGCAAATGTTTTGGATCGAAATCAGACACTGTATCTTCTTTTGAAATATTGGAGAAGAAAATCAAAGAAACAAATATCACTGCACCATAGACGCATGTTGCCTTCCTAGCATTTGCAAGGTACTTTCACACGTAAATAATTCGCATGCAAATACGAAGTCTCGCTTAACAAAGCGGTACACAGAGCGTTTTCCTAATAAAAAAAGCAGTAAAAATTTACACAAGGTGTCATTTCGAATCTCAAAAAGTAAACGAGAATTGAAAACGCCTTAAAATTTTCTCATTTTACACATCCGAAAAGTCTTAAAAATTCATTTCGTGAACGCCAAAGAAACATCCAAGTTTTATAAACAAAACAAAATTGTCACTTGCAAATTCCACAAGCGTTATAATACATGTATATAAAATCATTTCCTATGATGTACAAGTTTCATTTTAAAAACACATGAATAATTTATTCACAAAGTGTATAAACCGCATGTAGATTCCCTTTTGCCGAAAACACAATTTTGTTATCACTCTTCATGGCTTTGCCTTTGTGGTTTGCATTAGGAGCACTCAGAAAATCTGTGGCATAGAGCGGTAGAAACGTGAAGTGTATAGAACCACTCACCCTTTGTGTCTACTGTTTTGATGCTGAAATTTGCGTTCTTAATTATTCTGAAGTGATTATGTTTGGTATAGAAGCTTTTATGATATCAAGATGGCGTATGTGTTTTGCTGTTTTAGAAGGTACTTTGGTTGGTGAGAGAGATGTGGGATTTTAATTCTAGATTGCGGACTGCGGTACAGGATTAGTTAATCTTTGAATTAGTTCAGAAGTTTTACAAGGAATTTGATTATCAAAACCAGCCTTCTATTTTTTAAAATTAAACATGTATTTTATCATAGATTATATCATTGAATTAATCGTATTTGTGATTTATTTATTTTAAATAATAATTTGGCACACAAAGAAAATCATAAAAAGTTTTACTGACGGAATTATTCATAACCTACCTGTTCTAACCTACCAATTAAAATATTACGGAGTAAAAATATAACAAGGACTGATGATACGAGTAATTCCTAAACTTTTGGATTCACAGTAAACCCATTGAAGGACAATTCTGCAACTCATAGCTCTCTTGAAATGTGACATTTATACTATAACTATTCTAATTTTAATTAATCGTTAGACTTGTAAAAACTATTATTGCAATTTTATTACACAATATTTCTCTCGATATTCACCGATCTTCTTCAGGTGACATTTTGGAAACAAATTTCTTTGGAATAGGGAATATGCAAAAGTTTTTTAAAGCGGTTAAAGTAGAATTTTTCAAATTAACAACATACATAATTATTAGTGAAACACACTCTTTATCAACTCAAAAGTGTAAATTTTCATTCATAAATATGACATATAAATTCAGTGGACATTTTGGCGGGAAAATAGTGATCCTGACATTACCTAACGAGTGATGTCATAATTTATTGTAACCATGGCAACATCATTGTTGGTTGATAAAAATGACGTCACTCGTTAGGAAATGTCAGAAATACTGTTTTCCCGCCAAAATGTCAACTGATTTTGGATTTCATATTTATGAATGAAAATTTACTCTTTTGAGTGTGAAAATAGTGTGTTTTACTAACAAATTTGTTGTTATTTTGAAATATAGTCTTTAATAAATGTGTGCATATTCCCTATTTGGTTTTTTTTCTGAAGAAGCTCGGAGAATACTGAGAGAAATATTGTGTAATACAATTTCAATAAATATAGTTTTTGCAAGTCTAATGATTAATTAAAAATTAGAATACTAATCAAAACTAATAAACTGAGAAGATTTGAATACTATAACCACTTATACCTATTAATTCTGCGATATTTTGTACACATATATTTTAATTTCGGTGTTGCCAGCCCCCCTCCCCCACGTGAGAGTTTTTCTGGCAAAGACTTCGTAAATGGGACGTAAATTGACTGTCAAAAATTCTATTCTTACTTATTTGTACAAATAGAACTCTGATTTAGAAGTGTAGGATACATACTGTGTTCTAACGGCTATTACATTAGTAAAATGAAGGCACATTTTTTTTTAAATTTAAACATGTATTTTATCATTGATTAATGATTATCTATATCATTGAACTATCGTATCTGTTATTTTTTTATAATTAGGCACACTAAAAAATCATAAAAAAAGTTTTACTGACGGAATTATTCTATACTTACGGAGTAAATATGCTCTATTTCGAATTAAAAAATCAATTTTTTTTACTCTAGAGGGTTTTCACGGCCCCAATAGGGAATTCTCCTCTTATTTTATTAACTTAAATTAGTAAATAACAACACAAATAATAATCACAAACACCCTTATCACTTGAAAAATAGAACATTTTCATTGATAAAAATCAATTTCAAATGTCATAGGACATTTTGGCGGGAAAAACGGCATGTAATGAGAATCTGGGTTGTGATGTCATTTCTAAGTCCACAACAATGTGTTACCATGGTGATATGCTTTGTTGCCATGGCAACATATAGGTTATGACGTCAATGTCAATTTTCCTGTTTTAAAGTTAGACGAAAAATATCAAACTTTGTAAATCAATTCCGAGAGAACTATTGAGCCCACAACAAAATTAATAACATATCTGTATTCAGCAATGTCCCCCCTACCATAATAACACAATTTTTTGGAAATTTAATTAAGAGGAGAATTCCCAATTTCATATCAGAACTATCGTGAATTACATTTGAAAACATAATCTATTTGGATCAACCATTTATTTCACTTCAAAAATGTTAAAACTGGAATTGTATAAAAATAATTTTTTCTCCCATTTACGAAGTTTTTGCCAGAAAAATATTCGCCTCCCCCACCCCCTTACATGCAAACGTGTTAAAACAAAGCGGCAGGTTGATAAATAAACCTAAGCAATATCTCTCCTCGACGAAGCAGTGTGTTTGCAAAGTTTTGTTGTACTCCAGGGAAAACTCTGTACAAAGTTTTCGAAGTGACATCGAAGTAAAAAAAACTTTGTAGAATCACTGTTGGAAGTGTCACGGTCTGCCGCCTGACCGGAACTTATTTAAAACATGGGGATAACAAGTTGGAAGATATAAACACACATGTATTTACTAACTTCGAACCAACCAACATCGGGAGAACAGAGGAAGAGAATCTATGGAAATGGGTTCCAATCATGGGCCTTTTGGACATGATCTGTAATCAAGCTTAAAATTTTTTTTTATTTCACTCAAAACAGACACAAAAATTAACAGATGCAGGAAGAAACATCACACATTTATCGGAACAAACCGTCACCAATGCCTTGCCAAGAGCCAAGAGGGCTCAACTGTGTATTTATTAATAAATCAACAAATATCACACCGAAGTACACATGTAGAAATGTGTATTCGGCCATGCGCATAGGAAAGGGGTGATGGAGAGGGGGGTAAATCTCCCCCTCTGATCAATCCTCTTCCTATGATACATGCCAATAAAATATTGTCCTTAAAATAGTGTTTAAATTGCATAGAAACGGATTCGTACGCAAACACATTTTCCTGCCATTGTCACTTTAAATATTTACCCTCCCCCTCCCTCCCCCTTATAAATTTGATTCCTACGCGCCTGTATTCGGCTTGGTGGAAAGTAAACTTTGGAGATATTTCCTAAATATCATCATAGCTTTTGGACCATTCAAAATCGAATTATGAAAAATTTGAAAATAATAGCATAGCTAATTTTTAGTCAACATTCACATAAAAACAAACTTATAAAGACAACAATATTTGCTCGACCAAACTCGTGTTAAAGCTGAAATGTCTCTATGTTTTCAGATTGGACTTGAGTTTATAAGCACAAATATATTGTTTTTATATAATTGATAAGAGCCGGTCTTTCAATACTCTGCTAAAACCAGTAGCGGTCATTCAAGGAATGTTATTGGTTTACATGGCAATATAGTCCTAATCAACTGTTTAAAATTTAGCAGAGTATTGACGTGGGCATCCACGGGGGGAAGTGGGAGGGGGGGCAAGGAGAGGCGTTTGCCCTCCCCCACCCCAAAGTGTGAATTAAACATACTTATTGAATATTTCAACAAAATACATCTCATAACCACTCAAAATGTATTTCAAAGTATCCAAATACCAAAAACGTCCTGCGAGGCAGGGTGGGGACCGCGCCCCCCACACCTCCCTTTACCCATGGAAAATTGTTTTCCTTGCCTTGCCCCCCCCCCCCCCCCCTGGCAGAAATCCTGTGGGCCCCCGTAAGTATTAAAAAACTAACCAACCCTAAGTGCAATGATTATTAATGACTCTCGTAAAACTATAAAATTCTAGAAGAATTATAAAAAAATCGTCAATTTTTTATTATGAAATATCAGATCTGTACTAAATAACGTATTAGGAGGAGGTGACTGGTCCATTATTAAAAAACCACGAAATGTTTTCTTAATAAGTAATCCGACGATATCTCCAACGAGTTGATCCCAAAGAAATGATTTTCGAGCTCCAAGTGCATGGAGAGGCGTGCAATTCGCAATCTATTTATTTTATCTAGGCTATTCCAATGAAGATAATTCTCGCTGGTAGATTAGCAGTCATTGCACATGTACTACATGTGTTTACAATCACGCCATAGAATTAACCAATCACGCAGCAGCGAGGGGAGCAACGCGTTTTATGTGGAGGCCGTCAGGCGCCGGCAATCTTTCCCAGGGCCAGGGGGGGGGGGGGGGGGGGGGGGGGGGGGGGGGGCGCTGGCCCAAAGACCGAAAAATGAAGGAAAATACTCTATAAAAAAGGCAGTTTTGTTTGACCGTTTCAGAGGAAAGTGCGCTGGTAAATTCTAAATAATCTTCGTTTAAAAAACTTGCTAAAATAGGAAGAATACATAATTTTGTTGTTTTTTCTGTTCCAAAACGCACTAGGCGCGTAGGAGGGGGGGGGGGGGCTGATTCATTTCCCCTACCCATGTTCTTGTAGGTACACTCGACAATTCATAAAACGGTATTTGAAAGAAATGGATTGTCTGAAAAAAATGTGATGGCATCATCTAATGAAGTCTGTGCTTACTCGTCATCTAACTCTAGTATGTGAGCTCTGATTTCATTGATAATAACAAGGATTGATTGTCAATGAATGAACCGTACCAGCAGCCATTCTCTTTCGTTCAAATACCGTTTCATGATTTGTTGGGTGTACAAAATGCCTGAAATTCAAAATTTTTCCGAGGCTCTAGATACTCGCGCCCCGGACCCTCATTTCGCTGTGGGGGGGGGGGGGGGGGGGGGGGGGCTTCCTCCAGCCCCCCATTGTCTTCGTAGACCCTAGTATCTCCATGCTCAAGTTCTCTTACAATATTATCCCCCCTCCACTAGCAAATTTAGTTCCTACGCGTCTGCGTACCAAAATTCAGTTTAATTTGAAAACTATTTCAGGGACTGTGCGCCCCGGACCCAAATGGATACATGCCGGCCCCCCCCCCCCCCAACTGGACTTCGACAACTTTCCCCTCTCCCCCTTGCAGAAGTCCACTGGCTATCCCAAAATATTTGTGGGCAAATAACAAATAGACATATTTGGCTACAAGTGGGTTTGGGGGTGACACCTCCTATAATACCTGCTTGTTTTGAAGACATTTTCTGATTATTATGATCTGAAATTATGTCCCTCTCCCCTCACCATTCCAGTCGCCTAATCAGGGAGGAAATTTTTCAACAAATTGTATCCACACTGTACACACAATAACAAATTGTATCCACACTGTACACACAATCAGGCGGTTGGAATAGGGGAGGGGGGGGAAGGGGGGAACGGACCCCCCCCCCCCCTGTCTGGAGCCTGACCCCCCCCCCCCCCCCCCTGCCAGGAATCCTGACCCCCCCCTGCTATAGAGACTCTGACCCCCCCTGCTAGAGATCCTGGACACATCCAGATATTCACAAATGTTGATTAAGTGTTGCACAGTGCACAGATTTGCTCCATTATGAGGTTGAATTCGCAAAATTGTCTCAAGTTTTGCAAAACTAATTGAACAGAGGTATTATCCAATAAGACAACTCATTTACTCATTTGTCCAACATGATCATCCTCATGAATCAAATTAAATAATTACACGTTAAACAAATAGATTCCAAAACACATACAGATTTTTCTTATTGATTGCTTATTGCTGTTGCTCTTGCAACCTTTTCAAAAGGTCGATTCCAAAATCAATTCATAATCGATTCTCTTTCACTAGAATTCAAGTATTTCCCTTCGGGGCCATTTAGTATTTTGTCAAATTACAAAATTTTATTTTGTCTCTTGTATCAAAAAAGATGCCAAAAAAGCGTCGAATTCGATTTTTTTTTTATCAAGATGTCAAAAAATGCCCTGCGGGGCCATTGGGAATTCTATAAAAACAAGTTTTCTTAAGTTCCCACAGAATATTGCATATCACACATTTTACATTTCTTTGAGAAGAATAGCTTAAAATTCGATTATTTTGTATCAAAAATTCAAAAAAGGCCCTGCGGGACTAACTGGGAGTGAGTCCCCCAGACCCCTTGTAGCAGTGAACTACCTTTTCCTGACATCCATCGATCCCCTATAATTTTGACCCCCTCTGTCAAAATAAAGTTCCTACGCGCCTGCACACAATAGCCAAAACAGGTTGAATCAAAAACAGTTCCAGTGTATTTTGGTTCGCAATTTACCTGAAAGAGCCCCTAAATGTGAGCCAAAATAACAATTATATTTGCATGATACCGTTTAGAGCTCGGTTTAGAGTCTGTTTCAGTTCAAGCAAAATGCAATCCAAAATCGGACGCTGTTTTTTTATTCACCCTTTGGCTAATAGTTTTTGCAGTGCCATAAGAGATTATAGGCTATTTAGGTACTTGTGCATGCATAAAACGGTCCAAGAGCAATTGACAGAAAGGACGGACACAATTGGAATAATTGTGGACGGACACAATTATTTAACATTGACCTTCCGTCCGTCCGTCAGTTAAGTATTTGTAAACCACACAATTTTATACATCATTTGGTTTAAATTATTTTATTTAATGGTCAAAAAGTTTTAAAAAATCAATAAATTTCAATATACAAAGTCACACTTTTAAAACACATATTTTTTCTGCTTTTTCTAATATTTTTACCAGGTACGAGGTCTACGTCCTTGTCAAATAATGACTAAAAATCCATCTTAGGATCAAGTTGGCTCAGGCGCTAGCCCTGAACCGGCACTGACGAGGTACCAAGTTCGATTCCCGCAATCGTCCTTCCTGAAAAAAATTGTACGTAGTTTTTCATTCGAGACGTAAATGATGGGAAGGTTCCTTACTAATTATGACCTTGCCCTCGATTCATCGTCAATTCTTGTGCGAAGTTAACCACCAATAAAAACAACTAGTTAAACATGGCTCATTAATACTTAGTTAATCAATAATTATTTAACCAATTCTCGTCTAGATTGTGCCTAGCTTGTGTCGATGACTAATTTGAAGGATAAATTAACAATTCAAATCGAGTAGTAGAATATTTTTGGCATCAGTCCCAACGCGCATACTTGACAATTGCTTACTGCATATTAAATGTATTTGATTTAAATATTTGGCAAGGATGACTGTCCTTATATGTAGGCCAAGTCATGGCCACATTAAACGTCGCAAAATTATTCCGAAATCTGAATGGTAAATAAGAATATTTGGTTTCAATTATAAATAACGGAGGTCGTTGATAATAACACACTCCAACGACATAATTTCCGTTAGTAGGTACAGTTTTATCTACGGTTTTATACTTTGCAGTCGCAGTTTACATGGCGTATTATTAACAATTATTGCAAAACGTTAAATGATAATACCCAGCCTATGTGGTATAACAACTGCTATCAGTTTCCAGCTGTGATAATAACAATGTCGTGAGTGAACGGTGTTAACTTGCTCACTTCCGTTTTCAAAAAGATACAACGCTTAGCTGATATACAAGTCTATTGTAAATTTTCCTCGTAATTTTGGCGAATGTCCTATTAGTAATTTGGCAACACAGTCTTGTTTCCTGAGTAAAAAGTGAGTGGCTAGCTAAAACATCATGCTTTTTTTGCGACGCCTATGTAAAGAGTAAAGACCTCAGAGGCACCACGCACGCTAGCGGATTTGCACGGTGTTTAAAAATAGAACGTTCAGTTCGCGAACAGTACTGTTCGAATCTAGCCGCTCAGACGCAAGAGCAGTTACAGAAGGCAGTGAAATCGACAACAATGCAACATCGGAGTGCCGTGTTATTTGAAATAAAAGAACTTTGAGTGACACTGACATTTATCCATCTAGTGTTTTGACTTTTGAGCTGTCAAATTTGAGATAGGTATTTTAAGTGAATCGACATGGACAAGGAAAGTGAACTTATGAATGGAATGAGGGCGATGCTAACTACAATATATCCTACTGGATTACCAATTAAACGATGGGTAGCTATATCCATTGTTCTCACAATAATTGTAAGATTCTGGCGCATCATCTACATTACGATTTTGACACTTCCAAGGGACTCAAAATTCGTCATACGCTGGGCAAAATTGATACTAAAAACTCGCAATTTTCAACGAGACAACGTGACAGTGGTTTCTTTATTCACTCAACGTGCTGAGAAATTTCCGGACAAACCTTGTTTCTATTACGAAGATCGGACATGGACAAATAGGGAAATTCACGAGTACAGCAAGAAGATCACACATGTCTTCTTCAACGCCGGCTACAGACGTGGGGACGTCGTCGCTCTCTCCATGGAAAATCGACCTGAATATGTGGCCATCTGGTTAGGCCTAGCACAGATCGGCGTCATCACGGCTCTCATCAACACTAACCTGCGTCATGATCCATTGCGTCATTCTCTCCATGTAGCTTCACCAAAAGGTATCATCTATTCAAAAGATCAAGCGGCTTCCATTCGTGAATTAAACCCACCAATAGATACAACAATAATGAAATTTATCCTTGCCAAGAAAACGGAAGAAGATGAACTGTCATTGAAAGAGTTAATTAAATTTGCGTCTTGTACATCCCTGCGTTTGATAGACAAAGAGCTGAAGAACAAAGACGTCCTATTTTACATCTACACGTCTGGGACAACAGGGATGCCCAAAGCTGCTATTGTTCCCCATGCAAGATATCTCATTGTCACTCTTGCTACGACCACCATCATCTATTTGAAGCCGGATGATATAATTTACAATCCTCTTCCGCTGTACCACAGCGCGGGAGGGATCATCGGTACCGGGCCCGCACTAGTCGAAGGCATTCCTATCGTCATCAAGAAGAAGTTCTCAGCATCTAATTACATCACGGATTGCATCAAATACAAATGCACAATAGGACAGTACATCGGTGAAATGTGTCGGTACATTCACTCGACACCCGAGAAACCAACAGACCGAGAGCACAACCTACGCATGCTGATCGGTAACGGACTGAATACGACGATTTGGGGCGACTTTGTGAAACGGTTCAATATCCCGCAAATATCAGAACTTTACGGTGCAACGGAAGGCAACGTCAACATTGTGAATTTGGACAGTACGATAGGAGCGGTCGGATTTCTACCCCGATTCCTTCCCGTTTCCGTCGTGGGCATCGGAATCATTCGTGCGGACGCGGAAACCGGAATGCCGATACGCGATTACCGTGGACTTTGCGTTCCGTGCGACATCGACGAACCGGGTTTATTCGTCGGCGTCATCTCTTCCAAAAATGCTTCACGGGAATTCCACGGTTACGTATCCCAAGAGGATTCGGAGAAAAAGATAATCGAAAACGTGTTCTCATTCGGTGATAAAGCATTTATGTCCGGTGATACTATGGTGATGGACAAATTCGGATATCTCTACTTCAAGGATCGAACCGGCGACACGTTCCGATGGAAAGGAGAGAACGTATCGACTACGGAAGTGGAAGCGGCCATCACCAAGATTGTGAAGCTCCAAGATACCACGGTCTATGGCGTTGAGATACCGGGCCAGGACGGACGAGCCGGTATGGCAGCGATCGCCGATCCACTAGGTTCACTCGACATCACAGAACTAGCTCTCGGACTCGCCAGCTCCTTACCGAATTATGCTCGACCTTTGATCCTTCGAGTTATAAGTAAGATGGAATTAACGGGCACTTTCAGGATGAAAAAGTTTAAACTGCAGAAAGAGGGTTTCAACCCAAGTCATATAACTGATAAGATGTTTTTCAGAGTAGGTGATACTTATAGTGTTTTGACACCAGAACTGTACGAAACTGTTTTGGCCGGGAAGACTAAGATTTAGTTGAGAAGACTGATGTGTAGTTTATGAATGAATCTAAAATTTTAATCATAAATGCTTAGTTCATTAGCTTTAATATGTTATTATTTAATTCAGATGTTAATTCTGATTCTCTGTCAATAAAAATCTTCATCAAATATAATTATCTAAAATACTTTTTGAGATGATTGTGAGTTGTTTTAAGCTTTGACCTAGAGTGTAGGTGAAAATAGTTAGCAGGCAGTAAAGGTTCTAATTCTGAAGTTGTTTGATGATGTTGGGTTGTGGGCTGGCGGGCGGGAGGGGGGGAGGGGAGGAACCCACGTGTTTATTTGCAGTGCTCTTCTTCTGGTATGCTGCCAAAAAGTCGCGAATTTTATAAAAATAGTCTTGTGGGATTAAATACTATTCACTTTTGGTTTCATACGAATTTACAGGTAATCTTCTTTGAATCTTGCCAAGTTGGTTGGCAGTAGGTATTGCATCCTGTGTCTAGTTTTTGTTTTTAATTTAATTTAAATTATAGTAATAAACCGAGTCAAGATAACAAAAATGTGAAATTAGCTTTTATAATAGGTAGGTATATCACTTCAGTTTTTATTTCCAATCAAAATTATGACTAGAGTCTACAAACAGTTTCAATTCATAAATAATGAAAATAACAAATAGTATGCAAATATCCTATTGAATTAACTTAGTAAAAAAAAACACTCATAAAATCAAAAGAAACGATATTCAAATGAAAATCATAACTACTACCAAACGCCAATTTCAAGGTCTTGACAAATTATTCTAGAATCTACAAAGGTTTCATTGTAATCTATCAAGGAAAAGATGGGAGAGACAGCCAGGTGTGGTGCTGATGTACAGTCACCTACAGAAGTTCCTACATTTCCCGAGCATAGACGGACATAAGAACTCATGGAGGCCTACTGGAAGCATTGAGCGCAGTAGAACCCGGGTCTCGTTAGATGTTTTAGTCGAATTATGAAATTATATATATTTTTTTTACTTTCAGGTTTCGAAGTGGTCTTGTTTCTGTTAGGTATTTTGTCATTTTCCGAAAATATTTTTGTTGAAATTAACAATTTTTATTTTTTATTAATTTTGTCAACATTTCAACTAACTATATTTTAATGTAAAAGATTCATCAAATGTTAATGTAACTTGCAACTCTCGACTTACATGTACTATATTGAGTTTTCAATATGATGTCTTCAGAATATGAGGAAATTAAAACACAGGAGGTATAGGAAAATTATTTTGAATTTGACATCTAACTGTTAAAAACGTATGGGTAGCTGTATATAAAATCTTAATAAATCCCTTAATGTTTAATAAATAATATTAGTTATAAGTTTTTGGAAAAAATCTATCGGCGGAAAATAGTTTAAATCTAATATTTACTAGGAAAATTACTGTGTATTTTCGAACTTGTCATGTTAAAGATAGGGAGTAGAACCAAATTTATAAAGTTATATATCTTGGAAATTAGTTCGGCTAGCCCACTTTTTCTTGCGTTTATATGGTGCACAAGGAAATTATCTATTAAATAAGCATATTTGTTCAGATATCTATCGGAGACCTCTACTTGGGCATCCCCCCTTAAACAAATTTGATTTATTTCCATGTTGCAACAAGTCGTATCTTTTTACAATGTGGGCTTGGTCCTTTTTATCTCGGATAGCTTAGCTAGTCGGCATCGTCTTCTTTATTGATATGCTTACTAAACTCTACCATGAAAATATCTTATGAAAATATCTCAACATATGAGAAACCATTAATTTAGTGTCACAGTTTCTTAATATATTGCACCCATTATTTACCCTGAATAATGCATACAGTTGAGTACAGGTTCACTCAGCCAAAGTAGAAACAGTCAGCGAATAAATTGGATGGACTACTTGCGATATTAATATGTATGTATCTTTGTTAATTATCAATTTAAATGAGTGACCGGTCATCTTGTACTATAAGTGAGATGAGGAGATCACATTGGCTGTCCCAATCAATTTTACTTTGGCCGAGTTTACCTCGTTCAGTGACTCACTCAGAGCCCTTGTATTGCATGACTTTAAGACGTCACGGTAAAAGAATGGTACGTGGGTTGTGCTTCGATTGCTATTTTTGCATTTTTTCTTCACCCAGCAGAATTTCCAAAAATGAAAGTGTAGCGGGCTCGTTTAACTCGCTCTACAAAATAAGGCCCAAAACTGGATTACATTCCGACCATGTTAGTCTAGACTAGTCTAGTGTTAGTCTAGACTAGTCTAGACACTCTAGTCTAGACTAGAGTGTTAGTCTCTAGTCTCTTTAGTTACACTATACGGCTCATATGACAGAGTTCAGCAGAGTGGCTCATATTTGTCGAGATGACTTTTACGAGCCCTTCACGCAAATGGGAGCCTTTGTGGTATGTTTCATTGTGCTACCTTACATATTCTAGGCCCGGTTGTACAATGTTCCGAAAGTTAGATTTAGCCTAAAGTGGACTTGAGCAATTTAGTTATCTGTTTCAATGGCTGTTAGGTTACTACCGATAAATCCTACCTTTCTAACTTTATTGGGATATTGTACAACCGGGCCTAGCTGTATTAGAAAATAAACAATTTAACTAACAATATATTTTATTAAATAAAATCTCTACATACCCAACCAGATAATAAATATATATTTGCAACAATAACGTGGTAGTAGGTAATTCCTCTGTTGAGAACATAGTTGTTTGATCATTGTCCGTAATGCATGGGGTTTCTGAAAAACACAATGTAATATTAGTTGTAGTGATGGTACATTGGGTAGACAGTTATATTGTTCTATGGTGTTTAACATAACATCACACTATTCTGCAAAAGCAATGTCAGCCATGCCTACGTAGGTAATGATGATGGCGAACGATTATTATGCCGACGATGTGATGAAGAATATACCTAAAGGAACGTTTACAGCTCGGCGCTGACCGCCTGACGTTCCACGTTCGGCGCTGAAAGATGAACATGGTTTATCTTTTGACCTTGAACGCCAGCGCTCGGGCGAGCCTCCTGATTGGCCAACGCCGAACGTCGAGCGCGTCAACGCCGAGCTGTAAACTAATGATGGATGGTTGGAAGGAAACAAAATTTTTTGAAGGAATGATAAAAAAACCTCAGACAGGAATGACAGCCGCGGGAATTGAACCTGCGATCTCCCGAGTGCAAGTCACGAATGTTAATAGGTAGGTACATGTACATGTTTAAATTTCCCAATACATAGCTGTAATGTTTTTGTTTTTTTTACTTAAAAGGTCATTGGACCATAGAGATTGGACTTATCTTATCATTCATGCAGTAATTTAGAGAGTACCTAGAGGTACTTTGTTACAACAGGGGGACCCAAGGCCAAATATAACTGTAAATAGTTTTGTTTACATTAGTTTATTGAGTTTTACAATTAAAACTTTAGAAACCTTCACTCCAAGTACATATCCACTTGAGCTAGTGGTCCACTTGTGCTTGAGCTTAAATTTTAAAAAAATTTAAATTAAAAATCATTACCTACTGCTATTTAAAAAGATAATAATTCTGGTTAGGTATGTGTATCAGTAGACGGACGTCCATTAATTATGCCACAGTTTTAGGCCTTTTTCACCCCCCCCCCCCCCACCCACCATGTCACAGCTTGTCACAAACACAACGATCCCACCTCCCCCAAATTCCAATCAAAACAATTGTGTACATTTTGATATAATTTATTTGGTTTTACTGTATTTATGGTTATACTGCAAGACAATATGTTATATTTGGGTTTTTATACCTATGTAAAAAAGTAGGTAACTGGTCTCACTTCACTTCAACTATCTTCAACGTAAGAAATTACTAGGAAAACGCTCAATGTAACGCGTTGATGAGCGAGCACGGGTACGTTCAAATTCTCGAACCGGAATGCGTACAGAACGCACAGAAAACAAATACACCAATATTTCATTGAAAAATGATCCACTAAGTCAACATAAATGTATCTTCTTTTCATTGAAACGTGAAAGTAGCATCTAAACACTGTGATTCCTAAAGCAAATCAGATCCATGTGGCAGTGGAAAAACAGTTATTTCGATACTTCATCTCTGACAGCTATTAAAAAATGTCAATAAGTGCATACGTTCTTAACTGCTAGGGCTGAAAATTTGTAAAATTAGAGACATTGTTGGTCTTAATGACCATGCAAAATATGAGTTTGATCACATATATCGAAGACCATTTTCATTTTACAACCTATCAGGAGATGTTTATTTAACCCTCCAAGTGCCAACGTCGATTTTTTCGACACTTGAAACTGTATTTCTAGTGCCAACGTCGATTTTTTCGACACTTCGTAAAATTGGGGCCCTAAATTTTATTTAAGGGCGCACAGTGTATTTTATTGGTGGATTTGTTTATTTGATCAATAGTGGATCAATTGTTGAGCTGGATCAGTCGGTAAAATTACTTTAGAAGGCCGTGAAACATGATTCATAAAGATGGTGGTGAATTCTCGCCAATTGTTACCATGTGTGCAATTGCGCATGCGCAACTACTAAAATCGACGTATCTTTTATTCTATTGCATATAATTGTTTGATTATTTTTTTGGTATTTCTCAGCATTGTAAATTACATTTATTTTGATAAAAACGATCATGGTCATTAGTGATTATTTTGTGCAAATAATTTGGCAAAATACCTTTTTATTTGTAATTAAATTTTATACGATTAATTATATTTTAATCAATTGATATTTCGAAAAAAAACTCAAATGTCATGCACTCATATGATTCTTTGGAGTCTTCTGAAACTTTTAAAACCAATCCCAATATTGTTGATCAATTATTTCATCTTCAAATTAATTTTCCCAATTATGTCCACATTTCTGCTAAATAGGGC